>CM037778.1:72909584-72959584 GCA_021229015.1 Solen grandis
TATAAAAAATAAATTACCGTGTAATAAGTCATTATGGAAGACATTTTTGTCAAAAATTTTATGTCAGTAAAATATCATCAGTTTAAAAGTGTCCCAAAATTTAGAAACATGAAAAATGATTATTTTCTCAAATATCAAGGATGTTCCAAAACTTAGAGTGTCCAAAGACTGAGTGATTACGGTATGTACCCACTATAAGAGGACGGTCCCTGTAGTACACGTATATTGTAGAATGCAGTTCGTGTCAAATAAAATGTCATACATTGTAATACAATGACTTTAGCTTTATATGTACAGTACCATCAAATGATTATTCCTAATGAATTTCTTCAAAGTCTGCTCAGTAGTTTAAGAGGTATTGTAAAAAACTATGCTTTTACCAAATGTGATACAGTATCATATAAGATGACTTTTGAGCACTATTATTCCATTAATATATATTATTTTTTTTAAATAAAAAAGACACAACACAGTCATGCATTTCAACTGGAATGACCTTCCTTACAAACGGTATAGAGACAAATATTTTCTTTACTATGATATTTTATCACAAAGATGTTTATTATTACATATCTAAATAATCTAACTTAAAATACTGTGACAGTTGCGATTCTTCTTGAGAACTTTCATCAGACTGTATCATAGTCTTGTCTGAGGTCTCGGGGTCTGTTTCCCTGCACTGAACTTGAGCCCAGCAGAAAACAAAGGCTTGTATACAGGGCCTGGACCCTTATCAAGACCTGATGGCCTCCCTATTTTGTCTAAGTCTCTTTCTGAAACTTTAGCCCTCTTCCAGTCAGTCACATGGTTCAGTTTTTCAACAAAGTCAGTTATTGCAATTTTTTCATGCACAATTTTTTTTTTTGCATTCTGACCTTTTGTATACATGTGTAATACATTTTTAATCTTTTTTTGGGCATTTCCAGTCTACAAGTGCTTGTCTCACCTGTGTAGGCATGGTGGCAGTACTACACTCCAGTGCAAGTATTTTCCTTTGTGGTTTTGTACTTCATGAGTACTAAGAATCTTCAGTGAGTTTATGTGGACTCCTGCTGACTGTAATGACATGTTTGTGTAATGTTCTATAAATACTCTACGACAGTCCTTAAATGTAAGGAACAACCACCATGCCTTTAGATTTGTACTCCATAGGTCTGTCCCTCTTTTTAATCTTATCTTTTTTCCTATCTTTTCCTGATTGTGTCAATAGCCCATTTCCTGTATACATCTTTTTCCTGACTGTGTCAATAGCCCATTTCCTGTATACATCTTTTTCCTGACTGTGTCAATAGCCCATTTCCTGTATACATCTTTTTCCTGATTGTGTCAATAGCCCATTTCCTGTATACATCTTTTTCCTGACTGTGTCAATAGCCCATTTCCTGTATCTTTTTCTTGATTGTGTCAATAGTCCAATCTGGATAGCCACATTGTGTCAGTGCCTATTTAATGTTTTCTGCTGGGCCCAAGCCTTGTGGGAAACAGTTCCTGTGACGTCAAACAAGACTTAGTCACAGTCTCAAAATGGTTCTCGATAAGAACTGAAACTGTCACATTAAGTAAATTTCAATTATTGGGATGTTATAGAAACATGTATGTGATTGCATTCCATCCAAGTGAAACTACTGATATCCTACATTATATTGTTTAATACCTTACCTCAAATGTCCTCAAGACATGTTCACACACTGTGTTTAGATCCTTCAAGCCCTTTTTCAGCACATCTGTGGCAGGTTTACCTGCAGTAAGATAAACCAGAGCTATCACTAAAAGTGATTAATAACTTGGCAACACTGCTCCAGTCCACTCTTAGTCCCATTCAGCTTTTTATTTATTTTTTTTAAACTTGTCTTTCCTTTATAAAAATCAATACAAGGGCTAATAATGTTCACCAAAGAATTTGCTAAGACAAGAGGGCCTGTGAATCGCTCACCTAAGAAACATTGCCTTCATTGACAATCATTGTATTATTAGTCATACTGAATACATAATCCATGCAGAAGTACAGCAAGATCATTTAAATTCCACACAAAAACTGTACCTGCCATCCAAATTTTGAAGGTCATAGCTCTTACAAGTCTATATAAAATCAAGTGACCCCGGGCTGAGGTCAATTCTAACACAAGGGCCATGATTGGAACAGATTTGGTTGAGGTCAACTAGTAAACATCTTAATTCCTAGCTTTGTAGTTTCTGAGAAGGGTTTTCCATAATCTATGTCACCCCTATGGGGGCCAATTTTGACCCCAAGGGCATGATTTGAACAAATTGGTTGGTTACTAGGAAAAAACAAACGGCCATGGTTTCTGACAAGAAGATTTTTCTAGTTTTTCCTAAACAAGTGTACATTGTATGTAAAATCAAGTGACCCCTGGGACAGGGCCAATTTTGAGCCCAGGGCCATGATTTGAACAAACTTGGTAGAGGTCTATAAGGCCGTGTCACACACTAAATATCTAAACTCCAGGCCTTTTAGTTTCTGACAAAAAGATTTTTCAAGTTTTCCTATTTAGCTTATGTAAAATCAAGTGATCCCTAGGACGGGGCCAATTTTGACCCCTGGGCCATGATTTGAACAAACTAGATAGGGATGCACTAGGCTATGTTAAACACCAAATACCTAAACTCCAGGCCTTGTGGTTTCTGACAAGAAGATTTTTCTAGTTTTTCCAATGTAAGTCTGTGTAAAATCAAGTAATTTTGACCAAAGGGTCATGATTTGAACAATCTTTGGAAAGGTTCAAAAGACAATGCCACACACCAAATATCTAAGCTCTAGGCCTTGTGGTTTCGGAGAAGATTTTTAAAGATTTTACTTTAAAGATCTATTTTTAGCTCCTGTGACCCAGATATGCAACAGACCAGAACCATTTGAACAACTTTGATGGAGCTTCATACATGGAACATTACAGGAACATCAAATATGGCCCAGTAGTTTAGGAGGAGATGCTGTTTAAAGAAAATTGTTGATGCCGGATGCATGGATGGACACCAGGTAAAAGGAGATCACAAAAGATCAGTGCTCAGGTGAGCTAAAAAAAATCTAGGCAATGACAATGCAATCAGTTCGCCGCTTTGCCAGAGCCGTGATAAGGGTGTAGTTCCAGCTGGACTAGGGATTCGGGGGAACTCCCCTGCGATTTTTTTTTAATTTTAAGCTGTAAAATAGTGAATTTATGTGAGTTTTTTTTTTGAGGTTGTGTGTCTACATTTATGTATGGTCGGGGAATTTTAGAGGGGTTGTGCGCCGGGTGTGACCCCTTGAATCCCCTAAGTAAAGTCCACTTCTGAAGGATGGAAGGTGGCTTCCCCAAGGATGGAGAAAAAACCTGGATATGATATAAATCATAATAGAGAAACAAGAAACATTTCAAATGACATGAAACTAGGCTTTCAAGTGTTGCAATAGGCAAGAAAAAATATTTTAGTAACAGTGACCTTGACCTTATTGACCTGAAAATCAATCCAATTTTCCTCTTCTCATAAGGTATATACCTACTAAATCTGATCATCAAACCTCACTCCTAAAAGAAGTTTTTTGACGGAAACAAAGTATATTTTTAGTAACAGTGACCTTGATCATCCTGAAAATCAATCCCAATCTTCCCCTTCCCACATACCAAGAATGAAAACTACATCTCTACTCTAACAGGAGATATTCGATAGAAACAAAATGTTTAACGCCCGCCAAACAATGTACCCCATTCTAATAACCAGGATTTTTGTTGATTTTTGTCTTCCAGCAGCAACCAAATTCATGTTTCAGATAGAAAAAAGGGGATCAAAAATGCTTACACAATTATGAGGTAATAAACTGTGCAAAACAATAATTAATTCAAAACATTATTTCCAGGTTAGAATTTCTTCTGAATTTTCCATAATTTTATAGTTTATAATTATAAGGACACTAGATGACCCCCTATGTAATTCATTTTTCAAGGGATCAACTTTATTATAGCAATTATGGTAGACAGCAATGAGGTGACCATACATGCCAAAAGAAATTTATTCTAACTGATGGTTTCATAGAGGAAGAAATCTTTAATATGGAGTTAGTATATAAGGAAACTAGCGGAACCCTAGGGGTCTCATTTCACAAGGGATCAACTTTATTTTACAAATTATGGTAGACAGTCAGAAGGTGACCGTTTTTATCAAATGAAATTAAATTCTGATCAT
Organism: Solen grandis; assembly: GCA_021229015.1. Taxonomy (NCBI): domain Eukaryota; kingdom Metazoa; phylum Mollusca; class Bivalvia; order Adapedonta; family Solenidae; genus Solen; species Solen grandis. The sequence continues at coordinate 72,913,764 of CM037778.1, forward strand.
TGGTTTTACAGAAGAAGAATTTGAAAATTTCTATATAGAGTAAATAAGGAAACAAGATGACCCCCGAAGGGACCTCATTTTTCAAAGAATCAACTTTATTTTAGTAATTATGGTAGACAGTAACGAGGTGATCATTTGTGCCAAATGAAATCAAATTCTGACCACTGGTTTTACAAAAGAAGAATTTTGAAATTTTCTATAGAGTATACAATGTGTAAGGAAACTAGCTTACCCCCTAGGGGCCTCAATTTTCAAGGGATCAGCTTTATTTTAGCATTATGGTAGAAATTCATGAGGGGACCATTTGTGCTAAATGAAATGAAATTCTGACCATTGGCTTCATAGAAGAAGAATTTTGATTTTTTTTTAATATAGTATAAAGGAAATTTGCCAACCCTTAGGGGCCTCAGTTTTAAGGGATCAACATCATTTTGGCAATTATGGTAGAAATTCATGCGGTGACCATTTGTGCCAAAGGAAATAAAGTTCTGGACACTGGTTTAAGAGAAGAATATTTTTGAAGTTTTTAAAGTAAAATTCTGTTGTTGCATGGCAACCAGAGTTCTGCATGGATTATGTTTATTTTAGCAATTTTTGTGGAGGTTCACCCAAGGATGCCAATTTTTTTAAGTTTTTTTTTTTCTTTTTTTTTTTTTTGACTGAATATCAGGGTCCTGTGAAAAAATAAAGTACAGTGAATAGAAGACAGTGCTTACCATGGGTTTGTATTCTGAAGTTGATTTTTTCTTCTGATGGATGAGGAATACTGTAGCCACAAAAATCTACATCTTCACTGAAAACAAGACAGCCATTGAAATATCGGATTAATGATTACACATTGTTCTAACATCTATTGTTCCACACCACATTTGAAAATCAAGTTAATGTGGAAATTTTCAATGGCAAATCTGCCACTGGATGTTGAAAATAGAGCTTTAAGGCAAAACATATCTTAGTATCTGACTTAGTGACCACTGGGACTAGAACCGCAGAATTACGATTTTTTTTTTGTCCCTCTAAACTGTATTTTGAACAAACTAAGTTTGACCCTCAAGTTAATGCTCAGGAAGACAAAATTAATATTCTAAAGAATATTCATATAAATACATGATAAAAATTATTTCAATTTATGTTCTCCAAGACTTCACCTGATGGCCTAGCTGTTGGCCCTAAATGACTCACACTGATATTATGAAGGTAAACATTCTGACCAAGTTTCAGGAAGATCAGATTAAAACTGTGTCATATATGAAAACTTTTCACAAATTGTAAACAACACCCTGTTAACAACAACCTAGCCAATTTTCTCTTTGATCTGAAAGTTACTTCCAATGATTTGGCTATTAACATGTTATGATATTTCTAAAGATTGATTTATCAATAGCTATCCCTACCACTTCAGTGTATATTTTTAAGGAAAAGCAATAGTGGGATTCACACTTGATTTTCCAAGTTTGTGCATTATGTACATTAAAAATTTGTGCATGGAAATCAACATTAAAACATACCATCTCACAAAGTTATCAATTGTTCAAACATAAAAAAGCTGTGATAAAAAAAACATGTGATATAAAGAATTTAGCCCTTTAGCCCAAATACCGGTACAAGCAATACTGTCAGGAGACCCCACTGGTGAATACCCCTCCCCCCCAAAAAAAAACAAAACAAAAAAAATTGAAGAATTTCTGACAGATAGAAACAAAAGAAACAAACAAGAGGGCCAAGATGGCCCTGTGTCGCTCACCTGAGTAAGATGGCTGTGTTAGGCATTATGACAAAAAATCTGGCATCTAAAAGTGTTTTTCTAACATTTGACTAAGTGACCTACATATTGACCCTACCTGAATTTGAACTCAACTGGGAATTCATGCAGTCATCATTCACATTAAGTTTAATGAAGACTGGGACAAAAATGTAGGCCTCTAGAGTGTTCACAAGGTTTTTCTAAGATTTGATCTGGTGACCTAGTTTTTGACCCCACATGACCCAATTTCGAACTCATCCAATATATCAATTAGACAAACATCCTGACCAAATCTATTGAAGATTGGGCTAAAACTGTGGCCTCTAGAGAGTTCACAAGGTTTTTCTTAGATTTGACCTGGTGACCTAGTTTTTGACCCACATGACCCAATTTCAACTCATCAAATATCATTAGACAAACATCCTGACCATTTTTCATGAAGATTGGGCTAAAACTGTGGCCTCTAGAGTGCTCACAAGTTTTTTTTAAAGATTTTCCCTGGTGACCTAGTTTTTGACCCCATGTGACCCAATTTCGAACTCATCTGAGATATCATGTAGACAAACATCCAGACCAAATTTTATGAAGATTGGGCTAAAACTGTGGCCTCTAGAGTGTTCACAAGGTTTTTCAAGGATTTGACCTAGTGACCTAGTTTTTGACCCCACATGACCCAATGTCGACCTCATCCGAGATATCATGTAGACAAACATCCTGATTAAGTTCCATGAAGATTGGGCCAAATTTGTGGCCTCTAGAGTGTTCACAAGGTTTTTCTAAGATTTGACCTGGTGACCTAGTTTTTGACCCCACATGACCCAATTTCGAATTCATCCGAGATATCATGTAGACAAATATCCTGACCAAATTTTATGAAGATTGGGCTAAAACTGTGGCCTCTAGAGTGTTCACAAGCAATTGTTGACGACAGACGACGCACGACGGACAAAAGGTGATCACAAAAGCTCACCCGAGCACAAGTGCTCAGGTGAGCTAAAAATAATGAAAATGGGTTAGAACGCATTTCCAATCCCCTTTAAAATCAAAACAATAATTCCATCTTTTTGAATCCTTGAACTGACACTAAATTTTTATCAAGACAAAATTATGTGAAAGTTGTTAATTTCTGTGTGCATATTTTGAGTGCCTACTTCCTAATATCAATACCAAAATCAATACCGAATAAGTCAGAGAAAAAATACTGATAGCAAACCCTTAAGGCTACAACAAATTAATGACCCTTCTCTCTTAAACACAGAAGAGGTAAGAAATATTAAGAAAGATTTAATCCTTTACCTCATAAATATTAATCATGTATTAACTGATGACATATGATTAATATTAATTGACTGAACTTAAAACTGCATATTGTAATATGAGATATGATTTTTCTAATGCCATGCAGACTGTAGAATCTGAGCTACAATCAGGATGATGTTTGTTTATTCCTTAATAAAGTAACTTACTTTTTCATGATGATGTATCTAAGAGAATTTCCCAATGTATGATCTTCTTTGTGGAGTACAAATGTCCTGCAGGTTTCATCATCTTCATGTTGTGATGGCATCTACAATACATGATAAAAATTAGATCGAACAAGAAACTATCATTCAAGATGATGAATACCACAGGATACTGCTTTGTCACAGTTAATGTAACCATGTCAGGACAGCCATGACAAAGTTGAAGGATAAAAATAAAAACACACAAAACCCAGTAGAGCTCTGAAAAACAAAAATATTCAATAAATATAAACCAGAATACTGACATAGTAAAAAAAGAAAAACCCTATATTAAGCTGCCAGAATGAAGAAGAGAGGAAGCATAGCATATAAGTATGCAAAATAAGGTAGCAGGGTTTCTTAAGTTAATGTTTTAGCAGTCAGGCAAAAAAAGAAAATTGTGTGTTTAGGGCTACGGTCTCAAAAAAGTTAGGCAGGGTAGGGATTGATTTTTTTTTAAAGTCCAGTCAGTCGTAACAGTGAATGAATCATGGAAAACAGCAGCCCTAATATGGCTGTTAAAAACTTAAGGGTCAAAGGGTTTTCGATCAGTAAGGTCGGGCTGCCCGAAACACATACTTTTCTAAAGTTTTAGGCCTAAAAAACATAATTTTTCATCTTTGTACTGTCATAATTTATGTCTTGTTGCAGCATGGATGATACTAAACATAATTTTTGTATTTTCTAAAATAAAAATGTTTGAAGTATTGTTAATAAATGAGTAATATACATGTATAACGACCCTAATAATATTTACCATATTTATTTTGATTCAATTATTTTATTTCACTTTTTAATATTATTAGCAAATAGGAACAGTTTAATTTTCAAAACCTTTATACATACATGTATGAAGAAATGATTTTGACTCTATAAAGATTAAGCACTTGTAAGACCCCATTTAATTAGAATATTATCTCCAGTTTGGTTTGAAAAAGAAATTGAAAATGTTCAAGGAGGGCCACAAGAATGGCAACAAGTGTGTTCTCAGGAACACATATGTCACCTGCTGAAGCATGATGAAAACAGTATGACAGAAAGCCAGACAGACAACGGAAAAGTGCTCCCTATGTGTTACAGGTGACACAAAAATCAGATAGACACAATACATATCCAGAAAGATAAACAAAAGGGCCAACATGGCCCTGAAGTTGCTCAACTGAGAAACATTGCCTTCATTGCCTACACTGTTGAAAAAATGAAGGCGTTCAGTGAACAGGAGTGTAAAAATGGCAAATATGTCTGATGTTCTGATATTTCAAGCACCTAAAATGTAGGTCTATTAGTCAAATATCAGCCACAATCAAACTCAACTGAGATAATGTTGCCATTATCATTGTGTATAAGGTAAATGATTTAGATGCAAGTGTGTAAACAGAGTAAAATTCTGGCATTTCTTTTATTATTGAAAGGGAGACGTTGTGACAGCAATGGTGTTTCCTCCTTGAGAGAAAATGGGATTTCCTACAGCGATCCTAAGACGAAGGCAACACTGTTAAATCGTCAGTTTTGTGGCGTTTTCACAAAAGAAAAACACACTGACATGCCAAAGATGGACAGTGAGGAAAGCCCCTCCATGCATGACTTCAACATTAGAGAGGAAGGAGTCCTGAAGTTATTACAGAACCTTGACCCGCACAAGGCAGCAGGACCAGACTCAATCCCAACAAAGCTCCTAAAGGACTTTGCTACAGAGATTGCCCCCTCACTGACATTGATTTTTCAAGCATCACTCCAGCAAGGTTATGCACCATCAGATTGGAAAGCTGCCAATATCACACCACTTTTCAAGAAGGGTGACAGAAGTATTGCCTCTAATTACAGGCCTATTTCTTTAACATCAGTCTGCAGTAAGATCCTAGAGCACATCATGCATTCCCAGATCATGAAGCATCTTGAGAAAAACAACATTCTGTCGGACGCACAGCACGGATTTAGAAAGAGGAGGTCTTGTGATAGCCAACTCATTCTTACTGTCCAGGATCTTGCCTCTGCCCTTGATGATGGTGAACAAATTGATGCCATTCTGCTGGATTTTAGCAAGGCATTTGACAAGGTACCTCATGAACGCCTCTTGTACAAGCTTAATCATTACGGCATCAGAGGAAGGGTTCACCAATGGATAAGGAGCTTCCTCACAAACAGAAGCCAACAAGTGATCATTGACAACCAATCCTCCTCCTCAGCACCTGTCACCTCTGGCGTACCACAGGGCTCAGTGGTCGGTCCACTACTTTTCCTCCTATACATAAATGACATGCCTGCAAAGGCCTCATCAACCACAAAACTGTTTGCAGATGACAGCCTACTGTATAGGAGGATAAAGTCCACAAAAGATGCAGAAATTCTCCAGGAAGACCTTGACCGCCTTCAAAAATGGGAGGAAGACTGGCATATGTCATTCAACCCGGACAAATGCGAGGTGATCCGATTCAGTCGCAAGAGAAACCCGATCTGTGCGTCCTACAGAATCCATAACAAAGTTCTAACCGTGGCAAAGAATGGCAAATACTTGGGAGTGACACTAGCAGAGGACCTGTCCTGGAAGCCACATGTCGAAGCCGTGACCAAGAAAGCAAATAATAGTCTTGCTTTTCTCCGCCGTAACCTGCGAAGTTGCCCAAGTAATATCAAGGCCAGATGCTACACATCCCTTGTCCGACCAATTCTGGACTATGCAGCTCCAACATGGGACCCTCATACCCAGAACTGTATTGACATGCTGGAAAGTGTCCAACGTCGTGCCGCACGCTTTGTGATGGGCGACTACAGAACCACCAGTAGCACCAGCCAGATGATTAGTCAACTAGGATGGCATTCACTCCAGCAACGACGTCAGCAATCAAAGGCGGTCATGACCTACAGGATAGTCCACGGCCTCATTGACATCAACCCAGTTGCCCACTACCATGTATCAACTGCCCTAAACAGTGCCACACACATCCACTCTACTACAGGCGTTACTGGCACTACATCTGCCAGATACATGGTCCCCTTCTGCCGTACAGACTCTTTCCGATACTCATTCTTTCCTTCCAGTATCCGTCTTTGGAACATCTTACCAGCTCATCTTACAGGTGCCTCATCTGTCGAGGTCTTCAAGTTGGGCATTGCCAGCCTAATTCTTTAAAACCAAAATTGATTTCTTTTACCATTTTAACCTAGCACATTGTTAAATTTTTAAAAATGTTTTGAGCCTCACATCACCTTGTACAGTCTGCACACATCTTGTACGACAATGCTCCAGAGTGGGCCATGTACAGTAAAGGAAGAAGAAGAAGAGCCTATAACTCCTGACCGAATAGGCCTAAAAGCAGCCATAATCAAACTTGGCTGATAGATAATAGCCATCAACATTGTCATGAAGTTTGAAGATGATCGCCATTGCTTAAGAAATGAAGAAGATGCTATTGTGTAAACAAAGTAAAATATGGCATTTTTTTTATATTAACAACAGCACCGCAAGTGGACACCAATGCTCGTCTGTTAAAAGTGTTTGAATAATGGGCTACATTTAAGTTTTTGCACAACGATAATAACAAAAACTCAGTGATCATAATAGCTTGTCTATCTCCTTGAAACAGACAAGCTAACAACAAAAACAAATCATAATAGCCTGACTTTTTCTTGAAACAGAAAAGCTAAAATGGGCATAACTCCTGACCTATAATTGGCCGATATCAGCCATTATTCAACTTGACCAAGAGATTATGGTCATAAACATTGTCATGAAGTTTGACGATGATTGCTTAAAAAATGAAGATGATAGAGTGTACACAAACTAATCGTGGACAATAGACATTCAACGCCCTTAGCACATGTGCTCAGGTCAGCTTAAAAGTAGGTCATATATATATATATATATATACTATATACAGATCTATCCCAAGATAAAAATCTGATGTAATTCAAGTCTTCAAAATTCTTGATAAAATAGATAATGTAAAACAAAATATGTTTACATATGTAAAAGAGGATATAGGTTGAGGTCATAACAAGAAACTATTAAAACCATAGGCAAAACATGAACTAAAAAAAACTTCTTCAGCAATAAGAGTCATTGACATTTGGAAAAAAAAGTACCCGAAGATACATGTATTTAAACAGGCCAAATAAGTGGAAACACTCATGTTGGATCACATCAAAAATCAGCTCTACATGAACTATACAACATAGAAACAGCATATATTACCACTTCAAGCTTTCGTTGTTTTGTTCCCATTTTTTATCTTTAAAAAACAAACACACGTGTTTTATTGTATCAGACTCAGACGTTTTTCAACTGTACCGTACTCATTTCTACTCCAAATATGTGTACGGTATCGGTCGTTGTACGGGTAAAATAACCAGTCAGTCATGTGGTAATGATGTCACTTCCCGAATAAACAGAAACTGACAATTTATTAAATTCTGCAACACAGAAAAGGAAAGAAAACTGGATCACTGTTCACCTCATTTTTTCGATAAATTTTGCAGTTGAAGTGGGAAGGTAAACAAATATTCAGTATGCCAGTATGAATTTACCTTTTCATGACATCTGTGTTTTGGAAACATCTTGGCACACTAGGCGGTAACATCAAATGTACAATGTAGGTTTAATATATCCTGGAGTATCCAGTTCTCATCCTGGTGGATTGTATTACCGTGGTATTTAGCTTTCAGAAATAAGTTACGAAGAGAAGAAGAAGCATTCACATGAAAAATGTGTCTTTCAGTAATCCTCAACATTTCATTGATAAAATAGATGATTGTGAATTCTCTAGAACAATTTCTTCATGATAAAAATATTGAAAATGTAAACACTACGTAGTATATTTCAGCACTTTCTTGGTAGGGTATTACCAATGCATATATAAACTTCATCCCAAGTATTTTTTTTTAAGATTTTTATTTATGTTGTATATATCTATTTTTTCATTATTGTTTCGAAATAGGTCAGGTAGAAAATATTTTAAAAATCCATAGAATTTTGGTTGTTAAAAAGGCATTTTAGAAGAAATGCAAAATCTCACTCGGAAGTAGCTAATACCTAAGGTTTAAAGTTTTGACAGATAGCACATAGTATGTGTTTACTTTTAGTGTACAAATGATATTGAGACAAATTTCACGATACCTATATTCCTGTTATTTCTGAATACCCCGGTAATATATGACCACCGGTAATACCCTACCTGAGTATACAATGTAGGTTTAATATATCATGGAGTATCTAGTTCTCATCATTATAAGAAGTTTTTGCAAGAAAAAATAACAATTCCTCACCTTAAGATTAAACAGATTCCTGAATACATCAGTCAGCGGTGTTCGAAATAAATCTGAAATCCAACTTACCCATGTAGGGCAATTTCGAGCTGATTTCAACTTGCCCCCATTCATATTAACTTGCCCAACTTTATGTATGTGGAGAAACCGAACTCATGAAATCAACATAAAAACATATTGAAAAATGGTTAAATTTATTTATGAAATTAACTTTATCAATTTCGTGTCATGTTGTTATTACTGAAATTAAACACTGATGTATTTTGCGCATTTCTATGACTTCAGATTCGATTTCGGAGAAGGGGTGTGCACAGTACATGAGAATTCTGTTTTTTTTGCAGTGTTTCCAAACTTTACCCCACCTACTAAGAAGCATACCAGCAACCGGCGAAGTCTATATGAGCGTATTCATGTATTATAAATCAGTATTAAAGCTTTATCGTATATACTTGCCGGATAACTGTTGTCTGTTTTTATCTACAATATAATTGTGTAATAAATCATTGTTCTTGTGTTTATATTCATTTTGTTTATATCACTGTGAATCAACCAGAACTCAGTACTGCACTGTACATAATAATTCATTGACGACATAAACCCAAATACGATGTTTGCATTGTCATAACTGAGACAAAGCAAGACTGCCATTATGTAATGATTATACAATCAGTTTATTGTTTTTGTTACATTCAGACAATATTTGAACTAGTGAGTTCCATCTTGGACAAAACTGTTCTGTTAAAGATAATTGTGTACTTCAAATTTCAATTGGAAAGGGACTTGCAACAAACAAACAAGTTGTCAACATTTGAAGACTATTACTCAAACTAATGGCCATAATGAACATCAACGTAACAATGCAAGCTGAAAGTGGATACTGGATGTGTGAATGATATTTGTCGCATGACAGACTTGAGGAAGCAGTAGAACTTTTGTTACCTGTAGTTCAATCGAATATCTGCAAAACGTGCATCATAGAAGAAAATAGATTTTTACCAAGGTTTTAAAATACATGAGTGCTACAATACAGAGTGAGTAATTTTTAAGGTTGCCAATCAGACAACTCCATTGACATTTTAACTTGCCCTCTATGAGTTTTTACTTGCCAGGGCAATTGGGCAGGTGGTTATTTTGAAGACTGTCAGTGTATGACATGCGTTATAACAAAGAATTGAATTATACCTAATGGAGCTTCAAGGTAATACATTGTCAATGGGATAAATGGTTTAAAGGCTTTTCGATATCTGATCAAAATCTAAGTATGACATGTTGCAAATCCAAATACTGACAGAAATGGAATTATGTTCATTTAACCAAACTGAAAAAGTGTCACAAAGGGGCGGAATATTAATAGTAATTGTTCCTTTATCTATCAGTCCATCCATCACAAAATCATGTGTTGCACATACCTTCTAAATTATATGAACAAGAGTCATGAAAAAGTAACAGGAATTGGAAGTTGTATTTGTAGGGGTCAATTTTCATTTCATAATTCATCAAAATAAAGCAGAGTTATAAAAAAAAGTTTATATCGTCAAGTAAAATGTTTTCACACTCATACATTTTTGCACAGCACCAATATTTCTGGTACATGTATTTCTGTTTACACAAGTTTTGATTATGTCATAAGTGTCTGTGTTAGCTTCTTTTGTCTCGAAACTGTTGATGCAGCATCAAATGTGTGGAAAATACAGTTCTCAAGATTAAACAAAATGAAAAAGAAACAGGCATAGAAAGTGTCGTCCTGAACATGGATTATAATTAAGAGTTGATACATCAGAGACTATCAATAGTGAAATTTATAACAACCATATAACAAGAGTTACAACAAATGCCAAAAAGACCGCTGGCTTTATTAAAAGAAACATCATCACTAAAAATGAAAAATATTAAAGAACTTGCTTATAAGTCCTTGGTCCAACCACAGATTGAATATTCCTCTCCTGTTTGGTGCCTGAACTTAAAATTAAATATACACAAAGTTGAAATGGTCCAGTGTAGGGCAGCTCGGTGGGTTAAACTTTATTCTTCTCATGCTATTGTGTCTACTATGCTGGAAAATCTTGGCTGGTGCTCTCTTGAATACCGTAGATATGATTCCAGATTAATTATGTTCTATAAGATATACCATAATCTCAAAGCAATAAACTTCCCATCATATATCCAAAAACCAACTAGACCCACTAGACATATGCATCCCTTAAGCTTCAGACAAATTTGAGTAACATCTGATTACCAGAAATATTCTTTTTTTCCCTCTCACAGTTACATTATGGAATATCCTTTCTAGCAACATTGTCACCCTGCCTACACTGGACCAGTTCAAGGCAGGTGTTACCACAGTCAAGTACTAAACTTTAGTTGACACCGGCTTTTATCTTTTTATCCTGCACTACCACCTTTTGTTTTGAAATCATTTAAGTGGAACAAATCTGTATGCAAGTCTTTTTCCTCATAGTACATGCTGATCATATTTTGTATATACATTCTCCCACATTTTTATGTAATATATAGGAATATTATTGTGTATGCGATGCAGTGACTTGTTAACAAGGTGTTTTTACTATCTTGCTTTTATTCCCATTCTTAATGCACTTCACCAGTTACTGACAAGGCCTAACAATGTCTGAATCTTTTACTTTAAGTCTCACTAACCAAGATGCTATATCCTAGCTTTGGCTCTTTCCACCAGTTTCAAAGTTCCTGGTTCATATAGTTAATTTAAAATACTTTTGTCAGACTTGAAGGATGCTTTCACAATATGTTCAGATATTTTAAGTTATTATATCTAACAGAAGATAATATTTTAATGTGATAAATATGTATTATTGTTCATTTTTTGTTGCACCTGCTCAAGCAAGCATTTGTGATATAAATATCTGGTGTTTTGTCTGTCTGTCTACAATTTACCTCTACCCTTTTGTCGGCATTTCTGTGCAGTATAATGGATTGAAAATTAATTGTAGGAATAAGTTGTTCGGAAATTGTTCAGGCATGATATTACCTTGGAATATTTTTTACTTACTTTACAAACATAATTTAAAAAGTATGGTAATCTAGCATCACTTCCTTGCATTTCTCTCATTGAAATAATCTTATCTGAACACAAAGGCCATTAAATGATCAAATACTTTGTAGGATCTCTTATCAAACTGTTACGCTTTCTATAGTATCTTCCACATTTGTAATTGGTTGTACCATTGGTGTGTATGTTTAATGGTTTGGCATAATTATGATGTTATTCAGATATATTGTCATGTTTGTAAAAAAACAACAAAAAAAAATAGACCAAAGAGACAGTCACAGTCAGAGGCTAGTGTGAAGGAATTCTCAAACTTTACTATTAAGGAAAACCAAATACATCAGATTTCTTATTTTGTCAACTCCATGACATGGAATCACACATTACGCATTTAGTCAAAATACAAACAAAAATTTTAGCGTTTACTTTAAACAGTCTTCTGATGGCTCATTATGATGTGTTACAGTGTGTATGAATCTTCACGCTGTATGACTGGCAATTCTTTTAGCTGTTAATCAGCCATTTTTATGCACCCACCAAAAATATGAGTGGGTTGGGGGGAATAGATTTGCCTTTGTCTGGGTACGTCTGTACATCCGTCCGTATGTCCCAAAACTTTGGGACACGCATAACTCTTAAAGTATTTGTACTACAGACATGAAACTTCATGGATATATTATTCAGGACATGAACATGTGCACCTAGGTATTTTCATTGAACCATCATTGAAGTTGAAAGAGTTATGGGCCTTTGTTTTTGAAAAATATGCAATTTTATGCTTGTGACGCACGTAACTCTGAAAGTATATTTACTACAGACTTGAAACTTCATGGATATATTATTCAGGACATGGACTTGCGGGCCTGGGTATTTTCAGTGAACCTCCTTGAAGCTGACAGAGTTATGGGCCTTTGTTTTTGAAAATATTTATGCTTGTAACGCATGTAACTCTGAAAGTATTTATACTACAGACTTGAATCTTCATGGATATATTATTCAGGACAAGAACATGTGCAACTGGGTTTTTTATCGGATCACTGTTGACAATGCTCAATTTGCCAGATGTTTGAGCACTTGTCTTGTATTGCTATGGTTGTTGTTATTGATAGAATATGAAAGAAATGATGTTATTTTCTAGGTTATTGCTGTACTCTCTTCTTCATTTGCTAGAGCATTTTTATGTCCCCCACCAAAAAGTAAGCCATATAGATTTGCCTTTGTCCGTCCATCCCTAAACTGTGACACAGGTATTTCTGAAGGTATTTGTACTACAGACTTTAAACTTTATGGATATATTACTCAGGACATGACTTGTGCACCTGGATGTTGGCCTTTGTTTTGTAAAATGCGACGGGTGGGGGCACCTGTGCCCTCTGGACACATTTCTAGTTTACTATAATTTGATTTAATGTAAACCGTTTGTTTCTGCTTAGTTGTTAAATTAAACTTACAATGTTTGGTAAATGTTAATTGTTTACAATAATGTTTATGCCATTTGGTAACTGTGCTCTTTTCTTCTTTTTATATTTCTTTTTCTATTTCCAGTCTTTCATCATATAGAACTTTGTTAATGTTTCTTTAAGATAAAACAAATTCTCCTCTATCATTCTGTACCATTAGCTTTTGTAATTGTTTTAACAGAATTTAATACTAATCGTTAATGGTAAATTTTCAGATTTATATCCAGCACACCTGAGCAAAATCTTTCCTTAGGTGAACTATTGTGATCACAGACACTTTGTAATTCTACTTACTTGTGACATAAATTATTGAATCAAAGCAAACACAACTAAAGAACCTACTGCTCCAGCCTGGTGGTACGCAAGTGTGCAATCTAGGGACAGTACTATAGCCCTCTTGTTTCTGAATATTTCCAGGATGCCGATCCTATTCTGTGTTGTTGCGAGGGGAAATACTGTGTTGGCCAAATATGCAAGTTGTGCAGGCAACTTCACAGAGGTCACGGAGCAAGTCTTGGCCAAAATACCTCCGGACAACTCGAAGCTGACATACTCTCATGGAAGGTAAAACTTTTTTAAATATGTGATGCCTTTAATTGTAGAGATATATAGAGATAATTTGTTTTGCAGGTAGGACAATGTTAATTACCATAATTTCATGGCCAAGTTCGATTATGGCTGATATTGGCTTATAAGGTCAAGAGTTATGTCCCTTTTAATGTTAAAAAAAGCCAGATTTCACTTTGTTTGCACTCTAGCATCTTCATTTCTTAAGCAGTCATTTTCAAACTTTAGAACAATGTTTATTACCATAATCTATTTATTTAAACTTATTTATTTTTACATCGTTTGGGAAACAAGTTCTTACAACTTATACTAATCCCTCTCGATGGTTCCTGGGTTGGAACAGTACTTTGCGCTTGTGTAGGTCATGAAAGGTCCTTGCCCCCAACGGGGTTTGAACCCACAACCTTCGGGTCCGTAATCTGGTATGTTACCTCTGGACCATGGCGCCCTAAAACCATAATCTCACGACCAAGTACAAATATGGCTGATATTGGCCTATTTGGTCAAGAGTTATGCCCCTTTTAATATTTAAAAAATGCCAGATTTTACTTTGCTTGTACTCTAGCATCTTCATTTCTTAAGCAATCATCTTCAAACTTTATGACTATTTATTACCATAATATCTCAGGCACATTTGATTATGGCTGATATCAGCCTATAAGGTCAGAAGTTATGCCCCTTTTAATAATAAAAAATGCCAATTTTCAGTTTGTTTGCACTCTAGCATCTTCATTTCTGAAGTAATCATCTTCAAACTTTAGAACAATGTTTATAGCCATATTCTTTTGGCCAAGTTCGATTATGGCTGATAATGTTTAACTTTGTGTGTTTAAAGCCATAATTTCTCAGTCAAGTTTGACTTCAAATTAGCTTTAAATAATCTATGGATTATGTATTCAGTACAACTATGCTATAATTTAGTAACTTGTACAGGCAATGAAGGCAGTTTTTCTCAAGTGAGCATCTTTAGGGCCATTTTGGCCCTCTTGTTAGAAATTACTTGGAATAGAAAAAAAAACAACTTTAAAGGACCTCAAGAACGGTACAAAAATGAGAAATCAAATAAAAGATTTGGTTCCTTCCACATCAAGGTCTCTATAAATTGCTGCCTTTAGTACTGGTGAGAATATTTTCAATAAATGGTATTGCTTACTGTCCTCTCATTGTAATGTAAGTAGTTAAGGCTTTTGTGCTTATTGCTGGACGTACATTTGTGTATGTACATATAACCCTGTTTTTTTTTTTCAGTTATCTGTTTCACTACATATGCGATGACAGGATAGTCTACCTCTGCATCACTGATGATGTAAGTCACTGGTTTTTCCTTAAATATAATGAAATACTGTGTGTGATCTAAGAAAGAACTTTAACAATCTGAGCCATTCTGCTTTTGCCTGTTTCAACTTATTCCAACAAATTCTTACAGTTTATTCTAATACTTACCATTCCAAATAAAAGCTATACACAAATGATTTAGATTTGTTGTTTACTGATTTTGTTTGTGTGTGTGTCACTTCATTATAAAATAATAAGGTACATGGCTATATTAAGTTGACATATACATATATCATCAAATTAAAAACTAACATTATTTTATAAGAAATTATATATTTTGGCAGTTTTATTAGAGAATAAAGAATTAGGAATGTCACCCTATGTACTACTAAGGCCAAAAATACAAAATTCTGGGTTTCGGGCAACTTGACCCTACCTGCCGACATGAACATTTTTAGTGGCCATTTTTAGCAGCCATTTTTGAACTGCTGTTTTCTGTGATTGTTTACTGTTATGACTTGACTTAAAAGAAAAAAAGTTAAAAAAAAAACCTCAATCTCTACCCTACCTAACCTTTTTGAGATCACTGTCCTACACATGCATTTTTTTTTTTCCTTAATCAGCGCTATGTTTGGTTGGTGGAATTCAAGCTTGATAGAATAAGCCATTAGTATCTAACTGGTCTATTGGTAGTGTATTGAAATTTCCTGGTATCATTTTTATAGTAGGATGAGTAATTCTTTGTTTTATCTTTTATGATACAGGATTTCGAAAGGGCAAAAGCTTTTGTGTTTCTATCGGAAATTAAGAGAAGGTAAGCATGTCCGTTATACTTAAGATTACTCCCCCCTTAACTGCAAAGTAAACATTACTGGTAAATTATGCAATGTGACTAGAGCTGTCTGTCCCTCAGTGTTTAGTGGGAAAATTTGGTGCATTTATCAGCAGAATAAACATTTGGAATGACTTTAAAGACCACAAGGTGGCATCTATTGTGAAAATAGTGTAGGAAAGAACTTGCTTGACAAAATTAATATGCTATATCTTCATCAAGTATATACAAATAGGGGAGACAACTTTGGGGACTTAATGAGGTATACTTTTGTAAGCAAACAACACAAATATTATCATATTTTTTCTTTTACTATTAAGCAGACTGTATTACTGGAGGCTGTGGAAACCTCCAAATTTTCTACTTGTCCGGGGACAAGTAAACTGAAAATATCAACTTGTCCGCCAGAAATGTTAATTTTTACCCTAAAAGTAACATTTATAGTGCCACAATGAACACTGTTAAGCTTTTTTCTTGTTAAATCATACCTTCTGATGGTTTTCAAGTCTGATTTCAGATCATTTTAATCATGCAAGAAATGACGTCATAAATAGTGTCTTGCACGCGAGGTAATTCCGCCAATTTTGACATCTTTTGTGAATAACACACCTAATTTCTGGCCTTTAAAGCATTAAATAAAAGAAAAATTGTTTGTTTTGGTGAAAGATCAATGTATAATTTCTTTCATGAACATAGAAAGGTGCAATTTCACTTGTGGCTTCGCCACTCATGAACTCTTTTTATGTTCGCTCAGTGAAAATTTTAATCGATCTTACACCAAAACCAACAATTATCCTTCTTTTTTCTCTTGGATTGAACATAAAAATGAGAAATCACAAAAGGGTCAGTTGTGTTAGGCAAGTTGGCAGTGTTAAAAAGCCGAGCATATGCGTGTTCAACTTTGATAAATGCTTTGCCAAAGATCCAGTCATAGTTTTGTGTATTGACTCAACTTTTGAAAAACATGTTATATTTATGTTTAGCTGGCTGTTGGTGTGTAATATAAACGGTATCTTTGCTAAAGATTGATCAGCAAGTTGGGGATGCTCAGCTGCCTACATACCTTACAGAAAACTACATCAGTATCATCTGCATCATCCAGCTAAACTGTTTTTGCCAGTTTGTTTGAAGCGTCTGTCGTATTCATTAACTGATGTATGTTTATTTTGGGTATCGCTTGGCTGTGCTTCTAATTACAAAATGACCCATTTTAAATTAACAGTAAAACTGATGCGCTCGATTTGCTCCATATGTTTTGGCTAGGTAAGTTGTCTGTAAATAGACCGTTTGAATGCAGTTGTTTATCTGTATACCAGACCATATACTTTTCAGAACCTTTTAATGCAATTATATCATCATATGTATGCATTAGTCAAACAATTTGGCATAATGCATAAGATACGAAACCCAGAACCTCGATCTCAGTAAAGATGTGTCCTGTTTGTCAATCAAGCGCTCCCATCCCATCATCATGAAACTTGATACAAATGTACATCAAGATTAAACTGATAAAATATGCAATCAAATATTCAGTTTTGACCAGTGTATGCCATCGGGGCATCAGTGTCGCAGAGACACATTTTCTTGTGTGTTTTTTTTTAATAAATTTACAGCCTTTTTGACTTAGAGATTTGCATGCAAATAAATTTAGGTAAAGTTTTACATTCAGTTTACTATGATGCATACATCAAGCTATGCTTATTGATTTAATACTTCACTAAGGTCTTCAGGGGCATTTAACAAACAAGTTAGATAACTCTTGACCAAATTTAATGCAAATTATGACCCTTTTAAGTCTTTAGACTTAAACATTTTGATTAAATTTTTGCATGCAATATACTATCATGCTTAAATCTCAGCAATCAATTTTGGGATTGACTTGAAAATTCACAAAGGTGTTTAGGGGCATCAGACCATCAAGTTAGATTACTCTTGACTGGAAACACAAATGTCCACTGTAACATCTCAAGGATTGTGTATATTGAAGATGTGTATGATGTAAGGGGTGTGGTCTGCAGATTTCAGATGCAGTATGGTGTCCGTGCTCAGACAGCACTTCCTTACTCAATGAACAGTGAGTTCAGTCGTGTGATGGCAACACAGATGGTGAGTACGACTGGCTCAATAGTCACTAATTCGCTACTTTGTGAATATTCATGTACAAATTTATGACTTAGTAAATATTAGTTTACTGAACTTTAAATGGTGTATTTAACAGGGGAATTTTCTTTTGTCTTATTCTTTCTTCTTTTATTGTAATGGCTTGTAATCATTTTCTGATTATTATGGCTATATTTTTGTACCTTACGGTGCAGGATTTCCCACATTTGGGTACTGTTTTTTTTTTGCATTAGAGACAGCATTGGAAGAGACAGTAGTTGGATACAAGGGAGTCTGGATGCAATACCCTAGCTCATTTTGTGAATAGACCCCTTGGTTCTTTTACATGCCTGGTATATAGCACTGATACATAGGAAATAAGTTCCTGGGTTGAACCAGGACTGGGTTCTGCAAGTTCCCACAGCAACCCCATTTTGCTGAGTGCCAGGCATGTTTGCATCTGCTACTATTTCATATGTCTTTGATTTGACGCTGTCACTGGAAGAAGTGCCCTGGCTGGGATTTGAACCCCAGACTTCCTAAATGAATGAGATGAATGTTGTTAGGGTTTCAGGCAAACAAGTAGCCTAATTACTGATGTAATTAATTCAGAGTTATACATTTTAAACTTTAATATATGCAGTGTACCCTCTGTTCAAATGTGATGTACAGACATGCATATCTGTTGCATTTTTAAGTCACATTTGTGTTCTGTTATAACGCGTTGTTTATTTCCCCATACCATACTTGAGATCGATCTATAGTGTATTGTGTATGGTTCTAATTACAGTCTCTGAGACATGTTTATTCCAGATGGCTTACTAGAGGAGTAAAGGTTTGAGGTAGCAATTCAGTTTTTGTTTTGTGTTTTGTTGGATATACTACATACTTTTTTGTTTGTGTTTCAGCGTCTAGCAGCAGACCAGGGGTCCAGTTCTTCTGACAAGGTGCAGGAGGTTCAAGGTCAAGTTGATGAACTGAAGGGCATTATGGTGAAAAACATTGGTAGGCTAGCACATTGTATTGTACTTTAATATGCAGGGGTATTTATCTTAGTGGTACTTCTAGTATTGCCTTCTGACTGTCCCTGGTGGCCTAGTGGTTAGAGCATCCACCTCGGGATGGGAATGTTGTGGGTTCAATCCCCGGCCTCGACATACCAAAGTCGAAAAAAATGGTACTGATATAGCTCCTTTGCTTGGGTAGTTCCAGGACTTGTAAGCCTGGTGTCAGGATAATGTGACTAGATGTGGTATCATGCCACATGTCTATGGTGTGATACTGCTGCATAGCAGCACTATATCTGTCTCAAGTAGACATTGTCTCCAAATGACTGAAATACTGTCCGTGGGACGTTAAACCCAACAAAATAAGATTTTTACTAGTTAACCTGAGTGTGTAGCATTATCAGTGAATCTCTACCAAGTTGTTCAAAATAGTATAATCATGACCCTGCGGTCAAAATTGGCCCTGCCTCAAGGGTCACTTGATTTTACATAGACTTATAAAGGTAAAACTAGAAAAATCATCTTGTCAATAACCACTCGGCCTGGAGTTTAGATAAATGGTATACAACATGGCTCAGTGGACCTCTACCAAGTTTGATCAAATCATGGCGGCGGGATCAAAATTGGGTGCCCCATGGGTCATTTTATTTTAAATTGGCCGGCCCTAAGGTCATTTTATTTTAAATTGGCCCGCCCCCACCAGGGTTATTTTATTTTAAATTGGCCTGCCCCCAGGCTCATTTTATTTTAAATTAGCCCATCCGAGGGGTCATTTTATTTTACATAGACTTATACTAGTATAGGAAAAACTAGAAAAAATCTTCTTGTTAGAATTCACAAGACCTGGAGATATATGGTATGTAACATAACTTAATGGACATCTACCAAGTTTCTTAAAATCATGACCCTTGGGTTAAAATTGGTTCCACCCCAGGGATCACATGATTTTCCATAGATTTATAAAGGAAAAACCTTGAATGATCTGTATGTCAGAAACCAAACAAAAAGCCTGGAGTTAAGATGTTTAGTATATAACATGACTAAGTGAACCTCTGCAAAGGTCAAAATCATTGCCATGGAGTCAAAATTGGCCCCACACTAGGCCTAGTGGTCTCTTGACTTTATAGCGATGTCCGTCAAAATTTGGACTACAGATACAGTTTTTGTTTGGAAATTAGATTATCTTGCTGTACTTCTGCATAGATTATGTAGTCAGTATGACTATGCTATAATAGACAATGAAGGCAATGTTTCTTAGGCGAGTGATTTCAGGGCCATCTTGGCCTTCTTGTTTATGCATCACCTTGAAATGGTAACAGACACTGTCCATGTTTGACTATGGAAATTGCCGTATGTATTCTGCTTCCGCTACTTAAAAACTTAAATTGGATGTTTTTTGTTTTGTTTTTTAATGAATAATTCTGTCCTTTAAATTAATGATGTCCGTGCATGTGTACAGTACCTGCTTAGGTTGATTTTTTTTTTATCAATATTTGGACAATTGCATCAGTGGATGGACCTATATAGTATTCAGTTGACCTTGTGACATTGACCTTTTACCTGAATAAAGCCCCCCAAAAATGTCCATAATACCATCAGGTCTTGTATTTTACTGTTTTAACTGATCAGCTGATTTTGTTGTCTCTTTCAGACCAGATCGCAGATCGTGGAGAGAGACTGGAGCTTCTTGTTGACAAAACAGAGGACCTCAGTGCCAACGTAAGTCCGAGTTGATGGCAAGACTGGCTTGGCATGAAGTACTTAGGTTAAGAGGTCTTCCAATAGAATAGTTATTAGCTTGGCAGAATATTCCTGGTGATCTGATAGATCCGTTGAATGTGTATTGTTTGTAGTCCACAATTAGTTTGTCTACTTTCTAGCAACTTCATTTCTGAAGCAAATTTTTTGACAATGTTTAATATCATAATCTTTTACTTAAGTTGTTTAATTACGGCTCATATAGACCCAGTAGTTTGTGAATAAATAGACAAGAGTTTTATGGTGAGCTACTAGGATCGTTGAATGTCTGTTGTTCTCAATCAATTTTTTAATACAAAAGTTGACGCTGTGGTGAACAATTAAATAAAATGCTGTGATAGTTTATTAAAAACTTCATAATTTGTTGCTTGTGGAAATCTGAATATACTTCACTACCATTAAGCTTGCCAGAACTGGTGTACCAGTATTCCACCTTCTTGAACTTCCAGTACAGAGTCATTTAAATTATTTATTCAATATAGGCAATGTTTCTCAGGTGAGCTACTTCATCAGTTTGTTTGTTCTTCTTGATGCCAAGATATCACTATACAGCCAATACAACTACAGTCAGCTTGTCCATACTTTTGCATAAATAACCCGGATGGAACAGTCAAAAAAGCTTAACCCTTTCCCTCATAGAGGAAACCATGAAAAGACCTATGCAAACAGCATAAAACCAGATCAGCCTGCGAGTAACTCGCAGGCTGATCAGGTTTTATGCTGTTCCCTGCTCCTCAGTGGTCTGGAAATGAGAACTTTATAATTAAATTTGGTAAGGTTTAACTGTGGTTTTCTGCAGATCAGGCTTTATGTGGTACCTATTGAGTGCGTCAAAATGAGTCTGTATGAGGGAAAGGGTTAATGCCAGACCCACCAAACAACAATCCATTGGTTACAATCACCATATGCAAATTATGTAATTATTATCATAAATATATTGAAAGAATCTCTCCAAGTATCACTTAAATGAAGTGTGTCTACTCTTGCGGCTGAAATCTCCCAGATTATAGGATGAATCTTACCTTATCTTAGTCCAATATATGCATATGCCTTTTATGTAAAGCTTTCAACTGAATGAGTGTTTTTATTTGAATAGTGAAAAAATATAAGGAGAGAGAATGAATAACGTTAGATACAAAACAAAATATACCAGTTTGGCCCCAACAATGTACTGACACCTATTGTGCTGAGCCAGAAGTGTGTTATACTGATATATTGGTAATACTGAGAAATCCTATCTATTCTATCTTCAGGCCGTCACTTTCAAAAAGACCAGCAGGAACCTTGCAAGATCATTATGGTGGAAGAATATCAAAATCACCCTCATTATTGTTGTTGTTGTTATTGTAAGTAGAATTTATTTATACCTTTCACGTGTACATCTGTATGTAATGTTTGTAAGCAAATGCACAGATTGTTCAGTCAGGTCAATCTGACTAAAGTCATCTCCTATATATACGCCATGCTACATTACCGTAGGAAGATCGTGTACTTTAGTCAGATTGCAGTCAGGTATAAGTAAATTTGCACAGTCCCCCTTAACTACAGTATCTTAACCTTTTATCAAATGAATAGTCATGTACAAATTTATGACTTAATGAATATTAACTGATCTTTTAATGGTTTATGAAATGATATGTTTTTCTTTGCCACAGGTGACTATAGAAACTGAGATACAATAGTTGATGAGCAAACAGAGAAAAACCCTGATCAGACAGTTCTATAGGAGCTATCTGATCTGGTCTGCTTTGTTTGCTCTTCAGTTTTGACTTCAGCCAATCATACTTAATAGGGCTAAGTAATGCTTAAATACTTAAAATTGACTTTCCTGACTCTTCTTTCATTATTAATGAAAATATCCAGATTTTTTATTCCATAAAAAATATTGTTAGTTGGATAGTTACTTGGTGGATATTGCCAAGCATCTTAACTGAAGTTGAAGTATTGGTGGTGGCATTGGATATATGATCTTTGATCAAATATTGGGGAGAGATGATTTGTTGGACTTAAACGTTTTAAAGAATTTTGCAACGTTAAAATGTGGTTGTATTTTTCAGGTCATCCTTTATTTCATCGTGTCGGCGGCATGTGGCGGACTTGACTGGCCCTGTACCAGGAAGTGATGGGTTATCTCCCCTGATGCACAGTTGTTGCTGACTGCATGCAGTGAGAGGCGAACTTTCCATACCATAATTGTGATATTTGTCTTGGTTATGTGTGTACATTCTTAAGCAGACATCTATTTCAAGTATCTTTGAAACTGGTTTTATGTCTCTTCATTGCTTAGAAATTTTAGCCTTTATTTTGCATATTGTACTTTGACAGTATAAGGGCTTCCTTAAAATAATTAATTGTTCGAATAACCATAGCCATACGTAATATTCTTATTTGTCCCTGCATAGTTGCTTATTAGACCCCATCTTATATATCCCAGATAAAAAAAAGTAGATGGTGGCTCAGGGTTCTCACTTGGGATTCTGAAAACTTTAATCCTTTACAAAAATTTGCCAAAATATTGGCGTCCTCCATACATTAATATAAGACCTGTTTTAAATCCAAAATTTGGGGACTCCTTATTGGGAGTTATTGAGAATGATATTGGGCGATATTGGAGTCATGTCAATGTGGTATCTAGAGGTTCCCCATTGTCCGGGATGGCTCATTTTATAATTATTAACTTGATATCGTCACAGTACTGGAGCTGCACTAAGGCATATTTTGATAGCAATCAAATTGAAAATACATACCAGGATTTTGCTGTGTCTCTTTGTTGTATTTTAAATACAAAAAAAGTTTAACGATTACATGTAAATTACTCTAATTGTTCAAAATTAGCTTATCAAGCGAGACAGAATTACTAGTTACCCTTTTCCAAAAGATATGTTGTTTTTTTTTATATATTTTTAATGTGTATGCTGCTTAAAGACTGATCATTTTAATTACTATAAAGGCTCATACATTGTTCACACTCGTATATAGTGCACACCCGGAGTTTGAGATTTAAAACCTTGGAAAAATTTCTATTTCCCTTCTATAATATTAGCACGTTAATTCTTCAAGGAGGCTGCCTTTTTGTTTAGCTGCGGGTGTTTGTGGATGTTTGATTGAACTATTGGTAACAAAAGTTTTACAGTCATGTTCATAATCATTATTCACACCTCTAATATCCACATTCAGTTTTCATTGTTACATTGCTGTCCAATAGTCAGAGTAATAGTCTTCAAATATTTTCACCTTGTTTGTTTGTCATAAGTCTCTTTCCAGTTAGTAATTGAAATACACAGTTATCATAAACCAAAAAGTTTTGTCCAAAATGAAACTAAATAGCTAGAATATGGTCTGAATGTACAAACAACAATTAACTGATTGTATATTCAGAACATATTGGCAATCATGATTGGTCTCAGTAATGACGATGCAAACATCGCTTTCAGCTATAGTTTGTCAATTAATTTTAATGTAAAGTATAGTACATGTACTTTACAAGTTCCGAGTGAATCGCATTGATATAAACAAAAATATGAATACGAGAACAGTGATTTCATAAGCATATATTTCACAATAATACGGTAGATATCACAAACAGGCAAAATATTGTAGGCAAGTAAATACAATGAAGCTTTAATACCCATTTAAGGTTTGAAATGTACCTATAGACCTTTGCTGATATTGCTTCTTAGTAGGTGGGGTAAAGTTTGGGAAAAACTAAACAACTCAAAATCTTATGTATTGTGAGCACCCTTTCTGCAAATCAAAATAGAAGTCATAGAAATACGCACTGTACATGAGCGTTTAGGGTTATGTATTTTAATATTCAGATTAGTTTCCGAAAGAGATGAAACATGTGCAATAATTATTTGTGAATGGATGTCTGCTCAGGTTAATTTCATGACTTTGATTTACTTGTTAGTGGCTTACATTTTGTCATTTTTCATATTAATGTAGAATAGGGAACAATTATACTTATTAAACATATATTGTGTGTATGAATGTTTCCAACAGATTTTTTCTTCAGATTATTGTTATATAAAAAAATGTTTGTTTTGTTTTATATAAAGATATGCAGGAGTGATTCCTGCACTCTTCTCTTTAAGTCAGCAGTGCACAAAATTGCTATTGCCACAGGGAGCTAGAGATTAAAGTTTTGTGATCAACTGTCTGTAATAAACTACAAAACTATATTTATTTACTGTATAATCTGCTCATATTTGTCTTTCTATAATCTGTTACATCGAGAAATATTCATCCAGCTATCTATACACCTACAAGCAGTTATCAAACCTCTTGTGTGAGATTTTTTTAATGTTTGTAATGGCACTATGGTATGTATGTGCATACAATGATTGTTAAATGACATTTAATTCGTATTTTATAAATTACAAAGGGCGCTGTGGTCCAGTGGTAGTGTGAATGACTATAGACCAGAGGGTTGTGAGTTTGAATCTCAAGCTGAGAATTTTTCAAACCTTCACAGGCGCAAAGTACTGGTTACTAGTGATCAGAATCGGTTTGAATAAAGAAAATAATCTGAAGCCAACTGATTAGATAACTGATTGATAAGAAAACACAACAAGAAGTATTTTAGCAATGCACAGTGTATCATACATGTGTTTGTATTAGTCTTTATGTGACTAAAGCAGTTCTTACCAAATAAACTTAACAGTATCAAGAAGTGTTTGATAACAGAGATATTTTGAATTTCTACCTGTGCAATTGAAAAAATGTGCTTGAATCGATACCAAATATAGCATAATGAAAACTGTATATATATGTGAAAATGTGGAAAACTGACATTTAATGGCTGAGTGATATTAATTGGTCATATCTCAGTAACCAGGCTCAGGAATGATTTGGTTTAAGTTTTGCGTGCAAGGTGTTACCATGCCTATATCTCGGAAACTAGGCATAGGATTAATTTGAAACTTCATTACAATGTTCAGTGGTATCAGACTATCAAGACCCTTATTGACTTGATTTAATACAAATTATAGCCACTTTTTGACTGAGACTTTTCATTTAAGTTTTGCATGCAGTAGAAAATTTGGTTAAAGTTTGGCATGCAAGCTACTTTCAAGCATATATCTCATACATTTTTGCAGCTTAATTTCAATAATATGCTTTGTTTTGTGGGGGGATATCATTTTAACAAAATTGCTAGTGGGAACTTGCAATTATTACAAACATCTCCAAACTGTTGCATACCTGCAAAATGACAAATATGTATACCAGTACATATCTTCTTAATTTTCTTGTTTGTTTTATACTGCAAATTTGCTGCACATACTTTAAAAGAGTTACTCCTGTTCAGTCGGATAGCTATATATATATATATCTATCAGTATGTATGTCACAATCCAAATTTAAAAAGAATGATGGATATTTCCCCAGTTATTTCCTTTCTGAAGGTGTTTATTTTGTAATATTGATTGAGGATCATGTAATTTAAAATTTTTTTAATTTTTTGGTATGATGTAGCTAAATTGATTGTATTTAATTTGTTTTTATACAGTTCAGCTTGATCAATTTTATATAGCTCTGTTAAAATAAATGTATCTGTACATATGCATTAATGTTTATTTTTGCATAAAAAGGCGTTAATATCTTTAAATGACAAGAAATGTGTTATTTTCAGTTAGGCTTAAGTGTGTCTTCACTAATACCAGTCGTGGTATTTACTGTATATGTGAAAGGTGTGTATGAAACTTACAGACTTAGTGTATGACATAATAATGTCATAGTGGAATGTGTGTCAATCCTTTGAGTATTAAAGATGTTACCATACTGTTTTATTGTTCTCTTCATGCACCAAAATATAGAAATAGATCAGTTGAATTGTAATGTAAATTCCTCTATGTATACTTTATTTTGGAGAGAGAAAAAATCAGTTTTGCAACCCTTTTAACCCTGTTTCTCATAGAGACACATTTTGATGCCTTGGCAAGCAGTGCAGACCCAGCAGCTGTCTGATCAGAGCTCCTCTGTTTGCTCACACAATAATGTAGGTCAGTTTCTATAGTCTGCATGGCAGAAAAATTCTTTGTTTCATAAAGCACTTAAAATTAAGTATATTACTGGTAATACTCAAGGAGTTACAAATTTATACATAGAGTCATTTAGTAAAGGGTTAAATTACCAACTGTGGTGAATGTTTTGTTGTCATCACTTTTGTGTCATTGTTGATCGTTTTTGTTGTCGGTGTTGTGGTGGTGAAATACTTTAACCTTAAACAAAACTTCTAAACTATTAAACCATCTGTCATCAAACTTTATATCCTTGTAAACTATCACAAGGACTACATTCCCACCATTGGTGGGCCACCAAGGGCCATAACTCTTTGATCCATTTTGACTAAATCTGCCTCCCTTTTTAGCTCATTTGAGCACAATGTGCTCATTGTGAGCATTTAGGATGGCCCGTTGTCCATCGTCAGTCCAGCCGTTGTCAACAATTTCTTTCAGACTTTTATGAGGCCCTGAATCAAAATTATTCAAATTCATTTGATTGGTTGAAAAATTAGGTCACAGGTGATAAAAAATAGATTAAAAAAATTTAATGCAAACTTCTCTTCTCCAAATCTTCAATGCCCTTGAGCTCAGATATTTGGTGTGGTCATGGCCCTGGGGTCAAGATTTGCCCCTCTCCAGATGTTCACTTGATTCAACACTTAAGGAAACACCAAAGACATATACAACAGAGATATGAAACTTTTCAAAATAATGTTTGATCTCATGATGAAAAAAACAGGTGAACGAGATCTTGCTAAGATGATTAAAATCTTTCAGAGGCTTCACAGTTTCACTCTTAAAAGAGATCTTCGATCTAATAAGAGGTACATATTTGGTTTAATCTGCTATAAATTGAAGCTCAGTATATTTATAATTAATATGAGCAAATTTACACATTTAACATTATCTCCTGGTCACATGATTATGCATGCAATTTAGAAAGAGATTCTTTTAATTTGCTCTTTACCGATATCAAACTTACAGCTGTCTGTAAAATTATTATGTCTTTGGAAAAAAAATAAAGAGATATTCCTGTCAGAAACCAAAAGACCCTTGTATTTGTTTGTAGTATCATCTTGTGGACCTTTACCAATTTGTTCAAATTATGATCCCAGAGCTCTTTTGAAAACTTATTCAAGGTATTGACTTGAAACTTGAAAATACAAAGATGGTAACATGGAGAAGTACTGTGACCAAGAACCATTAATATACCTGGTCCCATTTTTATATGCCCCTTGAATACAGGACATATTGTGGATTCACCTGCGATGGCTGGGCTGCGTCAAATTTTTTAGTCTTGCTGAACCGATCTATACCAGACGTGGTCACAATGTCTTGGACCAGTTCTATAACCAGCCAGATTGTCCCAGACACTCCAGAGTTATGGCTCTTTAATTGATGAAAAATGGCTAAATTAAGAATGCCTGCTCTCTAACTCAAACAAACATACATGAACCAGTCTTACCAAACTTGGTTACAATGCGTATGGGCACACAATCTCAACCAAGTGCGATAACACACCCAATGTGCAAGACTCTGGAGTTATGGCCCTTGAATTGATGAAAAAAATTGCAAAATTTCTACTATGACAAACATGAGCCAGTTATGTCCAAACTTGGTCACAATGTGAATGGGCATAATATCTCGACCAAGTTCGATAACCAGTCAGAATGCCTTGAACACTCATGCCCTGCCTTGATGAAAGATTAACAGTGTCTGCTCGCTGACAAACGTGAACCGATCTTTAATAAACTTTGCACAATTTTTAGTGGCACAGTATCAAATTCAGTCAGAATATCCCAGACACTCCAGAGTTACGACCCTTGAATTGATAAAATTGCAAAACGGGTGTATACAATAGGTCGATTTTGCGATAACCAGTGCTCTTTTTGGGACATACATTAATAATGATTGTTTCACCTTAAAAACAATAGCCATATAGATCTATATCAGATTTTATCAATCATTTAATACATCCATGATTATTTTTGAATGATTTAAAACATTTTTAACATACATCATAAAACATTTATACGTGTGTAAAAAAAATGCATCACTGTCAATGTCCGCATTCATGAAACATCTGCTCTGATTGGTCAATTTTGTCGAGCTTTGAAGACACACCTTCGCCTACGCAAATTGTGCAACTAACGGTAAACAGGCAGGATTGCACACAGAAAGTAAAGTTCTTTTTACGTTTCGGTAAGTATTTTTACATTTTAATCTATTCTTAGCATATTTTATTAAATTACAAAATATTAGGCTGCAAGTTAACAGTAGCAGCAGACATAAATTCCCGCCATCTGTATCACTGTCTATATTGCGGAAGTGACAATGACCCAATTTGATAAAACTTCGCATTACCTTGAATATGTTGTTTGCAGCTCATCTATATAAATAGCTTACAAAAGTTTGTTTATGTTCTTCAGGAATAATAATGTCGTTCTTTTTTAAGGAAGTCTTATGCAATTAATTGAAGGCTTAAATACGACCTCATAGGATCCGTTAAAAGGTGCGGATGATTGTGAATTTCGTCCGCCGCCATATACAGTATAGCGTAACTAGAAAGTCAGTTGCAGTCCCGAATTTTCAATTGGTGGAAGGTGTGAAATACTTACATAGAGTCATTTACACCACACCATATTACTCGCGCAGTTGAAACTGTTTATCAAACTAGACAAATTGTTTATTTATAATGTCAATTCCATTTAATTCAGATACCTATTTCTCGCATTCAATTTAAATGAGTTTTAAACAGAATATGAAATATAAAATACAAGTACTGTAAGTCGTCACACAATATAATTAATGAAATGATTCACAAATAAATAACAGATTAACATCTTTAAACAAATCAATAGGCAGAGTTTGTTTAAAATTTGAAGGTGTAGTCATATTGTCTTCTTAGGCAAACTTTGAAGTATTTTATTACCTCATTTTTGACATCACCATCGATCATCATTATAATTTATACATGTTTAAACATAACTTCATCATTGTGTACAATAAAAACAGAATACTGATTGATAAAAAAGTGTTTGCATGTTATTACAGGGTATTCATTAATAAATATTATATTTATATAACAATAGATTTATTTTTGAAAACAACCAATATGGCTATTGGTCAAGGGGGATTTTGGACATCCAATTTTCAAATATTGTCAAAAACAGCCTATTTTTTATTGATGAATTTGATTTTCTATCGGTTAATAATGAAAACCCTTCCCCAAATATTATTACTTTAAGTCTTTTATTTATATAGCAAACGGGGTCGGGGATATATAACAATTTTACAAGCAAACAGAGTAGACCCCGATCAGACGGTTCTTGTAGAAGTTGTCTGATTTTGGTCTACTAGATGATGATTGCAAAAGCCTGAAAAGGTGTGTCTGTGTGGTAGTGGGTATTTAAAACTTTTTCTGTTTATATTTTTAACACAATATTTTGCTTCTGACCATAACGTATTTCTTAAGTGCAACTACTGTTATTTAATTTGCTTACTTAATATGTAGCAATTATAGATTATTATTATCGAACATCTGAAATCTGAACTTCATCCGATTGGAACTGCAGGTGTTTTTTCCGTGGTATAAATGTGGATGCTTCAACTTCAAGTATCATCTTTAGTGATTTCATTGAAAATGTTTAAGTGGTTGTCTTGCTGACGTCTATTATAGAATAAGCATTTATAATAAGTCCTTTAAGTTTAATTAAGTTTCTGCAATATATACAGCATTATGATGTAGTTTTGATATTACTTTTGATTATTTAATGACGTTTTAACAAGTTTTTTTTTTATCAGTAAACAACAAATTAAATCATATAAAAAAAGTGTCTACAGAAAGCACAACTTAATTCGTATTTATTATGATAAAAACTATTACATTAAACAAGATTTTATCTTTGTCTCTTAATCATTTATTCGTCATTTAAATTTAAAGACAGGAAACAAGGTTGACAAAACTTAAAAGCCCGTATCGTGATACGTATGGTATCATGACCACTGTATCGAGATACGTATCGTATCGTTCGGTAAGCGTATCATTACACCCTTAGGCTTTGGCACATCTTTCAAAAATGGCAGACGGTAAAAGAAAAATGACATCTTATTAGTTTTCTTTTAACCGCTGACTACATAAGTACAAAAAAACTAGCCAATCTAATAAAAACAATGCATCGTGTACATAGGATGTGAGTGTGGAACAACCAGTGTTAGTAGCAAGGTAAATTCTTCCCCCAAAATGCAAAATGCGTCCCTCACCCACCTCACAGCAACTGCATCTGATACGGACGAAAACAAAACGGCAACAGTCCCAGTTAATCTGTGTGATAAAAGGAAGAAAAAGGAAACCGGATCCTTTCAAAAAAGGTGGTTAAATGAATTAACATGGTTAGGATACTGTGAAATATCAAACTCTAAACTGTCCGAAACGTAAGAAATCTCTCTATGACTATACATGCGTGTAGAAATTGTAAAGCAAGCAAAAAAAAAAGTTACTAAAAAAGGCCCTTGGTTGCTATGGCCCATAAACTTTTAGAATGGCCCACATTTTCTGGGCTCAATGGGCCCTTTTGCCCAACGTTTTTGAAGGCTGGGCAGAACATTGCTATATCCATCTAAAGTAGACATAGTCTCCAAATGAATGAAATACTGTCAGTTGGACGTTAAACCCAACAAACAACCAAGATAGCATTCTCCTCAGTACAAAAAAACATTATAGAAAGGATTTTTTTTTTTTTTTCAAGGTTTTGAACCTTAAAGTTGGTGGGCACTACACATGGATGCACACTATACAGTGTTGTGTATATATATATATTTGTATAAGATTGTAAAAATTACTTGGATTTTTTTGAAAAATTTCAGTTAAAAGTACTGGCTGGATTTCAAAGTTTTCAAACAGATGTTTCCACTCTCTGTCGAGACTTAAAATTATTTGAATCTGTCAAAAAATATGGCTTGCATTTTCCATGATATCATAAGATGATTGCTGTTTTTTTTTCCTCCCACTAATAGTAATACCTGGTTCTCAGGTGAGTGATTCCAGGGTTTTCATGGTCCCCTTTGTTTTCTTTTTTTGCCATATTAATATATATCGTTGGGAGTGGACAAAGTCGTCATGGTCCCCAACTGATTTCCATACACCATTGTAAAAGCATACCAGTACACTTATTAACTACTGTCCCCAGGTGAAGCCTAGAGATATATGGAGAGTAAAGATACATTGAGGTACAGGTATGTGTCAGCTGTCACATGATCGCAGGTAATTAACCTGAGATTACAGTATGGTATAACAGGCAGAAAATAGGACAAGATGGTGTTCAATGCTTATTTATAAACTATACAAGTAATTGTATAGTGTATTTTAAAATTGCTGAATAATAAGATACACTATTTTTTAGCTAAGTGGAGAAAGATGAAAGTTAATATTTGAAAACTGTTTGATATATGACTTTGTTGCAACTGCTTGTGTTCTTCCATTTATTGGGTAAAAGTTAACTGGAAATATCTTTTAAAAAAGATACAATGTAGTTGTTGATGAGCATTAAGGTAATGAAGAATGTAGAACAATATTAATTATAATGTAAAGCTTAACCTCCACTATATTAATGTTATTGACCATTTCACCAGGGGTTAGGCATTATTTGCTTTAATTTGATAATTTAAAACAACCAATCAGTACCGGTTACTGGGGAAACTCTTTTTTGTATGTTTAAATCTCATTGAACATTATGTAGAATTTTCCACCAGCTTGTAGATTAGGTGTTTTAACTTGAAAAAAATTAAAATTTTTTCTTTTTTTCATAAAAAAAAAATAAAAATTTTGATTAAATTAAAAAAATATCATTTAGTTTTTTTATGAACAAATTTTTAAAAATTCGGGAAAAAAGAAAAATTAATTTTAATTTAGAAATTTAAATTATTTTTGGGCAATCTGGTTCCCTAGAAAAAAAAAATTTTTTTTTACTTTGTTTTTTCCCCCTTAAAGTTTTTTTTTTTTTTTAAGCAAGAAATTATTTTTCCCATTAAAATAATTTTTTTACAAATTTGAAAAGAGAGGCCAAAAATTTTTTTTAAAATATAAATTTTTTTAAAGGTAGGTTTTTGTTTTAAATTTAAAAGTATTGTGTTTGGCAGTAACTCTTTTCCTTTTTTTACTGTTTTTTAAAAAAACCCTAAAAATTTTTTGGGGAAAATTATTTTTTTAACCCCAAAAGGGAAATTTTTTTTTTTGTAAAATTTCCAAATTAAAATTTTTTTTTGACTGGTGGGGTAAAATTTTCTTTCAATCTCCACTAAAATGGGGGTTTAAAAATATAAAAAGATTTTTTCTATAAATTTTTTAAAAAGGGACGTTTCCCATTTTGGGACAAGGGGAAAAAATTTTTTAAAAACTTAAAAAAATTTTTTTGAAAAGGCTAAAATTTGTTTTTTTTTGGGTTTTTTAAATTTAATTGGAAGAAAAACCTGGGGAAAATTCCCCCCCCCCTTTTTATTTTTTTTTTACTTTAAAAAAAAAATTTTTGTCAAAAAAAGGCCTAAAGAATTGGGGGGCTGCCTTTAACCTTAAAAGTTTTGTTTAAACATGGCCCGGGGGAAAAACCCATCGGGTTTTAAATAATTTTAAGGAAAAAAATTAAAGATTTTTTTCAAAATAATTATTAAATTTTTAATGGTAAAAACCTTTTTTTGGCCCTGGGTTAAATTAACCCCGGGGGCCTTGATTTTTTGGCATTGGCTTTACTCAAAATTTTTCCAGGAACTTAAAAAAATTTTAAAAATTGGGTTATTTTAAGGGTAAATAAAATTTTTTTTATAGGATTTTTTATATTATGGACTTGGTTTAAAACCCAAGTTTTAAAAACCCCCTTTTCTAAAAATTTTAAAAAAGAAAAAAAGTTTCTTAATATTTTGTTTCTTTTTTTAAATTTAAATTTTTTTTTAAATTTTTCAGAAATATCTTTTTTTTAAATTTATAAAAAAAAAAAAAAAATTTTTTTCATTTTTTTTTAAAAAAAAGGAAACTTTGTTTTATGTTTTTAAAGGGGAAACCTTTCAAACAAAAAGATTTCCCCCAAAATTTCCCCCTTTTTTTTAAAAAATTTCCGAAAAAAAATTTTGGGATTAAAAGGGAAAAAAAATAAAAAACCCTTTTTTTTCCTACCTAGTATCTGTATCTGGAAAATTATTGAGTTAGAATCACAAAACTTAGTAGGAATGTTAATCAGCATGCTAAGTTTTGTACTTGTAGTTTCAGGGTGTAAACTTCCGCTTGCCCGTGTCATGATGGGTGAACATTAGTGTAGGGCAAGTAAAAAACCAGAACATAAAATCAGGACATTTCTTAGTATTTTCCTTGAATTTACTATCTCAAATCACATTTTTTTTTTCTTGTATTGAAATATTTTCGAAAAACTTTCAGAGATGATGATGCTCAATGAACAGCAACTAATGAAGCAGAAAAAAAAATCCCAGACATATTACAACTATCATGATTATAGATCTTCTTGCTTCTTATATTACATTTACTGTCATTGATACATGTTGGTATGTGACCTACTTACACATACATGTATTAACACTTGTCATCAGAGATATAAGAAATCTACATGAACTATTGCTGAAGGCAACCACATTTAATTTACTGTTATTTATTATGACTTACAATTGTAATGACGTGTTATTGTAAGACCACTCACAAGATGTAATTCTATAGGAAAGGACTTTGTATAAGCCACTCTCTCATATTTTACATTTCGTGTAGAGAATGGCTTGTCAAGTTTATCCCATACCTTACAGTCACATAATATCATTATATAGTAAGCACTACACACTTTTGGGAGGTTATCAATTTGGAATTTGTGGTCTTCCCCCGCCCTATCCCCTTAGAGACGAAAGTTCATGCCCTTAAGGTCTTTAATGTGTTCCAAAAAAATGCCATTTTTAAGCGTCGCATTGTCTCACTTTGAAAAATATTGACTTTAAGTTCAAATAATTCATATTTCCTCTCAAGAAAGTTGCCTAATACGTTTAACTGTATATTCATACACGTAATTTTGGAGTTATTGTCCTTTGTAAATTTTCATACTTAATTTTTGTCCGGGCCGTGACTCAAAAAGTATAAAAGATATCAAGATGAAACTTCATACGTAGATAGATCTCATTGAGGGGGCATGCAGTGACCAAGAATCATAACTCTCTGTTGCGTAATTTTGGAGTTATTGCCCTTTGTAAATTTCCATACTTAATTTTTGTCCGGGCCGTAACTCAAAAAGTATAAAAGGCATCAAGATGAAACTTCATATGTGGATAGATCTCATAGAGGGGGCATGCAGTGACCAAGAACCATAACTCTCTGTCGCATAATTTTGGAGTTATTGTCCTTTATAAATTTTCATACTTAATTTTTGTCCAGGCCGTAACTCAAAAAGTATAAAAAATATCAAGATGAAACTTCTTATGTGGATAGATCTCATTGAGGGGGCATGCAGTGACCAAGAACCATAACTCTATGTCGTGTAATTTAGGAGTTATTGCCCTTTATAAACTTTCATATTTAATTTTTGTCCTTTGTATTAAAATTCCTGTGACAAAGCGACATGCGCCATTACAATGGCAATTCAAGTTTGTATCTGAATTAATTGGTTGAAAATTATGGATTTTCTCCTTGAATTCCTTATGTCATTGTTTTTGCTAAAAGCTGCTAAAACATGGCCTCATTGAAGATCATTCGTAACAACAAAAAAAAAAATGCATTCCATGCTTCCCCAATACACATTGTTAGGGACAAAAATGCATCTTAAGCTCACGTGAGCACATATGCTCAGGATGAGCTAGTAGGAATGTCCTTCTTAAGATTAGAAAATATAAGATTTCTTTTTATGTATTCTAGCAACTTCATTTCTTAAGAAATCATCTTCAAACTTCACAACAATATTATAGCCATAAATCTTTGCTAAGATTGATTATGGCTGATGTCAGCTAATTTGATCAACAGTAATGCCCCATTTACGGTAAAAAAAATGCTAGATTTAATTTTGTTTACTCTAGCATCTTCATTTCTTCATTTAAACATGACAATGGTTATATTATCAGTCAGCAGTTATGGCCCTTGAATTATGAAATATGCCAGATTTTTAATTTGCTTACTCTCTGTAGCAACAGCAATTATTAAGCAATCATCATTTGACTTGTATATGATGAGAATGGCAACAATATCTCATTAGAGTTTGATTATAAGATAGATCTACATTCTAGGCCCTTGAAATATTAGAACATCACACACATTTGCTATTTATATATTCTAACATATTCATTTCTTAAGCAGGCAATGAAGCTATGTTTCTTGGAAGAGCGACTTCAGGGCAATTTTGACATCTTGTTGTGAGTGCATCAGATCTCAACATTTTTTGTGTGTTTTTATTTTTCTCCTTTAACCCTTTCCCTCATAGAGGACACCATGAAAAGACCTATGCGAACAGCATAAAACCAGATCAGCTGCGATAACTCGCAGGCTGATCAGGTTTTATGCTGTTCGCTGCTCCTCAGTGGTCTGGAAATGAGGATTTTGTAATTAAATTTGGTAAGGTTTAACTGTGGTTTTCTGCAGGTCAGGCTTTATGTGATACCTATAGAGGGCGTCAAAAGGAGTATATATGAGGGAAAGGGTTAACTGTGTCAAGACTGTCTATGGGATGTTCATCATCTTCAGTGATAGTTCTTGTTAAGTTTGCCTTGTCTGAGTTTTCTGGTTTATTTATTTGTTTCATTTGATGATTAATTCTGTTACACCTGTCATTGCAGGATCCAAGAAGCTAGTACTAGCAGAATGTCTGGAGACAAGAAAGCTGACCCTGCCCTCCTGTCGGAGATCACAAAGGAGACTAAGTTAAAGCATGTAGAAACAGAAGAGAAGAACCCCTTACCCAGTGTTGAAGGTAAGACTGAGTCCTGATGGAATGAATCTAGATAAACAGGCTATGCATATGTACCATATTGCCATAATTATTGTAGAAACTAAATTTTGACTTAATAACTTGATACATATTTTCAATATTTATTCCATAATAGGTGTCAACTTTTATATTTTCAATGAAATCCCTTCAAATGAAACTCCACATTTATACCCATGTTTTCAAATCAGTTCCAATTTGTTTCAATTTCGGTTGTTCCTCTAGAGATAATTAGTATGATAATAAGTATAGGCCTATTTGAATATACATGACATTATCTTTCATATATTTACTTGTTGAACTCTCACTCCTTTGCTGATATGACAAACTGATAAATCAAATTGTATAAATAAAAATAATGTACAGTATAGAGTAAAATATGCTTTTAAAGTTTATCGATGGGAAAATTATATGGGAACTTTTTTTCTTGGCAGGTAAAAAAAAATCCTTTTTATAGGAGGAAAAACAAGAATACAATCATTCAAATAATTCGTAAGTAATGATGTGGGGATAATCAAAAATCAGAGAATTGAAATCCTAAGTCTTGTGTTACTGTTATATCTCAAAATTCTTCCACTATTGGGACTGTGTTCACTTAGTTACAGTAATGAAGCAGATAGTTTGTCTAGTTGGCTTAAATGGTAGATAGGATTAAAGTGTCTTGAAGACAGTGGCCTCAATAGAAAGGTGGTCTTGAACTGGTTGGCACGGCCTATAACTAGGTCTGGCACATCACAGAAAGGCAGTTCTAATGATGTATATTGCTTGGAGACAGTATCTTAGCCCTTAACCAAATTGATGACTTAATGAATATTAATTAACTAAACTTTAAATGGTATATGAAATCATGATTTTTGCATTGCTATACAGACTGTAGAAACTGAGCTACAATATTGTATGAGTAAATAGAGGAGACCCTGATCAGACATATCCTACAGGAGCTGTCTGATCAGGGTCTACTCTGTTAGCCAGTGCGTCAAATTGAGCCCATATGAAGTAAAGGTTTAAATGACATTCTGTCTCAGGGAAATTAAATTTCAATAACAAAAGGATGTAAAATATAAAAACTATTTCCTGGGTGGTTATGATGTGGCAATGTTAACAATGTTCTTTCATGTATAATCCAACTCTGATTATCCATTTCATCAACACATAATGTTCCTTGTGTAAGAAGACGGTCCCAGTTTTAAATCTACACAATCAAGGCTTTTGTATAAAGTATGCAAGAATAATTTGTAACTTAAACACAGGAAGGACTTGCTAAACATTCATCGTGTTACAGTAGATCTCACTTAATTTAGGTCACGCTGCATCGCAGTTTATGCGGTTTATTAGACATCCCGAAAAGTGCCTGTCTGTCTGACCTGACTGGTGATTTCTATTTCGGTCCTGTGAATATTTCAATACAGTCTGTCTGAATGTGAGGTAGAGTTTCTAGCAGTAACATTTGCTGATACACTGTAGACATATGACTGACCTAAGCGTTGAAAATGTGGAATCTATTAAGATATGGTAAAATAAGTGTTAACATAAATGAAATAAATGATAAACAAATATGAAATCTTGTTGTTTGAGTTTGGTCCTGTACTGTAAAGTTAATATCGGTCCTTGAATCTTGTAAAAATACAGGACCAAATGTACTGTGATCCTTAAAAACTTTTCGGAATGTCTGGTTTATTTTTCTATCAAATGAATGATTTGATAATAGAATCATCTTTTTCCCAGTTTGAAATATTTATGTACATCAGTAGAGAGAAAACAAAGTTGACAACATCAGCAATAATAAGTGAGTTGCAATGACCTGTGTGTCAAGTATGTATATTGATTGCATATTCTCTGCATGAGCATCATAATTATTAAGGGAATAAACATGCAGTTCATTAGCATACAGGTGTAGCATTGATTGTCAGATGGAAATGTATTAAATACATTTTTGCACTCTACCTTCACTCAGTAGCATTAGACATTCGACATTTGCCTATTCTGTTATACTTAACCTGTCAATATGTACATACTAATGATGTTTGGGTTATTGGTTCATGCTGTCTGCTGACTGATCACAGAGGTCAGTTGTATCAGATGTTGACATGTCAATAATGAAAATATAATAACATTTGACATTATAGGTAATAAATGGCTCTGTCATAATGTACTTCTCCCAAAAGTGAACTCACTTACTTTGACCATAGATACAGTTACTCAGTGCAATGCATAAACATATACTTCAAAATGCCAGTATGAAAATGCTATATATGTTTTCATTATCTTTAACTAATGACGAGGTTGATGTCAAGGTATATGAATTTATTCCAAACAAAGCAGCAAAAGGCGATATTTGGAGCAATGTTTGAAAAAAATTGTAGTGAACTCCAAAATGTAGTGATACATAATTATCAAAATACGGAGGCAGTTGTATTGCAATATATCACTTTACAATTTTGGAGGACAATATTCAGCCCTATTTGACCATGTTGCCTTAAGTTTAAGATTTTGAGATGAATTATTTTGACCGGGCAGTTAAGATACACCTCAGTGTAATATTTTATTTAGTATGTACAGAAGGTTACATCGGTTGGCCACCAGAATGTGACCATTCTGTTAACTTGATGGATGGAAAAAAATGAAGAGATCATTAATCTCACTCACCCCCCCCCCCCCCCCACACACACACACACAAAAAAAAGAATATGTTGTCATATTGAGGCAAGTGTTCATATTTATGTGAAGCTTTTATTTAGCAGGCTGCTGTAAAGCATGTGATGAAAAGCCTTTTAGATTCTACAAGAGAAATTTTTGCACATGTATTTAAGTCATTTGTAGTCACTGGCACTAATCTTTTGACAGGCACCCTCATCTTTAACTGTCAGAACCTTGCAGGCAGGTTAGGTTTTATACAATATGTCAGTCCTCAGTAGTTTGAAGATTAAGGAAACCTTCTGTAAAACATAATCAAACGGAAAAACATGCTTATGTGGCTCTGGCTTTTTCTCAGTTATCTGACTTGACTTGACTATTTGAGTTTACTGTCACTTTGACAGTATTTCAGTCATATAGCGACTTCCAGCTAATTACAGCTAGAGGAAGACCCCGAATGCACGGAGGTATCCGGGTAGAACCATGGACCTACCGCAAGCCAGCTGGAAGGCTTCCTCACATGAAAATCTGAACGACCCTGCCAGGTTTCTCAGTTATATCATGATGTAAATAGACTTTATAAATCTGAATAGTAGAGGGTAAAGACACATTTCCGTGTATGGTTGTAGTTTAGCGTTAGAGAGTGTACATGAACATTCCAACAGGAGCACAGATAGCCCCATACAGGAAGTCATCCCTCACCTCAACTTGACAAGCTCTCAAGTGGGACACAAGGTCATTGAAGTGGCTGAGTCGAGGTGCCTGAAAATACTCATATATTTCCTGATGTATAGATGCCATTTTCTTCCTTGAGATACAGCTTTGTTTGTTTCTTTTCAAATATATAAACAGAAATATGATTTGTACCAATCTTTAGCTTGTTGGCAGTTTCATTACAATTTTTATACCCCCAGATACAAAACATATGGGGCTATTTCATTGGTTGGTCTGTCCATCTGTAGACGAGATTTGTCTGCCCTATTTCTTGGCGCTATTTGCCAGTTATCTTTGGTCAGATTTTGATTAAACTTTCCAAGATTTGTAAGTTCCAAACGTAGATGCCCATATCATTAACATGTGATGATCGGCTTGATTTTAAATTGTTTTGGCCATTTGTTAATTTCTTAAATACCTATCCTAGATACCCTCTTTTGTTAGACTACTTCATAACAATATGAGTTTTAGAGTCCATGGTTTGAATCTTTTGATGCAGGTATTCATAATTATAAGGGAGAGTATTAAAATGAATCTTCTTGTTATGAATTTTAATTATGCTCAGGTGTGTGACCAGAAATTATGTAATGTGTAAACAGATTATTTGGCC
Organism: Solen grandis; assembly: GCA_021229015.1. Lineage (NCBI taxonomy): Eukaryota > Metazoa > Mollusca > Bivalvia > Adapedonta > Solenidae > Solen > Solen grandis. The sequence continues at coordinate 72,954,209 of CM037778.1, forward strand.
AGCATTAATTTTGTTAATTAAGGACAAAAAAAAAAAAAAAAAAAAAAAAAAAAACTAATTGATTCAATCTGAAAGGAGGAAAAATAGTTTTAAAATTATATAGTCTAAATGAATGAATCAAAGATAATATTGAAAAGTGTCTATATTTTCAACATCAGAATATAATTGCTTATATTAATGCAGTCATCATTATTGTTTATAAAACAAAGGAATTGTTACTGATTAAGCTCATTTGTGTTTATGGCTTTTGACTGTAAATGGCAAACACAAGCTTTTCCCTGGTGCACAAAATTGTCCAATTTTGACCCTCAAATTGTGTAAATGACCCCTTGATATTTTAAAATTTGTCTGTCTATATAATTATGGAAGTATCATATTTTCTCCATTTTAAAATATCAAGGGAAAACCCTGCAAACAGATTTATTATTACTTTTGAGATATAGATCTATAGGCTGGGGTCCCCAGTGATGGCAGTCTTCATTCTAATTCAGTATGATTTTTAAAGATGAGGTTTTCCAAGATAACAATGCAGATGGTATGTATGTTCAGTTAAGAGTGAGTAACAAGGTTAGTGGCCAAGGAATGAACTGTAACACGAGATGGCCAAACTTGTTGATGGCCTTAACCTGTAAATAGGTTATTGGCTTTCCATAACCTGTTGTTATCACATCATTGTGGTTACAGTGCTATAGTGCAATCAAAAATGTGAGTTATTGAATCCCTACTCTTTACAGTCCATTGGGCTACATTATAGGCTACATGCGTTTAACCCATTACCTCATGAATATTCATCTACAAATTTTTTACTAAATGAATATTCATTTACTAAACTTTGAAAAGTAAAAGGAAACAATGGATTTTATTTGCCATGTAGAATCTGAACTACAATACTGTATAAACAAAAAGATTGTACAGTTGGTACTTGTTATCTCCAATTCGCGTATATCGAAATTTCGGCTATGTCAAATTAATTGACTTGGTCCAGATTTTTCCCTTCTTTGTCTATATACATTAACTTCGTGTGTCTCAAAAGTTATTTATTTCAAATTACTGCTATCTCAAAGTGAAAATTTGGACCCTCGCCCTATAGTACAATGCATATTTGTTAATCTCAAATTCCACCGACACTAATTAGCCCACCAATATTTTTCACACCTATCAGTCAGCTGGTGACACTAGCTTGGCATGGGGCTATCTGTACGACAAACTTGTAATTTTAGGCTTTCATGAATTACCAAATTATGTTTTGATGAAATACTTGCATGGTAATTAACTGGCCAAACACAAGCGTGGCAATCTTTGCTCAAAATTTGCCAGATCTGCTTTAAATACCATCGTAGAATAAACCCAGGTCATAATTCGCAATGTCTCAAGAACCTTCTTGTCCATCTAAGAGCACTGAGCACAATATTCAAAGCACTTTGCACAACACCAGATTGCTCAGTGCTCTTTATTTGTAGAATGCAGTTCGCATGTTTTCGATTCATATTATTGTTGTAACCCTTTTTGTTTACTATGTTTACCTTTTTGTATTTACTGAAAGATGTGGTTGAATAAATTAAGAAAAATATGCTATTTATGGATTATTATTTAATATATTCTACAAAAATGTGTCCTCTTCATTAAGATATCGACAACATATTAATAGGACGATACAGGTAAGAGTTCTTGTTCAAAAGTTGAAAATATCTCATTTTGGATTGGTCAAATTTCGGAAGTCTTATTTTGGTCCCATGAAATTGGAGATAACGAGTGCCGACTGTACATAGTTTACATTCTAGCACCTTTATTTCTTAAATGATCTTATTTAAAACAAGCATTCTGAAAGTAATGCTTTGCAATACTAAGTCCCCTATCAGCAAATAGAAAACTAAGAACCCCCACCCCTCTTCACACAACAAACAAGTCAATTATTGATCAATATTTTTGATGAAATCCAAAACAACAATAGATATCAACTCCTAAAAGCCTGTATAGCTAATTTGGTGCATTTTCTTCAAATTTCAGCAAACCGGAATGTAACCTGAACTTGCACTACATGATGGTAGACTCACATACCAAATATAAGATCAATATCTGCAAGTGTTTCGATAAAAGGTCTGAAAAACTGCTATTTTAAAAAAAAAATTCTAAGTCCAAGGACAGTAATTTCTTCAAAAATCAGTGGACCAAAAGGAAACTCAAACTTGATCTTTATCACTCAGACTCTGGTATATGGATTTTATCTCACTGATAGATGCAGTATTTCATGAGCATTAAATAAAATTCTATACTTTCTCTCAAAAGTTTTGTTTAGAATTTTGTGACCTCTGCCATAGCTACTGCTAACTTGTTGCATGGAATGCCCTCTGCCTCTTCCACTTTTCACAATACAATGTTTAAAACATCCATCACTTGAGACAAGTTAGGCAGCACTGTTAAGACTGGGGCATTCTTTTGATACTTTAAAGCCATGGTATCTTGTGATTGCATATTAAGTGCCAATTATTTGACTGATCTGAATGTTCAAAATAGAACTTTGTATCGACTGGTAGCAAATGGTGGTTTTTAGCTCACCTGAGCACATCTTCATTTTTATGAGCGTGCAGTATCAAGAAATTGTGAACACTCTAGAAGCTATAGTTTTGATCCAGTCTTGACAAGAATGTATGTCTGCTTAAAGCTTTGATGAACATCTTAATTGTTTCATAATCTGCCACCTAACCAAAAGATTTTTCTGTATATTTTTCAGCTATATCCCAGGAGAAGACTGTTCAAGCCATCTCATCATTCGATAAGTCTAATCTGAAACACACAGAAGTAGAGGAAAAGTCAGGATGGAAGGATGGTAAGAAAAAATCCAGTGGAAACTGAGTTTTCAGAATTTAAGAAATGGATAGCTCAGGTCTAGACTGATAGTGTACATGACTTCAGATTCTTGTGGAAAGATACTTTCATGACTACTGGTCCTGATAGCCGTGTGGGTAGAGCGTCTGCCTAGGTATCGAGAGGTCGTGAGTTTGATCCTAGACCGCAGCATACCAAAGTTGTAAAAAATGGTACTTCTATAGCTCCTTTACTTGGCACTCAGCATATAAGGGTAGTTCCAGAACTAGTTGGCCCGGTGTCAGGATAATGCAACTGGGTGTGGTATCATGCCACATGTCTTCGGCGTGATACTGCAGTGTGGCAGCACTATATCGGTCTCAAGTAGACTTTGTCACCAAAAGACTGAAATACTGTCAGTAGGACTTAAAACCCAATAAACAGACAAACAATCTTTTTCTTGACCTTTCAAGATGAGGTGTGTAGTAGTAAGTGTAGGTCAGACCCAAGAAGAGAGAGAAGTATGTAAAGACTTGTTTTCCAGTCATTGTTTAAAAGATAAGTTTAAACTTAGCAACTTCACAATATGCTGAAATAGTGATAAAAATATGTAAGTTGAATGATACCTGTATGCCATTTTACAAACTTTATATGCCTCTATAGAGAACACACATCATTTTGGTGCTGACAAAATAAACAATCTGTCAATCAGTTTGTATGATAGCAAGTATGGTAAATCAGAAAACAAAATTAAGCACTACGGAAAAGAAGCACAAAATGACTTGAATGCAGAATCTTAAATTTTCATGAAAGTGCATAGATAACATATTTTCAATCTTGGTTCCTGATCTTTGTATGTTATATAGTAATATATACCATATCCTTAGCCACTGCCTTTAGTTAATATTTTTAGCAAGATATAGTTAGGAAATTTTTTGTCTCATAGAATGCTGAAAACCAGGAAGACAGATGTTTGAAACAATTTATGTTTAAATTTTCTGCTTTGGATACATTTTCACCAGTTTAGATTCAGTCTTTGTGAAACTGGTCAATATTTGTCAAATGTTTGGTTAAATCTTGGAAATCATTTTTGTGTAAAAAAAAATCTTTTCTTGACAAATTATATTGCCAACTGTAATTTTGCCTTTGTCCAAAGGAATATCAAGCTATAATGCAGTTTCCACCATTACTCTTTTACATGCGAGATACATATTTTTATAAACAACAATTATAATAGATAATTATAATCTTGTGGCCTAAAAGAAAAATAAAACGTCTTATTTCTGGTTACATGCTTCAAAATCCACAGGATCAGTGGGTAGGGATTTTTTTTCTTACATAATAATCTGAAAGGAAGGTCACCCTTTCTCCATATCAGTTTTATGATGATGACTTTAATGATTTAAAACTTAACAATCTTGTTCATATTGATATTACATACAATAAAATCATCCCCAGTGGCTGATTGGTTAGAGCGTCTACCTCGGAAAGGTCTTTGATTCAATTCCTTGCTGCAACATACCAGAATCATAAGAAATGGTACTTGTATGCTCCCTTGCTTGGTGCTTAGCATATAAGGGTAGTTCCAGGACTGGTTGACCTGGTGTCAGGATAATATGACTGGGTGTGGTATCTTGCCTCTTGTCTAAGACATGATACTGCAGTGTGGCAGCACTATATCTGTCTCAAGTAGACAGTGTCCAAATGACTGAAATACTGTCAGTGGGATGTTAAACCCAACAAACAATTAAATGACCATTTATCACATTTTTAGCTTGTCGGTTTCTCAAAGAAAAATATCGAGGTATTGTCATCAATCTGGTGTCTTCGTGTTGGTGAAAAAGTTGAACATTAGCCATGACTTCTAAAACTTGGCACAGGACTCTCTACAAAAGTTGCTAAAATAAACTTGATCCAAGTAGAACTTTTTATTGTTTTTAGCTCACCTGAGCTCATGGTGAGCTTTTGTGATGGCCCTTCTTCCGGCATCTGTCGTCCGTCGTGCGTCATCAACAGTTTGGCTTGTTAACACTCTTAGGCCAATCTTCATGAAACTTGGTCAGAATGTTTATCTCCATATAATCTTGGACAAGTTCAAAATTGGGTCATCAGGGGTCAAAAAGTAGGTCACCAGGTCAAATCTTAGAAAAACCTTGTTTACAATGTAGAGGCCACATTTTTGGCCCAATCTTCATGAAACTTGGTCAGAATGTTTGTTTCCATAAATCTTGGGACATGTTGAATTCGGTATGTGTGGCAAAAAGTAGGTCATGAGGTCAAATCTTAGAAAAACCTTTAACACTTAGGGGCCACATTTTTGGCCAATTTTATGAAACTTGGTCAGATGTCTGTTTCAAAAATTCTTGGAAAGTTAAGTTGGGTCATGTGGGGTCAAAAAATATGAGTAAATAAAAAAATGCAACATATGTTGCTCATTTATAAAAATAGGAGACGAATTTTAAAGCAAAAATGGCTCCTTTTTTTTTTTGTTTTTATAAACTTCTTCATAAAAGAGTAAAATTAATGTTGCCCCTTTCAAAAATGTAATATTGTTTCATCCAAAAACCCGCT
>CM037778.1:72959684-73009684 GCA_021229015.1 Solen grandis
TTCTGCAAGCGGTTTCGGGGAAACACATGGTGTTCATTAGAACTGCTTGTTCATAAAATCTTCTCGTGACACCTTGACGTAAATAAAGCATTGAAATACACAAGATGTTTTTGTTATGATTTGTTTAATTTAGCTTTTTAGCTCACATGAGCACAACGTGCTCAAGGTGAGCTTTTCTGATCGCCTTTTGTCCGGCGTCCGTCGTCCGTCGTCCGTGCGTGCGTGCGTGCGTGCGTGCGTCCGTCCGTGCGTCCGTGCGTCCGGCGTCAACAATTGCTTCAAACAACATCTCCTCCTAAATGGCTTGGCCAATTTGAAAAATATTTTGCAGGAATGTTCCTTGGATGAAGCTCTACTAAAGTTGTATAAATGGTTCTGGTCCATCGCATAATTAGGTCACAGGAGCTAAAAATAGATTTTAAAAATGAAAATTTAAAAAATCTTCTTCTCTGAAACCACAAGGCCTAGCCTTTTGATTTTTGGTATGTAGCATGATCTTATGACTCTCTACCAGGATTGTACAAATTATGACCCTGGGGTCAAAATTGGCCCCGCCCCAGGGGTCACTTGATTTCACATAGGCTAAAAAACTTGAAAAAATCTTCTTCTCCAAAACCACAAGGCCTAACCTTTTGATTTTTGGTATGTAGCATCATCTTATGGGCCACTACCAAGATTGTACAAATCATAGCCCTATGGTGATAAATGACCCCGCACCAGGGGTCACTTGTTTTACATAGAGTTATATAGAAAAATCTTAAAAAATCTTCTTCTATGAATCCATAAGGCCTAGAGCTTAGATATTTGGTATGAAGCATCATCTTATGGGCCACTACCAAGATTGTACAAATCATAGCCCTATGGTGATAAATGACCCCGCACCAGGGGTCACTTGTTTTACATAGAGTTATATAGGAAAATCTTAAAAAATCTTCTTCTATGAATCCATAAGGCCTAGAGCTTAGATATTTGGTATGTAGCATCATCTTATGGGCCACTACCAAGATTGTACAAATCATAGCCCTATGGTGATAAATGACCCCGCACCAGGGGTCACTTGTTTTACATAGAGTTATATAGGAAAATCTTAAAAAATCTTCTTCCATGAATGCATAAGGCCTAGAGCTTAGATATTTGGTATGAAGCATCATCTTATGGGCCACTACCAAGATTGTACAAATCATAGCCCTATGGTGATAAATGACCCCGCACCAGGGGTCACTTGTTTTACACAGAGTTATATAGGAAAATCTTAAAAAATCTTCTTCTATGAATCCATAAGGCCTAGAGCTAAGATTTTTGGTATGTAGTAGCATCTAATGGTTCATTACAAAGATTTTCAAAGTCTTGGCCCTACGGTGATAAATGACCCTGCGCCCAAGTCTTCTCTGAAACCATATGGCCCATTGCTTAGGTATTTGGTGTGTAGTATTGTCAGGGGTAAAATGTTTTAGATTAAGTTATATCAGAATCCTTGTCTGTTTAAAAACCTTGACATCAGTTGAAGCAATGGTACTCAGGTGAGCGATTCAGGGCCATCATGGCCCTCTTGTTTTAATAAGTTAATTAACATTTACAATGAAAAAAAAAATGGTATTGATTAACAATCCAGAAAAATTGGTAAGAAAATCGGTGTAGTTTCACACTAACGGTTCTCACGGGCACCGTCAAAACCCGTACATACCAGACCGTACACAACCGTTACATTACAAGTTCTGAAAATGAAAATGAGTTGTTTTCGATATTTATTATAAAAATTAATATTAAGGTAATGCATTTAATCAAAAGTTTGTTTCATTTTTTGTGAAATTATTCCGAACTTAGCGAGATTTTCATGGTATACTTTAAAAATTTTCGGCGGTAAATTACCGTTCGTCGAACTGCATTTGAATTCTTTTACCCCTTCTTATAAACGGTTCAAAGCAAAATACTACAGATTTGGGGATTGGAAAGGGGGCCCCGTCTTATAGGAGAATAGTCTTAAAGTCGAGTAAATACGGTATTTGAGTCTACAACCATGAGATACAGATTAAGTTTGAGTAATGTTCTGGTCCACTGATTTTTGACAAAATTACGGGCCTTAGACTTGGAAAAAATTGTAAAAATTATTTAGATCGGATGATAACATGGCCGCCAGGGGACAGAGCTGTTTCCTTATATGAATATAGAACAAATTTGAAAAATCAGTTGGTTCCGTTGAAAAATGTGGCTGCCAGATGGCAGAGCCAGTTTATAGTATAAATTTGAAAAATCTTCTTGTCCAAAAGTACTGGCTGGATTCAAAGGTTTTATTTAGCACAGATGTTCTTTGGGTCACTCTCTATCAAGACTTAAAATTATTTCTGTCTAAAATATGGCTGGCAGGGAGCAGAGCCCCTTTTCCATAATATCATCAGATATTTGCTGTTTCTTTTCCACCCACTAATATGTGGTTCTCAGGTGAGTGGTTCCGAGGCCTTTATTGCAGTCTTGTTTTTGTTGTTGTTGTATTGGAGTTACTGTCGCTGCGATAGTATTTCAATCATATAGCGACGTCCAGCTAATTACAGGTGGAGGAAGACCCCAAGTACACAGAGGTACCCGGGTAGAACCACCGACCTACCGCAAGCCAGCTGGAAGGCTTCCTCACATGAAAAATCTGAAGTCCCTACCGGGATTCGACCACAGCGGTGAGGGGCTGAGAGATTCTTAGTCCATGACTGTAACCGCTCGGCCACGGCTGCCCCTTGTTTTTGTACCATAGCATATACAAGGCAAATCCAAAATAAAAATCAACAAAAATAGTACTGTAAAAGGGAATGCTGGGATATCCTAGCAGTTCAGCATATCGTATGTGTCTGTTCCATTGTGAGGGTATGACTAGCTTTCAGTGATAGTTTAGGTTTTATATGGCCATACTCTTGGGTTTAATAATTGGAAATCACCTCTAACTGCTCTCTGGATTTCTTCTCCTTGGCATTAAATTTAATTTGTATTAATGATTATATATTTTAGTGTGAAGATTTGCAGCCTCCAAAGTTTTTCCCCCCCCAACTATTTCTTGGGACCTTTAACATTTTATGTTCATAGAATGGAAATGTCATTGTATCAGAGTTCAAAACAAGGTCCCCATACATTAATATAATGATGGCATATAATTACATGTGGTCCAAATTTTGGACCCCCAAACTGGCATAGCATCCTACCTGTGTTGAAAGTTTGTTGCTAATAAATATGTATGCCTATATTCTCCACCTCATTTATATTCCAGATGGACCTCCGAGGGACAGACCAAGGGACAAACCATCTGGTCAGTATTGCATTATTGATGTTGATTATTATGTCATGGCTATTATATTATAGTTTCACAAAGTGAAGTTAGGATGTTATTGGAATTGTGTGCTTTGTCCAAACCTGTCCCATTTTACAAAAAATCAATCATTTCATAATTGTGTTGATGTCAGAAGTAGCTGGTACAATGCAGTGATAGCTCTTATGACTTGTACAGTGTTTCCTTCTCATCACTCAAGTTCTGTTAAGAAGTGAGCAATATAAATTTAGATCTTACCAGTTGTACAGCTGCTTTTAAGCCACAATGTTGGCACGTTTTTACTCGCCTGGGACCCATTTCACTAAACTTTGTTTTGACAAAAATAGATTCAAATATGCAAACTTTACAGATATTAAACAGTAATATTACTTTAACTTGTCTGCTCAAAGCGATAATGGAAGTCCTTATGTTAATAAGAAAAAAATAGTAGAGTTGACAATGTAGGGTTTTTATGACTAACATCAAATTTGTTCATACAAAGTTCAGTGACAGGGGGCACCACCTCTTAAGATTTATTCTCTACCAAGATTGCCAAGAAATGAATCCATCCAATTAGATGATGGGTACAGGGTTATTTTACTTATTTATAAAAATACCTTGTTATATCACATTGTAATAATTCTTGAAATGCTAGAGTGCACAGTTAGCCACTTCACTTTAATACACAATCATGAATTCACAAACTAGTCAACAAATTCAAATTGAAAAGTAAAAGACTGTTCTGTAGAAACACTATTTTTTTCTATTTCGTAATACTTTACCTCATGTGGACACCATTTGATGCTTTGGCAGTCAGAGCAGACCCAAGATCAGCTTCTTCAATGGGTTTGTTTGCAGGCTCTTCATTATGTTATGGTTTTAAAGTTAGCTTACTCATTAGAGACTTTTTTATCAGAAGTTTTTCCTTTATATTTTAGAGAATAAGTGTGGTATTCTGAGAGTGTATTAATGTCCACTTGCAGGTGAGGATGAGGGCTGGACTACGGTTAAACGCTAGACCATGTTGACCACCCGTAGATGTTCTTTTGTAAAGTTGATCATCTGGAACTATACTTTGATACCTTTATTGTCTGTGAATCCAGCTGGAGAATTGTGATTAATGAAATAACTGAAATGTAGAGAACTGTTTGAAAGACTTTCATCAAAACAGAAGTGAGCATATAATTGGAATATTTACTACACTTAAATTTAATTGCTACTAAAGAAGTTTAATAGAAAAAAGAAACTAAACAAAGTTGCAAGTGAAGAGTTAATTTTGGTATGCTGATAGAATTGTATATTCATTTCATGTTTTCCAGATTTAAGTGTTTATTGAATGATTTGTACTGGATCATTGTAAATAATTTCAAGAAATACCTTCGGTGAATGAATTTGAGAGTAAATCCATTTTTCATCTTTCAAATGCAAGATAACTGAAGTGGGAAAATCATCATATATTGTTTCTTAGAAATTGAATCATTTTATGGAAAAAATAAACTTGTTCTATTTTCTTTCACTCAAGCATTTTTTAATGGATCGAATTTCAATTGAGGCTAAGGTAATGGTATGTTTGCATTTGTTGCTATGCCATAGAATGATGTTATATGATCAGCGAAGATATTGTTAATTGGGCTTAATTTGTATGATACTTTTAAATGTCATGGAATCTTGTTGATGGTTTTCTCAGTGGATCATAGATAATATTGATTTTCTCATTATCATGTAGAAAAGTCAGCCTGGAAAAATGGTGACCTTTTCCTGAGAAAATTTGTAATTTGTTCATTTTCTTGAAATGTTTTTGTGTTTTTTTTTTTAACAAAAAAGTTGTCAAGAGAACTAAATAATTGATGATAAAAGACGTGTTATTTGCAGATGTCTACCAGTCCTTAAAAAAAAAAGTATGAATGCAATACAGTTTATTGTCTGCAAGCTTGGACACCTCCGGTCAAGATTGAATTTTAGGAAATGTAAAGTGCTATAGAGAAACTACCTGGAATCATGTTAAAATTAAATTATTTGCATCAATATCTAGTGTTTTTTGTATGTGTATTTTCTTGTTGGATGGGAGCGTTTGAAATTCATTCGTGTATGAAAATTGATGCAAATCAAACTCTTAATTCACCATTGACTTTAAAATAGGGACATTCACTTTGTAGCTCACCTGAGCACAACATGCTAATGGTGAGCTATTGTGATCGCCTTTTGTCCGTCCTGCGTGCGGCATCAACAATTTCTTTTAAACAACATCTCCTCCTAAACCGCTGAATGGCTTTTGACCAAGCTTCACAGGAATCATCCTTGATTGGGCGAAAAAGTAGGTCACAGGAGCTAAAAATAGATTTTAAAAATGCAAACTTTGAAAATCTTCTTCTGCAAAACTGCAAGGCCTAGATCTTAGATATGTAGTGTGAAGCATTGTCTAGTGAACCTCTACCAAGTTTGTTCCAATCATGACCCTGGGGTCAAAATTGGCCCCGTCCCTGGGGTCACTTGATTTAACATAGGCTTATATAGGAAACATCTATAAAAATCTTCTTCTCAAAAACCACAAGGCCTGGAGTTTAAATATTTTGTGTGTAGCACTACCCTATGGACATCTACCAAGTCCCAATGATGGCCCTGGGGTCAAAATATGCCCCGCCCCAGGGGTCACTTGATTTTTAGCTCACCTGAGCACAAAGTGCATAGGGTGAGATTTTGTGATTGCCCTGCGTCCGTCATGCGTCGTCTGTTGTCAACAATTTACTTTAAATGACATCTCCTCTGAAACCGCTGGGTAGAATTTGATAAACCTTGGCAGGGATGTTCCTTGGGTGAACCTTCAAAAAAGTTGCTGAAATAAACTTGATCCATGTGGAACTCTGGTTACCATGGAAATGGAAAGAAAAAAAATCAAAAAAAATCATCTCCTTCAAAACTATTGGCCAGATTTCAAAATATTTTGGTACAGATATTCCTTGGGTAACTCTCTACCAAGATTGCTAAAATTATTCTGATCCTTAAAAAAACATGGCTGCCAGGGGTGGGGCTAATTTGCCTTATATGTATATAGTGAATTCTTAAACGACATCTCTCTGAAATTGCTAGACAGAATTTGATTAAATTTGGCAGGGATGATCCTTGGGTGAATCTTCACAAAAGTTGTTGAAATTATTCCGATCCATAAAAAACATGGCCGCCAGGGGCGGGGTAATTTGCTTTATATGTATATAGTGAAATCTTTAAATGACATCTTGTCTGAAACTGCTGGACAGAATTTGATTATATTTTACAGGGATGATCCTTGTGTGAAGCTTCACAAAAGTTGCTAAACTTATTCAGCTCCAAAAAAAACAAAACATTAAGGGTGGAACGGTATACCGTATGACGATACACAGCGGTATTTTCTTTACGGTACGGTTCACGGTACGCATCCAGGTCTGCACGGTACACTACGGTATTGTTAACTTCCAGCATAGCTCAGGGTGAGCTTTTGGGATACTTGATTGTCCGTTGTGCGTCGTCCGTCAACAATTTTGATGTTTACACACTAGTGGCCACAATTTTGATCCAATCTTCCTCAAACTTGGTCAGAATATTTGTCTTCATAATATCTTGAACCCTTTCGAAAATGGGTCAGGTTGGATCCAAAAGTAGGTCAGTAGGTCAAATCTTAGAACAATCTTGTTTACACACTAGAGGCCACAATTTTGATCCAATCTTCCTCAAACTTAGAATGTTTGTCTTGATGATATCTTGAACCCTTTCGAAAATGGGTCATGTTGGATAAAAAAGTAGGTCAGTAGGTCAAATCTTAGAAAAATCTTGTTTACAATTTTGATGCAATCTTCCTCAAACTTGGTCAGATTGTTTGTCATGATGATATCTCGAACCAGTTTGAAAATGGGTGGGGCTGGACAGAAAAGTAGGTCAGTAGGTCAAATCTTAGAAAAATCTTGTTTATACTCTGAGGGCAACATTTTTGGTCCAATCATCCTCAAACTTTGGCAGAATGTTTGTCATGATGATATCTTTTGTGGATGGGGTCAGAAAATTCCTGAACATTGTTTCACCTCATCATCTTTATTCTTAAGCAATCTTTTGTACAGACAATGAATGATACTTTTCTCAGGTGAGCGATCTAGGGCCATCGTGGCCCTCTTGTTTTTTTTTCTTCTTCTTTTATAACAGCTGCTTCCCCTCGGGGGAAAAAAAACGATATTTTTCACCTCCAAGAAATATAAAATATCTTAACAATACAATTTTCCCATCCATTAACTTCAAAGAAAACAAAAGAGAAAGTAAATAACGCATATCGCTCTACAGTGTATATTACTTAAATGAAAGCACTTGCTGTGGGAAGTTAAAAAGTCAATAAAAAGGCAGAGTCATTCTTGGAATATTCCCGTACGAAAATCCCAACCGTAAAATAGCAGGAAAATAGAAATGAGACGTAAAGTGAGTACGTAAAACAGACGTAATTTCTTCAGAACTGGAAAAAATAGAAAATTACGTACGAAATGTTTTTTTTTTCATGTTTAAAAATGTGTTTGAAAAAAGTTACAGCCGTGAAAATGGACTTAGACTTTTTTGGTTTATTAAATTTTTAAACAAAAATCTACGATCTATTTTACAACTGTAAAATGAGTATAATATGAAAAGAAACTGATAAATTTTTAAAAGAATTGTTTTAGTTAACTCTCTAAACGTTTCAGATGTGCGCAAATAAAAAATAGAGCTATAAATGGAAAACAGAGTACTAAATCTTTTTATAAATTACCAACTTAAATTTAGTGTTAATCCTTTTATGAGTAATTTTAATATAAATCAGTTATGAATGAATTTTTTTTTTCGATTTAACCAACAACAGTAAAACAATATCTGAGCAATATTCAAGCAGCTGTTAAAGTATAATACTGTTGTGTAACTTGAATTTATCAAAGTACAAGAGTAAGATGATTTCACTTCAAAAAGATATTTTATGCAATTATATATAGAGATATTAAACAATTTGAATGACTCCTAAACAAGCAAATTTGTTTCCATGCTAGAATCAGCATCAGGGCGAACATTTATAAAAGGTCAGTTTGTATAGCCTTCAAGACTGGTCAGACCTGATAACATCTCTGAACGGCTGACCTGGATACTGAAAAGCCACCCCTGGCTTAATGGGGCATCAAGGGGTTAACTTCAGGCAGTTTTCTGCTAGAATTCTTTGTTATGTGCCAAGGATTTCCCTTACAGGCCCCGTTTCAGTCACAGCAGTGTTGGAGCTCCCAGTTTTCAAATTCAGAGATTGTAAGAAGGTTCTGGTCATCACTCTTTTACAAAAATATAGAACCATGTTTGTCTGTGTTTATTCCAAAAGGATGCTACTTTGATAGTTGTTAAAGGAAGATGGATTTATCAATTTAAACAAAATTTGAAAAGTGACATCAAGTTGAAATGCCATGGAGATCGAGTTACATGGGGGAAAAGGGAAACATTTGCCAGAAGTATTGTTCAAACTGGAGGTAAGTTTGCTTGCTTAATGTAATCTTTTGTTTATTAAATCAGTGTGCCCTTTAAGTTTTAAAAGTGGGGGTAGAATTGCTGTTTTTCCTTAACCCTTTACTTCATATAGTATCATTTTGACGCATTGGAAAACCGGGCAGGTCCAGATCAGACAGCTCCAGAGCTAAATGGATGGTGTAGAAGTGCAGTGCACAAGAACCATAACTCTAATTATCTAATTCTTGAATTGTCTGCTTTTAGATGATTTTTTTTTTAAACTGTCCATAGCATACATGTGTAACAACACTACCGCATGGATTCACTCAAAACTTTTGGATCATGGCTCCTTATGAGGTATAGAAGTGTAGTGTACAAAAACCATAAAACTGTTCCTCATCTATCTTATAGTTCTTGAATGATCCACTCAGCAGATTTTTTTAAATGTCTGGAGCATAATTTCAATATTATAAGATGGATGTACTACACTCATGGAACATGGGGTAATTTGATAAAAAAAAGATAAAAATAATTCTATAGCAGTTCATTGTAGTAGCTCATGACACAGAATGCATATATAAGAGATCGCTCACCATATTAAATGAAATATTTCATTATCTCTTTGTCAGCTTTGCTTTACCTACAATACCAGGAGTGTAGTACTGGTCCTCCCCAAGAATTAAAAGGAAAATTCCCCTCTGGTATGACTGAAAAATTGATTCAGCCAAACAAAACTTTCTTAAATATTTTGATTTTTTTTAATGATGCAGTATTTAAGTGAATGCTATTTTTCTTACAGATTATGTAGTGACCTGGTGCAAAGCTGAGAGAAGGAAGCTGCCTGACAGGTGTTGGAATAAAATACTGCTATAGATCACAGAGAGAGTCACAGTCTTACACAAGGAAACAGTGAACTGATTTAAAATTGAATGACACTTATTGGATGTATTTCTTTTATGTTTCACATTTATTATTAAATGTTTAAATATATATATATTGTCAAAATACTCAATGCACCCATGTAATTATTCATAGGCATATTTATTACCTACTACTTTTTCAGGTGTAAACTGGCCCACAATTTTTTACGTCCGTAAATTATTTTAGTATTACGTACGTAAATTTTTACTTTTACGTACGTAAATTATTTTACTTTTACGTACGTAACTTTTAGATTTTACGTACGTAAATTTGCACACACGATTTTTACGGCCGTAATTTTTTTTACGGTTGGAAAAAATTCCGTCTAATTAACATATTACGTGTCTATTTTACGCACGTATTCCGTCTACTTTACGGCTGGTTTCCGGCTGTAAAACCATTTTACTGTTGTAAATTCCACTTTAAGTTGTAAGTCCTCAAAGCCTAAATTCGTTTTTACGTGCGTAAATGTTGACAAATTTCCGTCTATTTTACGGTTGTAAAATTTCGTACAGGTTATCCAATCAACACACATTCTTATGCTTCCAAATTATGCAATGATACGGAATACTCGGATAGTATCGTTCAAAATGTTGGTTTATATCTTTCACACTCTCTACTGGCTACTGTTTTACTGCTGAAATTGCATAATCATCACAATGGAGGCCATATGCGATGAACATCAACAATGGTTGATGACCTCTGTATTTTTTAATCAATTTAAGTGATGGAACAGTTTGCATTTTGAGTAAAAGAGCGAAATTTCAACAGGTAACTACATGAAAGATACTGATTTAAATAAAATGGCGTCAATTAAATGCTTAGTCTGATGCAAATTATCACAAATCGAACATCTGAAATCAGAACTTCATCCGATTGGAACTGCAGGTGTTTTTTCCTTGGTATAAATGTGGATGCTTCAACTTTAAGTATCATCTTTAGTGATTTCATTGAAAATATTTAAGTGGTTGTCATGCTGACGTCTATTATAGAATAAGCATTTAAAATAAGTCTTATAAGTTTCATTAAGTTTCTGCAATATACGGCATTATCATGTAGTTTTGAATCCTTTGATATTACTTTTAAAACAAGATTTTTTATCAGTAAACAACAAATTAAATCATAAAAAACTGTCTACAGAAAGCACAACTTAATTTGTATTTATTATGATAAAAACTAATATATTAAACAAGAATTTATCTTTGTCTCTTAATCATTTATTCTTCATTTATAGATAGGAAACAAGGTTGACAAAACTTAAAAGCCCGTATCGTGATACGTATGGTATCATGACCACTGTATCGCGATACGTATCGTATCGTTGGGTAAGTGTATCGTTACACCCTTAAACAACATGGCTGCCAAGGACAGGGCTAATTTGCCTAATATGTACATAGTGAATCTTAAAACGACATCTCCTCTGAAATCACAGGACAGCAGAATTTGAATAAATTTGGCAGGTATGATCTTTGGATGAAGCTTCACAAAAGTTGCTGAAATTATTCCAATCCATAAAATAACATGGCCGCCAGGGACGGGGCTAAATTGCCTTATATGTATATAGTGAACTCTTTTAATGACATCTCTGAAACTGCTAGATAGAATTTGATAAAACTTTACAAGGATCATCTCCTTCAAAACTACTGGCCAGATTTCAAAATGTTTTAATACAGACTGATGTTCCTTGGGTAACCGTATACTCAGGTGTGCGATCAAAACCATCATGGCCCTCTTGAACATATGCTTATACATGTATAGGAAAAACTAGAAAAATCTTCTTGTCAGAAACCACAGGGCCTGGAGTTGAGCTGTTTGGTGTGTTAAATGGCCTTATGAGTATCTACTAGATTTGTTCAAATGATGGCCCTTGGGTCAAAATTGGCCCCGCCCCAGGGGTCACTTGATTTTACATAGGCTAAAATAGGAAAATCTAGAAAAGTCGTCTTCTCAGAAACTACAAGGCCTGGAGTTAAGCTAATTGGTGTGTTACATGGCCTTATAGATATCTACTAAGTTTGTTCAAATCATGGCTCTTGGGTCAGATTTTGCCTTGCCCTAGGGGTCACTTGATTTTACAAAGACTTATAAGGGGAGTCTTTAAAAGATCTTCTTGTCAGAAACCACAATCATGGGTTTAGATATCTGGTATGTAACATGGTCTTGTAGACCAGAACCAGGTTTTCAAATCATGACTCTTGGGTCAAAATTGGTCCAAACCTAGGCTTGATTTTATAGCTATAACCATCAATATTTGGACCAAAGATTCAGTTTTTCTGTGGAATTACGATTATTTTGCTGTACTTCTGCATGGATTTTGTATTCAGTAAGACTGTGCTATAAAAGGCAATGAAGGCAATATTTCTCAGGTGAGCATTTCAGGGCGATCTTGGCCCTCTTGTTTGTGTCACCTTCTGTAAGTAGGGGTGACACACAGAGATCACTTTTCCGTCTGTTTGTCTGTCTGTCGTCACACTTTGTCATACTTGTCTGTCACATGTTCCGTCACGCTTCATCCGCTGACGCATGTGTTATAAAGAACCCTCTTGTATTATCTAGACATGTTGGTAATGAAAAGTTACTTATATAAAATATGATCCTAGAAGAACATTAGTTGCCATTGCAGCAAAACTAGTTTATTCAACTTGGTTGTGGGGCATATAGATTTTCGGTCTGCGCGTGCATCAGTTCGACTGTGCGTCCGTCAGGTTGACCTTGCCTTTAAGCTTTTTTTTCTAAGAAGGTGACTTCACATCTTTAGGAAACTAGGTACACGTGTATACCATGATATAGATTATTTACCGGTAGTATTGATTACGGCTTTCCGCAAACCTGCAGAAAACTTATAGGGTTTGTTATGTTTATTATTCTTATTAGGACTTTCTGCCTCAAGCCTATTGGGCTTGTTATGTTTTTTCTTATTATTACTATTATTATTATTTTTCCTCCTTTTGAGGTTCAAATTAAAACACCCCTCACCGCGTGGGTTCGAATCCCGGCAGGGCCATTCGGATTTTCATGTGAGGAAGCCTTCCAGCTGGCTTGTGGTTATGCGGTGGTTCTACCCGGATGCCTCCGTAATTAGCTGGGCGTCGCTATATGACTGAAATACTGTCGAAGCGACGGTAAACTCAAATAGTCAAGTCAAGTCAAATTAAAAAAGGTTGCCAATAAACCAGCAGCATGACATTTCAACAGTAATCAAAGTGACTTTGGCCCTTTTGAAGGCAACAATTTTCATTTTCATACGACATCATTTGACGTCACAGTTCAAATTAGCTACCAAATTTGGTTCGCGATCTGAAGCCGTCAATATTGGTCCGATTGACTTGATATTTTAACAGAAGCTGTAAGTTGTGATGAAGATATGCATACATTCTTGAATTTTCAAAATTCCGAAAGTTCGAGAGTTTATGTCAATATCGAGATTCAAACTTTGGTCATAAAAATATAAGTTCGTGTTACAAAGGCTCCTGATGAGTTAGATGTGTGAAAATTGGACAGCATATGTGTCCTGAGATCTTCTTTGTATTATTTGACAACTGACGTCGTGTGATGGCATTTGACGTCACAGTGTGATAAGAAATTTTGCTTTCGAAATTAGCGGCTTTTAGGACCTGCAGGCTTGATTTTTTGACAGATTGGCATGTTACTTTCAATTAATGTGCAACCCTGTGTCCCACCGTGCATGGTGACCTCCGTTCCGTATAATCGCAAAGATCAAGGTCATATGTCAGTTTTAGGTGTTTTTATTCGGCCATCGGTATCTCATAAACGAAATATGTTCTACCTAGACTCTATGAGTAAAATTTGTAGTGCTTTGAAAGTCCTTTAATGTGATATTTAGTTTTTGAAGATCGGGATTCAAACGGTTGAGATATGGCAGAATAACGAAGTGTACTTTTAACGAAATTGAAATGCTGTAGCTTCATGAGCTTTGAGTCAATTATTATGATTTTTTCAGGATAAACAAACTTAAAAGTGAAGTGATGAATACTACAAGGAATATTTGTTTGGTCACGTGATTATGACGATATGATTATTTAAGCAAGAATTATTAAAAAATTCATATAAAATCGGCAAGTTGATGTATGAAGTTGAAATTTGTACGAATGCCGACACCTACGATGTGCAAAAAGTCCTGTAAATTTCAAGTGATTCCGTCAACAAACACGGCAGATATTCATGTTTTTCGGAAAGGGCTTGTATACGCAGGAAAGAGTGCCCGTGTTGAAAGGTGAATTGCGATGCGTATTTGAGAGAATGAGGTGCATTTTAGGATGCAATGGTGTACACCAGGACCGATAAGCATATTGCCTTTGTCATTATGGCTTTTTTCAAACTTTTATTAGGGCTTTCTGCCTCAAGCAGAAAGTCCTATGGGTTTGTTATGTTTTTTCTTCTTCTTATTATTATTATTAGGGCTTTCTGCCTAAAGCAGAAAGTCCTTTTGGATTTGTTATGTTTTTTCTTCTTCTTCTTCTTCTTCTTCTTATTATTATTTTTCCTCCTTTTGAGGTTCAAATTAAAACAGGTTGGCAATAAGCCAGCAGAATGAAATTTAAACAGTGATCAGAGTGACTTTGGCCCTTTTGAATGCAATAATTTTCATCTTCATATGACGTCATGTGACGTCACAGTTGAAAAATGCTACCATATTTGGTTCGTGCTCTGCAGCTGTCATTTTTAGTTCGGGCGGCCTAATATTTATACTAACTTAACTTTTCAAGATTCCAAAAGTTCGAGATTTTATGTCAAAATCGAGATTCGAACTTTGGTCATAAAAACATAATTTCGTATTACAAAGGCTCCTGATGAGCTAGAAGCATGACAATTGGACAGCGTATGTGTCTTCTTTGTCTTCCATGACAACTGACGTCGTATGACGTCATTTAACGTCAGAAACTAATAAGCAATTTTGCATTTGAAATAAGCGGTTTTTAGGCCCTGCAGGCTTTTATTTTTTGATCGATTTACATGTTACCTTCATTTAATGTGCAACTTAGTGTCCCGTCGAACATGGTGACATCCGTTTCTGGAAAATCACAAAGGTCAAGGTCATATTTCAGTTATCGGTTTTTTCTTCGGCCTTAAATATCTTAAAAACGATAAATATTCTTTCGAGACACTATGGGTATAATTTGTAGAGCTTTGAAAGACCTCCCGGATGATATTTAGTTTTTGATGATCAGGGTTGGATCAGTTGAGTTTTGGCAGAAAAACGAAAATAGCGTTACCCCAAGGGCATTTAACTGCTTATATCTAAAGAAACATTGATTTTTATTAAATTAGGATATGAATATAATTTGAAGAACGATCTTGTGCTATTGTGATTGCCTTGTGTCTGGCGTCCGTCCTCCGTGCGTGCGTGCGTCCGTCCGTACGTGCGTCCGGCGTCAACAATTTTTTTAAACAACATCTCCTCCTAAACCGCTGAATGGATTATGACCACACTTCACATGAATCATCCTTATGATATCCTCTATCAAAGTTGTTCAAGTTATTTTGATTGGTTGAAAAAGTAGGTCAAAGGAGCTAAAAATAGATTTTAAAAATGCAAACTTTGAAAATCTTCTGCAAAACTACAAGGCCTAGAGCTTAGATATTTGGTGTGTAGCATCTTCTAGTGAACCTCTACCAAGTTTGTTTAAATCATGACCCTGGGGTCAAAATTGGCCCATTCCCCAGGGGTCACTTGATTTTACATAGGCTTATATATGGAAAAAAATAGAACAATCTTCTTCTCAGAAACCACAAGGCCTGGAGTTTAGATATTTGGTGTGTTGCATAGTCTAGTGGATCTCTACCAAGTTTGTTCAAATCATGGCCCTGGGGTCAAAATTGGCCCCGTCCCAGGGGTCACTTGATTTTACATAGGCTTATATAGGAAACTAGAAAAATCTTCTCAGAAACAACAAGGCCTGGAGTTTAGATATTTGGTGTGTAGCATTGTCTAGTAGATCTCTTCAAAGTTTGTTCAAATCATGGCCCTGGGGCCAAAATTGACTCCACCCCGGGGCTCACTTGATTTAATATAGACTTGTGTAGAAAAAAAAACTAGAAAATTTTCTCCTCAGAAACCACAAGGCCTGGAGTGCAGATATTTTTTATGTAACATGGCCTTATGAGTATCTACCAGATTTGTTTAAATCATGGCCCTGGGGTCAAAATTGGCCCCGCCCCAGGGATTACTTGATTTTACATAGGCTAAAATAGGAAAATCTAGAAAACATCTTCTTTCTCAGAAACCACAAGGCCTGGAGTTAGATATTTGGTGTGTAACATTGCCTTATGGACATCTACCAAGTTTGTTCAAATCATGGCCCTGGGGTCAAAACTTGGGATTACTTGATTTTATATAGGCTTATATAGGAAAAACTCGACAAATCTTCTTTTCAGAAACCACAAGGCCTGGAGTTTAGATATTGGTGTGTTACATGGCAGTATAGACATTTACCAAGTTTGTTCAAAATTCCAAAAGTTCGAGATTTGATGACTTGTTCAAACCAGGGCTCTTGGGTCAATATTGGCCCTGCCCCAGGAGTCAAGTACTTGATTTTACATAGACTTAAATAGGGGAGTATTTTAAAGATCTTCTTGTCAGAAACCACAAGATCATGGGTTTAAATATTTGGTATGTTACATGGCCTTGTGGACCAGAACCAAGTTTTCAAATCATGGTTCTTTGGTCAAAATTGGTCCCACTTTAGGGTTTACTTGATTTTATAGCTATAACCATTAAAATTTGGACCACAGGTACAGTTTTTGTGTGGAATTACGATTATTTTCTGTACTTTTGCATGGATTTTGTCTTCAGTATGACTGTTATAAAAGACAATGAAGGCAAAATTGCTCAAGTGAGCGATTCAGGGCCATCATGGCCCTCTTGTTGAAACTTGGTAGGGAAATTGTCCATTGTCAGTTGAAGACCCCTTTTGATTTTGAGGCCATTTGATTAAAAGTCTAGGTCACACTGACACTTAATATAAAAATCCTTGTCCGCTGAATTCCTTGAGAATGAATAAGCATTTGTTTGTGAAACTTTTTAGGGACATTGTACATTGTCTATGACCAGTTCACGATCCGTTTTTTAAATTTTGAGGTCATAAGGTCAAAGGTAAGGATCAAAGTGACTTTTAATATAAACTCTTTTTAGCTCACCTGAGCACAACGTGCTCATGGTGAGCTTTTGTGATCGCCTTTTGTCCGTCGTCCGTGCGTGGCGTCCGTGCGTCCGTCGTCAACAATTTCTTTAAACAACATCTCCTTCTAAACTACTCACTGGATTTTGATAAAACTTAACAGGAATGTTCATTATGGGGCTCTTTACCAAAGTTGTTAAAATTATTTTGATTTATCAAAAACCTAGATCATAGGAGCTAAAAATAGATATTAAAAATGAAAATTTTAAAAATCTTCTTCTCCGAAACCACATGGCCTAGCCTTTTTTGGTATGTAGCATGATCTTATGACTCTCTATCAAGATTATTCAAATTATGACCCTGGGGTCAAAATTGGCCCCGCCCCAGGGGTCACATGATTTAACATAGGCTAATATAGGAAAAAACTTGAAAAATCTTCTTCTCTAAAATCACAAGGCCTGGGGTTTAGATATTTGGTGTGTAGCATTGTCTAGTAGATCACAACCAAGTTTGTTCAAATCATGGCCCTGAGGTCAAATTTGGCCCCGCCAAGGGGTCCCTGATTTTACATAGGCTAATATAGAAAAAAACTTGAAAAATCTTCTTCTCAGAAACCACAAGACCTGGAAGTTTAGATATTTGGTATGAAGCATGATCTTATGACTCTCTACCAAGATCCTGGGGTCAAAATTGGCCCCGCCCCAGGGGTCACTTGATTTAACATAGGCTAATATAGGAAAAAAACTTGAAAAATCTTCTTCTCAGAAACCACAAGACCTGGAGTTTAGATATTTGGTATGTAGCATGATCTTAGACTCTCTACCAAGTTGTTCAAATCATGACCCTGGGGTCAAAATTTTGCCCCGCCCCAGGGGTCACTTGATTTAACAAAGGCTAATATAGGAAAAAACTCAAAAATCTTCTTCTCAGAAACCACAAGACCTGGAGTTTAGATATTTGGTATGTAGCATGATCTTATGACTCTCTACCAAGTTTGTTCAAATCATGACCCTGGGGTCAAAATTTTGCCCCGCCCCAGGGGTCACTTGATTTAACATAGGCTAATATAGGAAAAAAACTAGAAAAATCTTCTTCTCAGAAACCACAAGGCCTGGAGTTTAGATATTTGGTATGTAGCATTGTCTACTGGGTCTCTACCACGTTTTTACAAATGCCTAATGACACCAGGTGAGCGATTCAGGGCCATCATGGCCCTCTTGTTTTATTCTTCTTCTTCTTTTTTCTTAATTTCGATGTGTTGCCATTGGCCCAGAACAATGAAAATTTTATGGCATATATTTCAAACCATGAACTTTTGGTGGCGATAAATTTTATATTCATATGACGTCATATAACGTCAGATTTGACGTCAGGTGAAAAAGTTTGTACGCGGTCTACAGCCATTATTTCTGGACCGATTTTCATTAAATTTTCACAGAATGTGTATATTAGGCTCTAGTTGTGCTTCCTGGTGACCGTTTTCAAAAGTCGAAAAGGCAATGGTTCTATGGCGAATCCAAAATTCGAACCATTGACGTCAAATTTCAAATGCGTATAAAATCGCTTCCAGATGAGCTAGAAAGATGATATTTGGACAGAATATAAGTCTAGTTTTTCTTTATATTCCTAGAAGATAAATGTCATATGACGTCATGAGGTAAAAAGTAATTTTTAAATTTTACATGTTAATATTTATATGTTGGAAACGTCCGAGCACCTTGCAAATTTTATAGCTTATGCTTCAGATAGAACATTTTGCATTTCAATAATTTTCATTTGACTTTGACGTCAAACTTGACGTCGTCTAAAATGTTTGTACGCGGTCTACAGCCATTATTTCTGTGCCGATTTTCATCAAAATTTCACAAAATATGTATATCACACTCTGGTTGTGCATCCCGGTGTCCGTTTTTCAAAATTCAAAAATGCAAAGGTTTTATGGCGAATCCAAGATTCGAACCATTGACGTCAAATTTCAAATGTGTATAAAATCCCATACAGTTGAGCTAGAAAGATGATATTTGGACAGAATATAAATCCCTAGGTTTTCTTTATATTTTAAGAAGATAAATGTCGTATGACGTCATATGACGTCATGAGGTGAAATGTAAGTTCTAAATTTTACGTGTTATTTTTCTATGTTGAAAACGTCCGAGCACCTTGAAAATTTTATAGCATATGCTTCAGATGAAATTTTGCATTTCAATATTCATTTGCTATAACGTGTTTTGACGTCAAACTTGACGTCGTCTAAAAATGTTTGTACGCAGTCTACAGCCATTATTTCTGGAACAATTTTCATCAAAATTTCACAGAATGTGTATGTTACACTCTGGATGTGCATCCCGGTGTCCGTTTTTCAAAATTCGAAAATACAAAGGTTTTATGGCGAATCCAAGATTCGAACCATTAACGTCAAATTTCAAATACGTATAAATCTCTTCCAGATGAGTTAGAAGGCTTATATTTGGACAGTATATAAGTCTCTAAGTGGGCTTTACATTCTGTGAAGAGGATCGTCATTTGACGTTAAATGACGTCATAAGGTCAAAAAGAATTTCTGATGTATACGTGTTATTTTAAATATGTTTTAGGTTCCCAGGACCATGGAAATTTAATGGTATATACATCAATCCATGAGCTTTAGAATGCAATTAATTTCATATTAAAGTGACGTTATATCACGTCAGATTTAACGTCGGAACAAAAAGGTTTTACGCGGTGTACAGCCATTATTTTTGGACCTATTTTCATCAAAATTGCAAAGATTGTATATTTAACGCTCTAGTTGTGTATCTCGGGTTCGGTTTTCAAAATTCGAAAGGTAATGGTTCTATGGCGAATCCAAGTTTCGATCCATTGACGTCAAATTTCAAATACGTATAAAATCGCTTCCAGATGATTTAGAAAGTTGGTATTTGGACTGAATATTAGTCTTTAAGACTTATTTCTATTCAGTGAAGATTAACGTCATTTGACGTCATAAGACGCCATAAGGTCAAAAAGAATGTTTGATATCTAAGTGTTAATTTCTAGTTCAAAGGGACATGAAAAATTTGCTTGATATATTTAAGATACTTAATATTTCATGTCATTGATTTTTTTTATGGCTATGACGTCATATGATATCAAACTTGACGTTGTCTTCACAAGTTTGTATGCGGTCGACAGCCATTATTTCAGGACGGATTTTCATCAAAATTTCACAGAATGTGTATGTTACGCTCTAGATGTGCCAACCGGTCTCCGTTTTTCCAAATTTGAAAAAGCATGGATTTTATGGCTAATCCAAGATCAAACCATTGACATCAAATTTCAAATGCGTATAAAATAACTTCCAGATAAGATAGAAAGCTGATATTTGGACTGAATATAAGTCTCCAAGTCTTCTTTACATTCTGAGAAGATGAACGTCATACGACGTCATGTGACCTTATAAGGTCAAAGTTAATTTTGTTAAAATTAAACGGTTTTTAAAATCTGTAGGCCTTATTTTTTGTTTCATTTGCATGAATTTTTACTGAAGGTGCATCATGTGATCCTATAGAACAATGTCACTTCCATTTCCGGAAAAATGTTAAGTTCAGTCATTACTTTTATCTTGAAAACCTCTAAGCTAGACCGAAACATTTGAAAATCGAATTGTAAGCATTTTCAATAAATTTGATTTGTTACATAGATTATAGAAATAGCCCAAATTAATTTAAATTGAAATAAAAATGATTTTCAGTTTCTTTTGCCATATCCTCCAAGTTAAATGGTTTATTTTTCAAAGTTTATTGAAGTTATGGCCATACAAAAGCAAGTTAAAGGCAGGAATTTCATATCCCTTTTTTTTTTTTTTTTTTTTTGCTTTTAGTGTTTGTCAAATGAAGCAGAAAGTCCTATCATTCGTATCAACGAATGAAATCTAGTTATTATTATTCTTCTTCCAAATTAATTCAAGAGTTAATTTTTATATGTTGCCAATGGCCAAGCAGCATGAAAATTAAAATGCTTCAACAAAAAAGTATAAATTTTTAAAATCAAATATTTTCAATGACGTCAAATGACGACAGATTTGACGTCAGCTTCAAAAGTTTGTTCGCGCTCTAGAGCCTTTGATTCTGGTCTGATCATCTTGATATCTTCACAGAAGATGTATTTTAGGATGTAGATGTGCACCTTGGCATTCAAATTTCCAAATTCGAAAATATAAAGATTTCATGGCAAAACCGAGATTCAAACTTAGGTCCTAAAAATATATTGTAATGTTATAAGGCCACCTAATGGATTAGAATCATTAAAATAAATTGGACAGCATATCGGCATAGAGGTCTTCTTTCTACTTCCTAAAGGATTTTTTTTTAAGTCACATGGTTATGACGTCATTAAAACAACAAAAAGCATCTTTTTGAAAAATTTCTTTCGCTCTGGTATCATGACTTTTGTCTCAATCTTTTTGAAAATTGTATTGCAGCGATTAAAAAGTTTAAATTTATAAATTCATTTTTAATTTTCAATGACGTCAGATTTGACGTCAGCTTTAAAAGTTTTTTCGCGCTCTAGAGCCTTCAATTCTGGTCTGATCATTTTGATATTTTCACAGAAGATGTATTTTAGGATGTAGATGTGCACTTTGGCATTCAAATTTCCAAATTCGAAAATATAAAGATTTCATGGCAAAATCGAGATTCGAACTTAGGTCCTAAAAATATATTGTAATGTTACAATGCCACCTAATGGGTTAGAAGCATGAAAATTGGACAACATATCGGCTTTGAGGTCTTCTTTCTACTTCCTAAAGGATTTTTTTAAGTCACATGGTTATGACGTCATTAAAACAACAAAAAGCATCTTTTTGAAAAATTTCTTTCGCTCTGGTATCATGACTTTTGTCTCAATCTTTTTGAAAATTGTATTGCAGCGATCAAAAAGTTTTAATTTGTAAATTCATTTTTTTTTTGTAATTTTCAATGTCAAATGACGTCAGATTTGACGTCACTTCAAACGTTTTTTTCGCGCCCAAGAGCCTTCAATTCTGGTCCGATCATCTTGATATTTTCACAGAAGATGTATTTTAAGATGTAGATGTGCACCTTGGCATTCAAATTTCCAAATTCGAAAATATATGGATTTCATAGCGATACCGAGTTTCGAACTTCAGTCCTAAAATTACATTTTAATGTTACAAAGTCCCCTGATGCGTTAGAAGCATGAAAATTGGACAGCATATCGGCATAGAGGTTTACATTCTTTTTTTCTGAATGATTTACTCTTAAGTCACGTAGTTATGACGTCATTAAAAAGACAAAAAGCATTTTTTGAAAAGATTTCTCTCCCTCTGGCATCATAAATTTCGAGTCATTCTTAATTAAATCTTCAGAATTGATAGTGTTAAAATTGAAGTGATGCATGCTGCAAGAAATGATCGTTTTGTCACGTGGTTATGACGTCATGCATACTTCAGCAAGAATTATTGAAAAAATAATATAAAATCCCCAATGAGAGCAATGAACTTAATATTTTCAAAATGTCGAAACTTAGTACGTTCATAAGGTCTTGAACATTTCAAGTAACGTCAACAAACATGGCAGATATTCATGTTTGATGAAATGCCTGCTTGAAAATGTGAAAACAAACCTGTTCGCATTCTCGAAGATATTTATATTTCTGGATTAATAGAACGTTAGAATGAACATGTCCTTGCAAAAAAGATATTTTCTTTAGTCACTTGACATTGACGTCGCTGAAATATAAAAATCATTCATTTCAATTTGTATTCGCGCTCCAGCGTCATGAGTATTGATGCCAATCTTAAGCATACCTTAAGGAATTTATGTTGTGTCACTTGTTTATGACATCATTGATTTGTAATTTATTAAAAAGATCATAAGATTAGATATATTAACTTTAAATAAGTAATATTGCCGTGCCTTAACATGCACAAAAAGTCCAGAAAATTTCAAGTGATTACGTTATCAAAACTTATTCATGTTTTTCTAAAAGGCTAAATCATGAAAACCTATTAATTTGAAGAAAGAAATGAAAGGGTCATTGGGTTGGTTGAGCAAGATCCGATTGTTCTTTTGCAGGAATGAGTGCCTGCGTTGAGTAGTGAATTGTGATAGTTTTTTGAGTAAATGAGTCAAAGATTTACGAGAATTATAGGAATTATATAAACTTAAGCATGAAAGTTATCCTAAATAAAAAAAATTCAAATAGCATGTGTAGACATATCATTTTATGTTCTTTCTTAAGTCATCTAAACTAAAAATAATGCATATTAAACAATGTTGTGAAATCTACAGACGTGTTATACATAATTCATAGAATGAATATCAGAATTTTCTTATTGATTTTCATTGTAAAATCCTTTGTTTAATTAAATTTTTTTCGTTAATTAATCTAAATTACATGTAGAAAGTTAGATTTCAAGAAAATATTAATAAAATAATGTAATAGAAATTTAAAAATTGAGAAAAATTCAAAATATTTTTAAATTCATGTTATCGATTTGTAAATAATATTATTTTAAATCAAAGATACATAATAAATAACAAGTAATATTGGAATTTGAACGATTAAGTATATAAATATCTAGGAAGATAATGTTGTAATATTCATTACTATTCTTATCAAACTTCTTGACAGAATTTATTATTGCAATTTCAAGCAATATTTTAGGTTTTTAATAGTAGAACATCTTTCGAATAAGACCATATTGTACAAAGAAGTGTAAATATACTGTATTCATATTTCATTTGAATTTTTTTACTTATATGAATGATTATTAGTAAAACCTCAAAGTCAAAATATCTATGTTTGGATATTATATTTCTGTTTTAAGATAGATGTTTCGATATAGTAACTTGAATCTATTGAGTGAATAACTTCAAAGTTTCATATTATGTTTATTGCCTCTATATTTTATTCTACTTATCAAAAAGGATATAATGCTATTTCTCTTATAAATAATTTTGTTTTAGACATTTTACTTAGTATGGTAAAAGAGTTTCTTATATTTAAATCAGTATGTATTGTAGATTAACTAATGTGATAATTAAGTAATTTTATATGTAAATTTACAAATGTTAGAGTCTTAGAGTGGTTTGTTAGCAGACTTAAGTTTTAAAAATTATCCTATCTGGATGAAAGTTGAATAAATACTTTCATATATGGATGGATTAATGATTTTTAAAATATATTTTTGTCATATTTTGTGATTTATTTCACCAAAGTTTACCTTATAAAATCTCAAGAATCAGAGAGGGAACTACAAACGTGAGTATATTATGGCTTATCAATTCTAATCCTAGACTAAATAAAATTAGACATTTATAGCTTATTATTGGTAATTGAGTATTACAAATAAGATATTTATCTTTTAGTATTATGTAATTTTGTTTTGATTCTTGAAAGATTAGATTTATTACGAAAATACAAATGAAGGTCTTTGTATCTTTTGATTTTAAGAAATGAATTCAAGTGATATGTAACCATAAAGTAATCACTTATTTAATGTACTTGATCTTGGCATTTCTTTAATAAGACTTAATTTATGAATTAAAAGAAGTTGTATAACTCATAAAAATTTGTAGAAAATAAGTGAACTGATATTCGGATTTGATCATATCAATATATTGAAAATTATAATTCATGGTTTAATAAATATTTATAGGTACTATTCTACTTTAAGTAATGTTTACGATTTCCAACACCATAGTTAAAAGTACACTACTAGTATGATATGTTATTTATGAACAAATTTGATATTAATCTGATCGATTTAGTATAAATTCTATTATGAAACTTGTGAAATGAATACATTTTTCATGAAATCCAGAGCTTCACCATCATATATGACCTTATTTTTTGATCTTCAAGAATAAAATACATGTTGTCTTTAGAAGTGAAACATTTCATAAGTGCTAAATTCTTATAACATCATATTTTAAGTTTTTTGTTTCTTAAATTATCTGGTTTTTTTCAAACGCATATTTCTTGTTATCGTTATCTTCCGTCAGCTCTTTACAATAGAAATAATTAATTGATTTGATGTACATCTCATTCATTATGGACATCTGTAGATATAAAAATCTCGTATTCGAAGTTTGACTAAGATCATATGTCATATTATGAACTGTAACTATCTTTTTATAAATAGAATATTTCAAGTAACATAAACAAAATCCTAGGTATGTTCTAAGTTCTTTAAATTGATACAGTGCAAAAATTATCTGAAACGATTAAATTTATTTTCAACCATTTTGAACAAATTTATATAGATATCAACTTTTCTTTGTAATCTGTAATTTTTGGTATTTTCACTGTTGATAACATTATCACAACTCAAGCAGTAAAAGTGAATTCATAGAATTGTGTACTTTCTTGTGACTTTGACTAACTTTTAAATCACTAAATGTACGAGGTTATCGTAATGATTATTATTTTGTTGCTACTTCTTTTTTTCTTTAACTATTTTCCGGAATACCAACTTTTAGGTTTTTACTTTGTTTCATGATTGTATACTCATTTTAATGTAATTTGATCTCTTTTTCTGTGTAGATTTGACAAATTCGCACCGCTTTGCAAGTCTTTTTCATAATTAAATCATTTTTCATGGTTATACTTTGTAAAAAAAAATCATTTAACAATTACACATAGAATTTAAAGCATTATTAAAATAGTATCTCAATCGTCAATTATTTTAAGTTGACTTTTTAAATTTAAAAATTTGACACTTCCATAAATATAAATTATAAAAGATTAAGTTTTTGACCATTGTATCCATTTGCTTCTATTGAATATAATTAAATTTTATTAAATTTTTATAAATTCAATAATTTTATTCCAAAAAATTTGTATTCTCATTCAAAAGCAAAATAATTTCTTTAATTAATTTTTATATTATAATCCATTAAATGTGAATTTTAAGAGGTTAAATTTCATTTAGGCAATTATTGGATATTTTTAATTTTATTTAAATTTTAATTAATTTAAAGTTATATTTTAAATACTTTAAAAATAAAATTATTATTTTATATTAAATTTAAATAAAATTACCTTAATTTAATAAAAATAATTAAATAATTATTATTAAAAATCTCAATTTAAAAAAAATAATCGCTTTTGTACCTTGGAACAAGTTCTCATGAACATTTAATACTAATAATTTGTAACAGTTTAATAATCAAAATTTTAATTATAAATTTATTATATTTAAGGCTCTCTTTAAAATCTTTAAAATTTATATAGTATTTAAATTTTTTAAAATTTTATAAACCTTCTTTGTATAAAATAATAACCATTTGATTTTTCATTAAAATCATTTTAAAAAAAATATATATCTTGATATAACAACTTGTCAGATTGATTACTAAAATGCTCTTGTTAAAATTTCTTTTTAACTAATGTTTATTAACTTAATCACTTAAATAAGTAGGAAACGATTTTTTAAAATATTATTAATATTTTGATTTTTTATCAAGAATTAAAATTATTTATTTGTTAGGTTTTAAATCAATCATCTTCTCTATTTTTATCTGTTTCCATTTGAAAGTTGCATGTAATAATAATATATTTAAATCACCATAATTTTTTAAAGATCTAAAACAGTTTTTTTAAACACTTTGTCACAAAAATTAATGTGTACTATTTAGGTTGTAACTGTGCAACAGCGCCCCAATCCTTTTTAAGTATCAATTTTTCTAATTTATTAATTTAGGATAATAGTATATTTAAAATACTTTGTAATTATTTTACCATATAATAAGATTAAAATTATTTAGTAATTATTTTATAATTTTAGTTTAAGAATATTTTATAACTTATATTTATATCAACATATGGAAACACTCTGCATTTAAAAACATAATTCTAATCTTACACTTAAATTAATTTTATCTTGAAACAAATAGTAAAGATTTATTGCTATTATCCGTCTTTTGTAATTTGTTACTTAATTTTCCACCATTTATTCTTCTCTGAACATAAAATTATATCCGTTAGATAGTAAATTACCTAATCATAATTGTTGTTAAATTTTTCAATTGTATGTAAAATTTATTTTTTCATTACATAATTGCTTTAATATTTAATTAAGAACAGAAGTTTTTTTATCACCCCTGTAAACCATTTCATTCTTACTTATAGTTTTGAAACAGTTATTATTTCTATTTTTTTTGTAAATATAATTTTTGATGCGTTTTCCGGATCTCAAAAAATAATACTTTCATAACTCTACAAATTTAATAATTCCAAATGTATATTAAGTTTTTAAATTTTATTCTAAATTTAACACAATATAAATATTTTACACTAACATTACTATTAATCTACTTATTAAAATCAATTCATTCAAAATTTCAAAACAAAAATATTTAATACTTAGAAGCATTTTCAATAGATTTAAATTTTATAACATAATGTAATTAGATCAATCACCATAACCAGTTATAAAAGGCATATTGATTTAATATTTAAAATTAAAGGACTCAAATTTTTCATAAGCTTTTGCAATTCAATGTTATTTAAAAGCATTACCAGACAATTGATTTAACTTTATTTTAAAAACTGTGTGATATTTCATATTTCTGAGACTTCCATAAATTGTAAACAGAAATATATTGTATCAATGACATTATCATTTCGAATTTTTTATTGTTATTCTATTATGATTTCCTATGTTGGATATATTGTAATTTCTACATCATTTTGATTTCATATTTTCAATGCAATTTGTTTCAAAAATTTCATTACACTTAGATTAGAAATTTATAAAATTGTGATTATGAAATTAATGGTTTGAAAATTCTTGTTATTACAATTTGCAATCTCTAAACCTTTAGGTTTATTCTGTATGGTTAGTTTTTTAGAAGCTTGCATTTTGAGGAAAAAAAAGAACTTTGTTTCAATGGAACACTTGGATACAAGTGAAACAATTTTTAATGTTTAAAATGGCAGTAAGGAATAAATTTGAAAATCCTGTTGTATTTGTATGATATTATGAGAACCTCTTATGATGAATTTGAACAAGCAAGTAGATGTATAAATTTCATAAAATTTGATACGGAGTAATCATCAACTGCCTATATTTATTGAAAATATGACTTGTTTTATGAGAAACAGAACCTATGAGGGAATTAATCATTAATAAAAAGGTAAAATCAACAGACTGTGTTATTTTAGAGGTAATAAAGAATCCCTATAAAATATACGAACAAACGATTCAATGAAACTTAAAATATGATTCACTTGACACACTTACAGAAAGAAATATCGTATTGATTTTCAAGGTTTTAGGATAGATATTTTCAATCTTATTTTACAAGGGTTAGTTGGTAAAAAAGTTTGCCAAATAATTAATAATTGAAAGTTTATATAGAAAATAAATTAAAATCATAGAAGTGATTGTTAACCTTACGAGTGAACTGTAGCTAAAAATTCTGAATGTAATGACACTTTTTTGAAGAAGATCACCAGCGGACTTGTCCAAATATGGTAAAAGAATTTATACTGTGGTGAAATCACACTGAATTGTAGATAAGATATAATGGAGTCCTCAAAAATGACCCTTTAAAAGATCATCTTATAGAAACTTTACTGAACTTTCTGAAACAAACAAAAAAATTAGCAATAAAAAAATAAAATTAGAAAGGCTAAGGAGATAATGATGAATATGAAATAAAATAATCCTAAAAAATCAAGTGATTTAAGATAGTAGAAGTGGAAGAATAGAGTAATTGAACTTTAAACCAATTAAGAACTCAATAAATAGAATAAAAGAGACAATACATCGTGTTATTTACAATGGCTCATGTATTTGTAACAATATATATCGAGGACTGAATGCGAAACTATTTGAATTGCAACATGAAATAGAAGATGATACAGTTTTGCAGTCAGCCCACGATTTGCAAGTTTCATTGGAATTAATTCATGGAAAAATATACATATATTTATATATATCTACTAATCATGTATATATAATAAGGGCTTTCTGCCACAACAGAAAGTCCTATTGGGTTTGTTATGTTTTAGCTCACCTGGGCACAACGTGCTCATGGTGAGCTTTTGTGATATCCTTTTGTCCGTCGGTGCGTGCGTGCGTCCGGCGTTAACAATTTCCTTGAAACAACATCTCCTCCTAAACCGCAGAATGGATTTTGACCAAACTTCACAGAAATCATCATTATGATGTCCTCTAACAAAGTTGTCCACATTATTTTGATTGGTTGAAAAAGTAGGTCACAAGCTAAAAATAGATTTAAAAATGCAAACTTTGAAAATCTTCTTCTGCAAAACTGCAAGGCCTAGAGCTTAGGTATTTGGTGTGTAGCATTGTCTCGTGAACCTTTACTAAGTTTGTTCAAATCATGACACTGGGGTCAAAATTGGCCCCGCCCCAGAGGTCACTTGATTTTACATAGGCTTATATAAAAAAAAAAAAAAAATCTTCTCAGAAATCACAAGGCCTTGGAGTTTAGATATTTGGTATGAAGCACTGTCGAGTGGATCTCTACCAAGTTTGTTCAAATCATGGCCCTGGGGTCGAAATTGGCCCCTGCCCTAGGGGTCACTTGATTAAACATAGACGTGTATAGAAAATAAATTACAGAAAAATCTTCTCCTCAGAAACCACAAGGCCCGGAGTTAAGATATTTTGTGTGTAACATGGCCTTATGAGTATCTACCAGGTTTGTTCAAATCATGGCCCTGGGGTCAAAATTGGGCCCACCCCAGGGGTCACTTGATTTTACATAGGGCTAAAATAGAAAAATCTTCTCAGAAACCACAAGGCCTGGAGTTTAGATATTTGGTGTGTTACATGACTTTATAGACATATATCAAGTTTGTTCAAATCATGGCTCAGAATTGGCCCTGCCCCAGGGGTCACTTGATTTTACAAAGACTTATATGGGGGAGTCTTTAAAAGATCTTCTTGTCAGACACCACAAGATCATGGGTTTAGATATTTGGTACCTGTATGTAGAATGACCTTGTAGACCAGGACCAAGTTTTCAAATCATAGCTCTTGGGTCAAAATTGGTCCCACCCTAGGTGTCACTTGATTTTATAGCTTTAACCATCAAAATTTGGACCACAGGTACATTTTTTGTGTGGGATTAAAATTATTTTGCTTTACTCATTTACTCAGTATACTGTGTTATTAAAGGCAATGAAGGCAATATTTCTCAGATGAGTGATTCAGGGCCATCATGGCCCTCTTGTTTTCTTCTTATTATTATTATTATTCTACTTTTTTCTTCCTTTTGAGGTTCAAATTAAAACAGGCTGCCGATCAACCAGCAGCATGAAATTTTAACAGTAAGCACAGTGACTTTGGCGCTTTTGATTACAGCATTTTTTCTTCATCTGACGTCACGTCAGGGTTTAAAAAAAGCTACAAAAGCTTGTGTACGCGCTCTACAGCCGTCATATCTGTACAGAATAGACGGGTAATTTCACAGAATGTATAGTTAACGTTCTAGATGTGCGCCTCCATATACGTTTTTCCAGACTCGAAAAGACTAAGGTTCTGTGGTGAAACAAAGTTTCGAAATTTGGACCCTAAAATACATTTAAGCTTTACGAAGCTTACAAATAAGGAACTTGAAATTTGGACAGAACATATGTCCTATGAATTTCTTTCCGCTTTAAGAAGACTGACGTCATATGACGTAAAATGACGTCATGACGCGTTAACAAACTTTTCATCCAAAATGTACGGTTTTAGCATTTGAAGACATAATTTTGACCGAAGTGCATACAATTTTAACTGATGTTGCAACATAGCATCTCATTTGCCTTAGTCACTTCCGTTTCCGGAAAATCGCAAAGGTCAAGGTTATATTTCATTTATCGGTTTTTTTCTTTGGCCTTAAATATCTCTAACACGATAAATATTTTATTCAGACACTATGGGTATTATTTGTAGTGCTTTGAAAAACCTTTCAGATGATCTTTAGTTTTTGAAGAAACGGGTTAAATCAACGATTTGATTTGAACATATTTTTGCAGATTTTTGCATTTTTCTCCAGGTTTAACCGTCCATATATAAAACATAAATATCTTTAAAAAAGATACTCGGCCGTGGTAACCAGCTTGATGATTAATGTCTGAATGGTTTAACATGTAATAGAGTTTGTTGTTGGTTTAATAGTTGTGTAATACCTGTGTCAGTGCAGATCTTTGAAATACCACGGATCCAAATATTTGTACACTCTTGGTAGGCACTTACAACCTTAAAACATCTGCGCATTAGACTTCGTTTCGCGGGCCACAAAACGAAACCGGATGTTACATTTTACTGAATATAGGATCCGTCCGGGTTGAACAATCAATTCCGAAATCTATGTGTTTCCTATTTTTTAGCGTTCTACTCTTTCAGTTTACCTTAAAAAGGTGCAGTGTCTTACTATTCGAGACAAATCGATCGCAGGGGAAGAAAACTTCAACGTTTAAAAACAAACAGAGATCTAAAGAACTCGTTTTCGAAACTCCTTTCTTTTCTTTTGACTCTCATAAACAGGACAGACTATCTCTTGATAATATATAAAGTACAGTATAAATTGTCTAGTAAACACGTAATTGTTGTTAAGAAGTATAATGTTGCTATGGCAACATTTCTGTATATTAATCATTATTATTCCCTTTCGATGCGAATTTCCACGTACACTTTAAAATAAATAGTTTTATCCACACATATTTCCAATAAGTTCGCAATTTTTAATAGATGAATTACAAAAAAGAGGTTGTGTTGACATAGTTTTAAATCTGTTTTGTACTGGTTCCGAGGTTCTTTGGTTGTAAAAATAGTTATACCATCTGTCCTTGGCTGTTTTAAATTTCATCCAAGTTTGTTACCATCATGATTTTAGGTTAGAATCGTATATAAACTATTTTTGACCCAGCAAACATATTAAAAGTGTGTGTGTGTGTGTGTGTGTGTGTGTGTGTGTGTTTAACCATCAGTCAATACTCGTAGTACTGTTTTTCTTTTTCTTAAATATTCAGTATATGTCTAGTTAATATATTACTAGTTAATACTAACACTATAACACTATTTCTATAAACATTTAAAATACAAATAACTTAAAACAGCAAACAATCAAATATGCACCCAGTATTATAACAATAGGAACTATAAAGGACTATATGGAACAAAATGTTGGAATGAGATGTACTTGTATTTGATAAACAGTCCGCCAATCACGATCTATAAAACATTATAGCAAACACACGTCTTCATACGTCTATCGGTTAAAATGTCAATGAGTGATATATAATACGCAGAATATAAGAATTAACGCATGCATAATTATCGGCAATGACGTCTGTGTCTTAATATATAAGTCACATCGTGGAAATTTCTACTCCAGTGAAGTACCTAGTAACAATAGTATTCAGTTCTCACACTCGACTTTCAAAGATGGGTGATAGTGTATTGTTGACGCCTAAAATTCTCCGCAGACAAAGGAAACGATCTGCAGAGACGGTTATCAAAACGGGAGAATTGCATATTTTTCAACGTGACGGAACTCAAGAGAGGTGGTGTAAAGTTTACATGAAGGTGGTAGGTAGCCTCTACGATCAACGTGCATTTTTGTTTGCAGATTCTATTCACAAACAATTGTATGGCAGTGTGAATTTGAAATATTGTCACGTGGGTACAGACAAAGAAGACGAGAGGATTTTGAATTTGAAACTTATTACTAATAACTGCATGAGTTCAACTGGAATGAGATTTAAGGCAGATTCTGAGACAGAAGCTCAGTCTTGGATCGACGCCCTCATTCCAAAGTGTCACCTGTCACCGCCGGGCGATATTTTCCCCATAGTCGGCACTGGAATTAATAAGACGAATTTTCTGTATCCTGACTAAGTCATGACTTCGTGACGGGGATTCTATAGTTCGTGGAAATCGGACAATTATCCGTGAAGATCCGGTCGAATTTCGACTGAACCATTCCACAGTTCCAAACCAGCTGGACGAATTAAACCATAGCGTATCGCAATGTCTGCAGTTAACAAGGGAAGTAGCTACATCTAGTATGTATCAGAACTCAATAAGATAATAAACATTGGCAGTGTTGTTTAAAGTGTTGTTCTATTCTACGCATCGGTACAATGAAAAACCGATATTCTATGTCACTTGACACACCTGGCTGGCATCATGAACTTTGTTACGTTAGAATATTCGACATTGAAATTATCTTTCTTAAATAAATTCATCGTCATTAAAGCCGATAATTAAGATCAATTTCGACTTTGCTAGGTGCAGTTTATTTTCTTATCATTTTGTGGAAATGAAAATAAAAATGTCCCTGCTAAATTTGCTTAACATATTTCATGTAATACTTGACAAATTCATCGAGACATGTTGTCTCTTAACATATGATGTTAAAATGTTTGATATATAGTTAAAATGTATGCTGATATTGGTTTTGCTTCCTATAAAATATTTCACAAGTCTTTACATACACATGTTCACTTAGCCCCTCACCGCACGGGTTCGAGTCCCGGCAGGGTCATTTCGGATGTTCATGTGAGGAAGCCTTTCAGCTTGCCTGCAAAAGGTCAGTGGTTCTACTCGAATGCCTCAGTGTATTCGGGGTCTTCCTCGACCTGTAATTTGCTGGACGTCGCCAAATGACTGAAATACTGTCGCAGCGACGGTAAGCTATAGGATTCAATCAAGCAATCAATCTTTGCATACACATGTACAAGACATTAAAGGTTGCAGCGAATCTTTTCTAACTGGCAGGTTTTTCTAAAATTTTGCG
Source organism: Solen grandis (assembly GCA_021229015.1). Taxonomy (NCBI): domain Eukaryota; kingdom Metazoa; phylum Mollusca; class Bivalvia; order Adapedonta; family Solenidae; genus Solen; species Solen grandis. The sequence continues at coordinate 72,993,269 of CM037778.1, forward strand.
CATAAGTACTTTAGACTATAACTAAAAGATATTTGAATTAAAAAAGAGGGTCACAATGCTTGTTTTAGTGAATTAGCTATGGTAAAACATCACTGTTTATTAAATTTGTTGAAAGAGTCAAGGCATTAAAAAACTTTAATTGCATTCTAAATTCTTTAATAACAAATCAAAATAATATTTTCAGAAGACTTTATCACAGTTTGTAACTTATTATGTGCTTTATAATTTACAGGTGAAAATACTGTCAAAAATGTATGGAAAATAAAAACGTGCAAAATCGCAATTGTGTAGGGACCAAACTGTATACAAAAACTACCCAAAAGCTTTAAAATATATTTTTTTCTTGATGAATAATAAAATCAACGGAATGATTTTCTTTACTTTTTCAGATTCAATCCTCTAATATATGTAGAAATGAAGTAACCTATGAAAAATCATTCGATAGAGATTTATCATGCTTTTAATTGTCTTTGGAAACGATATCGATTTAACACTTTGACTGCCATAGAAATACATACATTTTATGTTTGTATAACATTTTACTGAAAAAAGGCAAAATAATAAATACACCCTCCAATTCATATAGGATGGATTTTTTATATAAACTATGCACATGGTTAAGTCTTAACTGCCCAACTCTGTTATTAACAGTCAGCATATTTATACTGTCAAGTATTTCAGTGTTTATAGATTCCTTGGGACCAAGCCGAAGTATGAATCTAGCTTTTTTATTCTGGACAACTTCAAGTTCTTTCTTTAGACCCCAATTCAGACTAACATACCATGACGAGCAACAAGTCAAAGCGGCACTGTATCAAGGCAGAGCATAAGTACCTTCTGGATTTATGGGAGAGGCAACTATTGTGTCTATTCAAAAATAAATAAAAATAAATAAATAAACGTGCACTAATTTTAAGTATAATATTACTTAAAATTTCATCTCCGGAAAACAGAGCATCTATGTTCAAACCAAAATACCTAACAAAGTAGAATGGTTGAATCTCATTTCCATTACATTTAACTTTAAAATTCATGTATTGGGTTTTACCAAGATGAAGTGATAACTTATTACCAACTAGCCTGGGTCTTAATGAAGATAATATAGATAATATAGCACTATCATTAGTATACAGAATGAGCTTAGCTTCAGAAGAAAGACTTTCATTTACATAACACAAAAATAGTAACGGCCCCAAAATTCTTCATTGAGGAACTCCGCAATTTACAATGACTAGGTCTGAGTAGGTGTCATTAATACAAACTAGTTGTGTCCTATAACTTATATATGACATGAACCATTCAGTAGATTGGATACCCATGGTTTTTATTTTTTTACACAATATTTTCATGATCTACAGTGTCGAAAGCTTTTTTTCTTTTGAAAGTCGAGCATAACTATCCCTGTGTACAGACCCTTTGATGTAATAAGACAAGTGTTTTAAACATATATCAGTAGAATAGGAGCTTCTGATACCAGACTGTCATTCATATAAAAGGTTGATTTCAGTCACGAAGGATTTCAAGTGTGTATAAATACACATATCCAATATTTTTCAGACAATGCTTAAAACACTTATTGGTCTGTAATTTTCCACATCTTGTCTGCTATTTTTCTTATGCAAAGGCTAGACTCTAGCATCATCAGGTACAGTACCCTCAAATATAGACATGGTAATTAGAAAAGTAATTAGGAGTATTAAAATTTCAGCTCCATCCTTCAAGAAACGGGCAGATATTCCATCTAATCCAGTACGTTAACAAATTGAGTTATTCTTTATATATAAAGTTTTCAGATACTGTTTTAGATGGAATTATTTAGATTCATCTTATTCTAAAATTCTCTGAAGTAACTTGGCTCTGTATCAAAAATATTTTAAGCTTGGGAGAATTCTTTCAGCAAAGAACTAGCAACAGTGGTAGATTAAAGCGCTGATAGTGCTGAAAGAACAAGGTTTCTAATGTGACGATGTCGCATTTCTTTTGCTTATTAAAATAAATTTCATAAACGATGATAAAATTTTCAAGCGACATATGGTGTTTGTTAAAATGCTTATGGGAAATTCTCGCCGTAAAATAGTTTTTCTAAAAGTTCTGGAGTAATCCCCTCTTCAGTTCTTTGCTCCAGACGAACTTGTGTTAAAGGTGCTGCCTCATTTAAAATGGATAAGAATATATAACAGAAAGACTTCCAGGTAGCATTCGCATCTAAAGCAGTAAACAAACAATCCCAATTTGCATTTAACAATTTATTTGCTAAATCTGATTTATTTTACTGCGTCATAGATCTTTTTATTTTGACAGTGTGGGGAAAATTAATTGGACTTTTCATTGTTTTTCTTGAACAGTAAATTAAAAAATGGTCACTTAAACCAATAGGTAAAACACCAGATTGATATTTTTTATTAGTTATTACATAGAGTATGATCAAATAGAGTACTTGAGTTCAATGTCACCCGAGTTGCATCAGTGATACTCTGAACCAGATTAAAGCTTTTCATAATATGTTTATATCCTTTTAAATAAGTATTGTCATTGACGCCGCGTGGAAACAGGGGGGAACCATTGCTATTATCGTAAAAAAACATGTTATATGTTAAAAACACTTTATGAATCAATTACTTGCATAAACTGATGAAAAAGAAAACAAGATTCAAAATATGCAAGTCTTCTATCGTTATCATAAAGAAACTGGACACATACAATGTGTATCTGTTGACTTCTCCTTAAACTCGTAGGCAATGGGTTTTAAAACTTGGTAAACGGACCTTGCAAGACAACCTGATTCATTAAAGCTCAGAACAAACATTTGGAAGATGATTTGAGATTTTAATATATTCAGATTTTAGATACAATTGTCAACTTGAAAAACTAGTGAAACAGCAGTTTAAAAATAAGTATCAAAGCATAATGTAGAAAGTGTAAAAACACACAAACACTATACATATGGCCGTAGCGGACATGTCTAATTTACGAATTCCAGACGTTTCACCCCTCAAACCATTTCCTCCCCTAGACGTTTCACCCCCAAGTCGTTTCACCCCCAATTTTCAAAGATCGAGACGTTTCACCCCCACTTTATATTATACTTGTTAATATATACATTATTGTATTTTTTTCCTAAAAGAAGATAATGCAATTATACTATTCAATGTTATATGCTTAGTTTTAAGATTAAATATATATATTTAAGAGATAAAAATGAAGATGGTCTTCACGGACATATATACTAGATGTTATGTATGATACATCTATGATATAATCAAATACCTATTAAACATGTCAGTTGATGATGTGTAATTATGTTAATGTAGGTATGATCATTTCTTATCATACTTAAGATTTTGTAAGTCTTGAATGAATTAAATATGTTGAAGTAAGTGTGTGTGTGTGTGTGTGTGTGTGTGTGTGTGAAATGAAAATATGAAAAATATAAACAAAACAAATACATATTTATAAAATTAACAACTGAATAGTCGAGGAAAACTCTAATTTTCTTACATAGTTAGATATTAACCATGGCTTTATGTTCATTGAAATATAAATTAACCATGTCTTGGTATAACTTATATAACATGTGCAATACATCTATGATACTCTTTAATCACCATTTCTTACATGATGCACATACTACAGTAGTAAACAGAGGTTAAATAGTAAAATTTAGATTTCCTTAAAAATATTTATGTTAATAATTATTTTTATCGTATTTTGCACTTTTTAAAGATTTAAGAGTCTTTTTCCTGACAGCTTAATACTCGTATATAAAAGTTATGTACAAAATGATGATTTACATGAACTCCACTTTCGTAAGACTTTTGCCTCATCGTTTAACATTTAAACGTCACTATGAATTAATAGTGAATATCTACCAAATGCTGATGAGCGATGTATAATGGTAAAAATGAAAATAACACTGAATGAACTTGGTCTACAACACGTGTGGTTATACCAGAATAAATGTGTCTTAAATTTATTTTATAACCCAAACTGGTTTTCTTACGTCATTCAAATGGATTAGAAATGTATAATTTTTTAACATGATTTTTGTTTGAAAGAACACTTACGGAAAATACATATAGAATTTTAGATGTTTATAAACAAAACTGGTTTTCTAAAGTAAATAACTCAAATAGATTAGAAATGTGTAATTTGTTTAAGCATGATTTTTGTTTGAAAAAATACTTACAGAAAATAGATTTTGATAAATTTAGAATATCTTTAACAAAATTTAAAAATATATTCGCACAACCTATCAATCAAAAAAGGCAGACACAATTAATCCCATTTTCTTTACTAGTAATAATAATAAACAAGAGGGCCATGATGGCCCTGAAACGCTCACCTGAGTACCATTGCTACAACTGATTACAAGGTTTTTAAACAGACAAGAATTCTGATATAACTCAATCTTAAACATTTTAGCCCTGACAATACTACACACCAAATATATAAGCACTGGGCCTTATGGTTTCAGAGGAGAAGACTTAGTGCGGGGTCATTTATCTCCAAAGGGCCACCATTTTGAAAATCTTGATAATGAACCATTAGATGATGCTACATACCAAAATTCTAAGCTATAGGCCTTATGGATTCATAGAAGAAGATTTTTTTTAAAGATTTTCCTATATAACTCTATGTAAAACAAGTGACCCCTGGTGCGGGGGCATTTATCACCATAAGGTCATGATTTGTACAATCTTGGTAATGAACTATAAGATGATGCTACATACCAAATATCTAATCTCTAGGCCTTATGGATTCATAGAAGAAGATTTTTAAAGATTTTCCAATATAACTCTATGTTAAACAAGTGACCCCTGGTGCGGGGGCATTTATCACCATAGGGTCATGATTTGAACAATCTTGGTAATGAACCATTAGATGATGCTACATACCAAATATCTAATCTCTAGGCCTTTTGGATTCATAGAACAAGAATTTTAAAGATTTTCCTATATAACTCTATGTAAAAAAGTGACCCCTATTGCGGGGGCAAATTTCACCGTTTGGCTATGATTTAAACAATCTTGGTAATGAACCATTAGATGATGCTACATATGAAATATCTAAGCTCTAGGCCTTATAGATTCATAGAAGAAGATTTTTAAAGATTTTCCTATATAACTCTATGTAAAACAAGTGACCCATGGTGCGGGGGCATTTATCACCATAGGGTCATGATTTGTACAATCTTGGTAATGAACCATAAGATGATGCTACATACCAAATATCTAATCTCTAGGCCTTATGGATTCATAGAAGAAATTTTTTAAAGATTTTCCTATATAACTCTATGTAAAACAAGTGACCCCTGGTGCGGGGGCATTTATCACCGTAGGGCTATGATTTGTACAATCTTGGTAATGGCCCATAAGATGATGCTACGTACCAAATATCTAAGCTCTAGGCCTTGCAGTTTTGCAGAAGAAGATTTTCAAAGTTTGCATTTTTAAAATCTATTTTTAGCTCCTGTGACCTAATTATGCAATGGACCAGAACCCGCCATTTATCCGCCATTTTATTTCACGTGATGTCCGCCATTTTATCGGCCATTTTAGTCAGTCTAGCAGGTGCGCGTAGGTTTAAATTACGGCTTCGTGTTGTCCCGTTTAAGAAAATACGATGTCAGCCTAAATTAAACTTAGCCCTATTTAAGTCCTTGAATTTCTTGCTTCATTTCCTGTGCTACCATGATTTAAAGAAAAAAGAAGAACTTAAGAAAGGTTTGACTTGGAGAGAAATGTTCAATCACCAATACAGTTTGTCCTTTTCGTACTCTAAGGTTATCCCTTCCATATGCAAATGCTGAAAAACAGCTTTCACTTCATACTTCATAGTTTAGAAATGCCCTGGAAGGAACTTTTGGTAGGCTAAAACTTGATGTAAATAGTATATTCATTAAACTTACCGTAATTTGATTAACATTCTATAAAAATATTGAGTGTTCTTTAAATAATTAAGGATAATATAAAAAGTAATTAAATCAAATGCTTGAATAAAATAACAGAGGGGAGGAAACGACCTGTTATATGCTCACATGGGGGGTGAAACGTCTTGGGAGGAAACGACTTGGGAGGAAACGACTTGGGGGTGAAACGTCCAATAGCATAATGTAGAAAGTGTAAAAACACACAAACACTATACATATGGCCGTAGCGGACATGTCTAATTTACGGCCCTAGGCCCAATATGCGGTCTCAGTGTTTGAAATTGATAAATATATCTGAACATTACATAACTTTTGTTGTAAAGCTTTGTAAACATATATTCAATTTTACACATATCATCAACACAAAAAGAATGCCACACTCCTACGTCCAGCTATGTTATCAAGGGAAGTAGTAACTATTTGGAAGATTGTTAATTAATACCGGGACTTGTACCTAAATCCTTTATCAAATAAAAACTTATCTATGCTGAATCGTTTCTTCATCACTGTCCTGTTGTTGAGGGCCGCCGTGCCGAGCGTTACAGTCTGGACTACAAATCTCTCAACCCCTCACCGTGTGGTTCGAAGCCGGTAGGACTTCGGATTTTTCATGTGAGGAGCCTTCCAGCTGGCTTGCGTAGTCGTGTTCTACCGTACCTCTGTGTACTCGGGTCTTCCTCCACCTGTATTAGCTGGACGTCGCAGACCCTAACTATTCCAATATTTTTTTTTTTTGTTGTTTTTTTTACATTGACATTAATACCGCCATAGTAGCTTACTGTCTGGAAATTTCATGCATCTTGCAGACCCTAACTATTCCAATAATTATATAAGGAAGGAATTACATTGTACCTGTTGTAAATGTATCTTCATTGATCTAAAGATTATTGTAGAATCATTAATTTTCGTGGGGGACTAATTTTTAATTGATTTCGTAGATGAATTTATCCACAATTATTTATCCCCACGAAAACTGTTTATTTTATAGACCTCATGTTTTCTGGTACATGGTTCCACGGATATATGTACCTACGAAATTGATTAAATCACATATTCCACAAAATTGTACGAAAATAAATGACTTTACAGTAGTTAATGTATGGCATCACAAATCTTCATCACATAATGTGTCTACTAAAATTAAAGTATGTTCTGTACCATTTCTGAATAATTTGATATTTTTTTACCTTTTCTGTATGGCTTTGCTTTATTTGAGTCATGCTTCAAAAACATGCGCGGCGTCTTTTATGCTTTGCATTAAAATTAGTCTTGTTCTGTATAAACATATATTAAAATCACCCAGTATAATTGCTTCACAGTAAGATCGAAGATGTGTAGATTTTGTTCTAGACGTTCGAGAAAGTCACTTTGTTTTGGCGGTCTATATATAGTACCAAAATAAATAAACTTTGTCTTTGGAAACATAATCTCTAAATCACCACTGCTTAACTGATGCTCTTTACATATGGAAAAAGCTAGATAATTTCTAACAAAAATATATATTTCCCCTCCGTTCCTATTTCTGTCTGTTTTTGCGGCCAGTGAATAGCCACTGACGGTGATCTCAGTGTTTGTCACTGTCGTATCAAGCCATGTTTCAGACACTGATATAACAGTCGTTTTTGAATGTAATGCAATAATCTTGAGCTCAGATAGCCTAGGTAACAAAGATCTTGCATTCACATGAATAAAGTGAAAGGCCTTTTCTTCCATATCTCTGGATTGGTTTGGCCCAGGCGTCGATTGAGTCCTGTGTGGATAAGTTCTGAATGAAGACGTAGACTAGGGTCTCGCTTCTTTTCAGTACAGATTTCCATCAAAATGTCATTTATACACGGTGTATAAGTAAAGTTGAATTCATGTCTTCTCTTACCAATTTATCATATTTTTCATAAGTTATGTAGCTGGAACATTTTATATTGGTCCACTTTTGGCTTACTGCCGTGCCACGGGACTCCTCTGCTTCAGACAATGCAACAATGCTTGAGATGTCTCCCTTTGAAGTTTGACACACTTGGGCAGCGGTGTCACGGTCCGATGTCTCTGTATGTTTGTAACTTTGTTTAGGATGTGGATGCATTTCGTCACTCCGTAAAAGGCAAATCAAAATTAAAATTTTAACGTTTATACCTCATGTTTTTTATGTGTCTTTCAGAGTGTTCAAAATGACTTCCCGAGAAGAAAGTGTATGGGGCCTATTCTTTGAAGTGTCTTGATAAATATGTACAGTATAGTAGGTAATAACGGCGATAGTTTTCCTAACACCGGTTCGATTTTGCGGCTGGTTACAGAACTGAAAACTTTGAAGCTGAAATATAACACACAACTCTTCATCCAGTGCATCATGCTTAATTTGTGATTTCAAATATTGTGTGAGAAAACGTCTCAAACTACCAAATATTTCATAGAAACTAAAGGCCTCGATGTATCTTTTCTATGTTTCGGCATTTTTTCCCTACGTGGAACTTTCATTTTCTTCGCGATCAGTATACTGTTCAGCCATTTTGTAACGTTGACCTTTCACCCCGTAAATATACGGAATATACGGTACTGTATGGCTATACATTATTACCAGCGAGCCTTTCCGAAAATTGCGGACCCATAATTTCCGTACGTTCTTGTGACAAGGTTTTGTTTCTTTAAAATACTGGTGTCACCAGGCATCTTTTACCAGTACAATTACGCAAATATCGTTTTATAGCTTTAATGTTTCAAAAAATAAAGATTTTTTCATATCCAATATTTATTTGAAAGTCGTGCCGAATACATCTTTATGTTATTTTTTATTTCAAACCTGCTTGTTCACCATTGTTAAGAGAGAAAGATAATGTATAGTTTCATATACTTTATATATGAATAAATGAATAAAGTAAATTAAAAGAAGATATTCTAGCATCAGTTTTGGTTTGCCTTTGTAAATATGTTTGATTTTTGATTATTATATTTTCATTCATATGTAACTTCCATATACTCTGTCTTCTTATGAGAACATTGTGTTTTTGATCATCTAGATACTAGCAGTTTCTTCTTTATATCGCATCATTTACAGTCTCTTGGTACACGACGTCAAAATTCACCAAATGGGGAAAGAGTCCAGTAGTATCTTCCGACCTTTTCTGACTTCAAATAACAATAACAACAACGAAACCTATGAATATCATAGGATTCTTCAAACCAATCTTCTTAACTAATATTCTTAACCCTTTCCCTCATAGAGGAAACCATGAAAAGACCATGCGAACAACATAAAACCAGATCAGCCTGTGAGTAACTCGCAGGCTGATCAGGTTTTATGCTGTTCGCTGCTCCTCAGTGGTCTGGAAATGAGGACTTTATAATTAAATTTGGTAAGGTTTAACTGTGGTTTTCTGCAGATCAGGCTTTATGAGGTACTTATTGAATGCGTCAAAATGAGTCTATATGAGGGAAAGGGTTAAACCAATCTAGTTCAGCGGGTCCTGCGACGGACTAGTTCTCGCCGCCATTTCATTACACATTAGACATATATACGTTTACGTTGATTGTGAAAACAAGCTCTTTCAGCTTTTACTTATCTATCTCGATATCTACTAGGTTGGACAATTATGTCATGACTCTTACTTGCACCAAACGGGGTTCGAACTAACCACCTACCGGACCTCTTTGGCCGAGTGGTCACCGACTAAAAAGTAATAGCATACCTTTTCTTCACCAATATTTTCCCACCTTATGAATTGTAACTATAAGTTCAACTCAAACTGATCTCTTTTTTTCTCCGATGAAGTTTTACTTTTTGTTAGAATGCTTCTTATTTAGAGATTTGAAAAGAAATTATATATTACAGGTTTAAGAGTAAGACCAAGTATGTTTAAAGCAGTTGACCTTGGCCTTCTTTCATTAGAAAATAAATCAGTAAACCCGCAAATCATCTTTTTTGTTTGTCAAGCTTTTTAAATAAGAACTTATCCTATTTTGATGTAAAATTGTGGTTAGAAAAAATCAATCTGTTTGTGTGCAGCTGCACATGGGTATATCTTCTTATAGTACGCCATCAGGTCATGTTTTCGTAGTTTCAATACGTGCCAAGGACAAGTCGAAAACGCTCTGATTTTCCAAGAACGTATCTGGTCTAGTGGACACTGTACCCATGTTCTGTCTTGACTGGCGTTGATTAATGCCCTTTTGTAGATTGCGTTTGAATTATTGACATTCACCCATTCTACAGGTTAAATGTGTTGTATTGTTTTCACTTCGCCGTGAGATTGGCAACAAAATATATTCAGACTGCCAGCGTACCTTACAAATCTTAAAACACCAAAATTTTGAATCAGAAATAATGAAATACTGGTAGATTGGCATTCATTTCAATGAACACAGACGCACTTTATGTAAAACATTTTGTAAGAAATTCATTATCTTTTCGAGTGTCAGTTTATTAATAGTAGCTGAATGCAGAAAAAGGCACATAATATATGTTTAAGTTACACAAATGAATACAAGTAACCCAACAATGTACATTTATAGAAAGCTTTGTATATTTATTAAATATATATATTTGTATATTTATCAATATCCACCTGCAGACTCATGATCACCAAATGCAAACATCCGTGATTGTAAAAAAAAAAAAAAAAAAAAAAAAAAAAAAAAGGTGGTTTCCCAATCACAGGCAATAACGTCACTGACGGTTTTGTAACTATATCTAGAATTATAAAACCTATATTTAGATTTTCTCTTTTCATTTTGCCGTCACTATGTTGATCACATTGATTCACCCTTCGCACCTGCGCTAACTTCATAGGCTGAACTTACGAAATCGCTACCCTGAATTTGTGAAGACGCCATATTGCGGAACGTGTCACCTGGTACCGCAAGTACCTGTCTATTTATTTTATCGTATTTTATATTTGGCGGATTACGTCTAAGTTGCGTTTACGAAAATGGCGTTTTGCAGGGTAATGTGACATACAAATGACGAGTTTATTTGTCAGGAACCAAAGACTTCACCAACATTAATGTGGGAGAGTAGATTTTGTTTTCAATTTCTACCGATCATCTGTGTAGAGCTGCTTTAAAGAAATAATTATGAAATTCAATCGATGATTATCCAATTCTTAAAGGAAGGAATGCTCTAGAATATTAGACTTATGCATGTTAAATAATTTCTGTATATAAATTACGTCATTTTCTCAATGTATTATGCGTTTTATGTTATTGTGGGTATATTCTCCTAAACATTTGCCATTTCAAGTAACAAGCTCTCTTTGTATATTTCTCTCTCCACACACACACACACACACACACACAAACACTTACACACATACCGTTATACTATATATATATATATATATAAACGAATATGAACGCTTTTCAGTTTAAAAACGAAATACATGTAGTTAAAACCTTGAAGATGAGATCACAGTTCATCCACATTATACATTATATTAATTTTCATGTTACTTCATAAGCCTCTGTCAGAGTTACAACAAGTGCCGCTCCACTGTAGACTCGAATGGTGTGGTTGGGGCAAGAATCTTTCATAGCCTTCCCAGGCGCAAAGTGTTGGTACATCAGAGACCTCGAAAGGAAATGGTCAATAGCTGTCAAAACTTATTTTCCGAAATCGGCGTAATATAAGTTAAAATTAATAATTCAGAAAGTATGTTAATTTTAACCAATGTTGCTTTAACATATTCGATCCTAAATAATTTACAATCAGAAAGAAATTCATTCGCTCTCATGCTATGCATTATGTATACAAATTGTCACTCCTTGTCCGTCTGTCGCTTCCAATGGCATTTGATGATAATTATCATATTTATTTCTATTTCATGTAACTAATACCTGACTACTCAGACTTGTGCATCATAGAAATCAATATTCGCAATGATCAAAGTCACGTCTTGGATATTTCTACAATCAGTCAAAATTCTTCAGTTCTCCAGTAAGCACGCTGGACTTTGAGGTATGGATGGGCATGTGTTGTTGACGCCTAAAATACTCCGCCGGCAGAGAAGACGTTCTGCAGAAGCGGTTATTAAAAAGGGGGAAATATATATTTTTCAACAAGACGGTACTAAAGGGAAGTGGTGCAAAGTTTATATGAAAGTGACGGGTAGCTCATATGAGCATCATGCTTTTTTGTTTGCAGATTCTATTTACCAACAATTGTATGGCAGTGTGAACTTAAAATATTGTCATGTTGCTACAGACAAAGAAGACGAGCGAATATTGAATTTGAAACTAGTTGCTAAAAACTATATGGGGTCAACTGGAATGAGATTTAAGGCAGATTCTGAGACAGAAGCTCAGTCTTGGATCGACGCCCTCATTCCAAAGTGCCATCTGTCACCCCCGGGCGATATTTTCCCCATGGTCGGCACTGGAAGTGATAATGTGAATGTTCTGCATCCGGACTAAGTCATGTCTTCGAGAGAGGGATTCTATAGTTCGTGGAAATTGGATGATTGTCAATGAGAATCTGGTCGAATTGGACTGAAGCATTCCACAGTGCCAGGACCAACTGGACGAATTTAATCATAGCGATACAGTTATCCATGATATCGCAATGTCTTCCGATCCCGAAGGATCAAGTTTTTATCCGAATTTCAAGGACTGCCGAAAACACAAGTAGACACTGTAATATTTTTTCATAGCGATCTTCTGTTCTCAGTAAACTGCATTTAGATACATTTTGCATCTTTGTTTTAAATATTTTCCACTTGTTTTTTCCATTTTCCATAATGTTGTATACACCGTCGTAAAAATCAATATTTATATAAATGTTTTCTTAACAATATATTCTTCCTCTGCTTGAAAATATCAATTGCATGTACTTATTTTGATAAGTGTTATGATGATGACGAGATAAATTAAACGTATTTTTTTTAAAATGCGAAATACTCAAGGAAAAAAAAATGTATTTTCAAATATATTTTTTATTTAGAAGATTCATAATCTGACATGGAGAGACAGGTCAAATTAGAAAGATATAGTCAGAGAGAGAGAGAGAGAGAGAGAGAGTATGAGTGGTGAGAGAGAGATAGAGAGAGAACAATTCCAAGAACGATTACAAATAAAAACGTTATTCTTGATTAAAGTAGATTTAGAAGCTTCAAGACTTAGGCAAGATATAATGCCTATGTTGTGTAGACAGGTACATTTTATAAAGGGTGTCAATGAGGCTCAGTCGAGGTCCTGACTTTTGTGCTAGCGTTTGTGCCCGGAATACGAATGTACCTGTCCAAACCGCAGGCATGATTGATTTACATTTCAAACTTCACAAATGATTATATCAACTTATCTATCAGAGTCATCAAGTCCCATACTTAATATAATTATGCAAAAAATGTTATGTAGCAGTTAAGCATTTCGGACAAAAAATGGAAATGTGTCTTAAATAATCTTAGCAGAGTTGTAGATAAAACAGTTAAAAAAACAAAAAACCAAAAAAAAAAAAAAAAAAATTTTTACGTGAACCACCCTGATTATGAGTTCCAACCTAAAAACCTAAGAATCAATCAAAATATTTCAGATACCAATCTGCCGCGTGGGACATTTATTTTCGCGTAAATATTTGGATTGTTACAGTAAATTTGGTAAAGATCTTAACATATGACATTATCTACGTAGGAGAGAATAATGCAGTATTAATGTTATTCAACTATATGCAAAGAACACATGTCAATGGAAATTATGTGGGGTTCTTATATAATCAAAAGTAAGTAAGTAAGTAAGTAAGTAAGTAAGTAAGTAAGTAAGTAAGTAAGTAAGTAAATTGTTTATTATAGTGACATGTGTTATACATACATACATACATACATACATACAGTACAAGATCAACACCCGGCCCCATGGGCCTATATGTCACCTACAATTAAAGCACACATAAATGTAAAATTATATATATTTTTAACATATTATACTGCGATCAAATATTATGACTGAAGAATATTATTAATGACTGACAAAACAATATCATTATACATATTAATAAAAGCATTATACATATACATGTCTTTGTCTGATAAGCATTGCATATAAAAAAATATGCTATACTCGTATGGCCGTCAAAGAAAGACGTGCTAAGTTCAATAGTCTATGGTTTTCTCATCTTTCAGAAAATATAGAAATACGAAATGGATTTGATATTTTACATACATCCCTAACTCTTGTAAAACCCAGACATATACCTTTTTAATTCATATGAATGTTTTTCCCGATGCAACGAATGAGGTTTGTGAATGTTGTTATTAAAGCAAATAATTTTAGACCAACTGCGACATTGCTTGGCGAGTTTTGTTGTTGTTTGTACCCATATTTTAAAATGTTTCTTATTATCTTTTTTCCTTAACAGCTAATTTTATTAATTTGCTACACTGGCCATGCGCCTGAGCGCTCGCCTCTGTATGCAATGTCCCTTTTTACCATACGTGCGACCATGATGGGAGTTGATTTTGCGGACAATTATTTGAGTTAAAAATATGAGAATTTTGATTTTGCGGACATTTATTCAAGTTGAAAAATATTGGAGTTGATTTTGCGGACAATTATTGGAGGTAAAAATAATTGGAGTTGATTTTGCGGACATTTATTGGCTTTAACAATACATAGTTCCCACATCAGTGAATATCCTTACTCTTGGCGGCCATCTTTAAAGGCAAACTCAATGGATTTTTATATGAATAACATAGAAGCAGAAACTTTATTTTCATAAAAATTCATTATTTCTGCTCCAAAATCAAAATGCAAACACCATTAAAAATTCTTAAAATTCATATTGTAGGATAAATATTCCTTATATGTATGTAAGAACACACACACACACACACACACACACACACACACACATAAAAAAATGAACGCAAAGTTCAACAAAATAAACCGTGTAACTTTTTGGGTGTAAAATATTTATCTTAAAATTCATCAAAATATTATTTTCATATTTAAAATGATTCATTAAAGCTTTTCAATTTGACATAAATTTCAGTAAGATAGTGAGAAAAATAAAAACAGGGACGATTTAAAAACAGCAAGTATCCTCAACTTTTGGCCTCCATTAACTTAAGCCCCTAAAGATGGATGCCAAAAAGTGTCTTATCAGTGCCTATGACATCACATGGGAACTATATATTATGGGAATTTGCGCAATGCAAATGCACAACGCACAACTATTTAGTTATCCCTTTTTCTAATTTCGCCATTATATATGCATAAATATTGAAAACTTAAAAAAATAAATCTTCGAAAAGTTGATGCAAAGTTGACGGTACAGAAATACAAATGTAGTTAAGATATATGTCTGAAAGTTTAACTGGTGGTAACGGTGGTTGTGGTAATGATAATGGTGTTGTTGTTAATGATAATAATGCTATTACTGCTGCTGTTTTTTTCTCTGTTTACTGCATTTTTATTTCATTTAACGTACCACTTCTTGTTATGACAGTCCCCGGTGTCAGAGTGGTTAGAGCTTCCGCTTCTGAAGCGGAAGGTAGTGGGTGCGATCCCTGGCTCCGATATACAAAAGTCGCGCAAATGGTACTGGTATAGCTACCTTGCTTGGCGCTCAGCATATAAGGGTAGTTCTAGGACTGGTTGGCCCGGTGTCAGGGTAATGTGAATGGGTGTGTTTTCACGTCACATATACTGTAGTGTGGCAGTACTATATCTGTCTCAAGTAGACATAGTCTCTAAATGGTTAAAATATTGTCGCCGGGACGTTTAAATCCAATACACAAACTAACAAACTTCTTGTGATGAATATTTTTGTATCGCATCAATGTTTTTGAAAGCACAAAGGGAATGATTTAAATATATAAAAATTGAAGTTAAGCTGTAAGCTGACATGATATAATTCTGGTAGTGATTGCCCTCCATATAAAACATTAAACACGTCTCTAACACACACATTTGAATGCTTCAAATTATTGTCACACAAAAAACAGTTGTTCAAGAAGTATAATATGTCGAAAATAACTGAGGAAAAAATACTAGTTAACTTAATTGAAAGGTGTCATTTTATAACGAGCGATTGACTACTGTTATAATTCAGTAACACACACACACACACACACACACACACACACACACAATATGAAGGATGGAAGATGAAATGAAAGTAAACTACTTTGTTCGAAGGAAATATTCCGAAATAGAATTATTATCTTTGTAAATGATATTAATTTAGCATTGTGAATAAAACAAAGTAATTTTACGTACAAGAAGAACTGTATACTTCAGGTTTGTTCGCCCATTAAACCTTTAACATGTACAAAACGATAGCAAAATTTCTGATATATTTCAAACTTTGAATGAATCCAGCTTTAAAGTCTGGTTTGCAGTTCAAAATGTTTTAATGTATTTTAAAACAGACATAAAGCTAACTTAGATTTATGTTTCTGGCTGAAATTAGTTTTTTTATTATGGATTCACAAGTTTAAATCCGTATTTTTAATTACATTTGATGTATAAAATGATCCATTGTCTTGTGAAACAAACAGCATTGCTTT
>CM037778.1:73009784-73059784 GCA_021229015.1 Solen grandis
GCTAAAATCATTGATATTTTATTACAGAAATGTTATTTTTCATTTATTAATAACATTGTAATTAATCAAAATATTTTTTTTAAGGCATCTTCGTTAAAAACCAAAATAAACATATAAAAATCTTATTGTTCATAATATCAGTTGTATTTTTTTAAGAACGGTAATTTTAAATTTATTGACATATAAACTGATCGAGCATTTTAACTGCTCTCATTTGAATTGAAATTAAATACAGGGAAATTGAAGAAACCAATTCCATAACATTCTCTCTACCTACCAAAGATTTGAAAAATCCTTCATCATCCTGGAATTATTTTGTAAAATATGTTAAACAGTGTCTAAATTCACCATTAGTACTGCCCCAGTGTTTACAATAAACTGCAGTGTTTGCATGCATAATGTTTTTATTTTAATGTGTGTGTTGAGCAGACTAATGGTTTGTATGGATCAGAACAGTTTGTTGGGTTTAACATTCCATCGACAGTATTTCAGTCATTTGGAGATATAGTCAACTTGAGACATAGTGCTGCCACACTGCAGTATCATGCCGTATACATGTGGCATGATACCACATCCAGTCACATTATCCTGACAAAACTTGTCCAAGAAATTTTATATTATATGACAACACATGTGAGATCCTATATATAACCCACAGATATGGTCTATACAATGCAGCAGCTTTCACAACTGGTATGCCAATACTTTACCATATACAACAGTTAGACTTATTTACGCACAAAAGCTGAATTATCTAAGAGCAAGACACATATTAAAAATTTTAGTTGATGAGCATAACTAAATAAAAGAAGGTACATACCCCCTTAACATAAACACACAACAGGATGTGATTATATCTGAAGCCAGTCATTCTGCTTTTCCAAAACATTCTAACAATAAATGATTACATTAGAAAAATTAGAAGGTTAAAAGTTGGTAGTAATGGGGCAAAGTATTCCTTAAGCTCTCCATTTAGCTCCAAATGAAACCTCCTGAACACACAACATGTTTGGCAGGGATATGATAAACATAACAATAGGTGTAAAAAGACATCAGCAGAATGGGCAGAAAACTTGTTAGTAATCAGCAGCAAAGAGCAACAAAAATATCAACAACAGCTTTTCAAGCTGATCAGAAAATATTCTGATCAATTCAAAATATGCCAATCATAAATTAGAGGGATACTGTAAAATCGCTAATTTTCGTTGGCATTAAATTTGTGAAATCTATAATAATTCCAATTCGCTGGTGCATATAGTCGTGGATTCATATTCTGAAAGACGAATATTATAAAATGTAGTTTTGGAGGTGATTAATATGGTGGATAATGCCATCCCACACATTAGTCCCCCGAAAATTAATGAGTCTACAGTACAACTTCTTGTCCTAATACAGTATTAAAAGCCAGTGGCTTACCTCTGTCTGCATGCTGAAGAAGCATGGCTTGCCCTGCTCAGTGGCGACCATCTTGCGGTGCCAGCGTCGACGTCTCACCATGTCCATGGTGCGTTCGGTGTGGTGGAACTTCATGTTGAAGAAGGGGGCATACTCCCAGCCCTCTGTGGCTGCCTGCAACGTCTTCTCCTGGAAGGGAGAATGTTCACATGGAGGAGGGTTCATGGCAGAAAATACCATAGTAACTTTTATGTAACATGAAAAGTGCCTGATGTAGAGTGAGAGTGGAAACTATTTATTATTATTTTTATTAGAACAATTATTATATTGGCCTTCACAGTTCAGTTAATTAAGCAGAAACAGCAATCAACAAGTACTCTTAAAAGTCTTAAAAAATAGAATAGATGCTAGACTTAACAAAAAGTGTTGGTGGTTAAGCAAGAGATGCTTTAGGTAGACAGGCTAATAATAAACTGGGTAAGCCTTCCATTTGAAAGGAAATTTTATCATAATAATACATGCAAAACTTTGGACAGTTAAACAGAATAAATGCAGTTCTTTGAAATACACATGTACATGTACACACATGCCATGAAAGGTTAATAAAGACAAACTGTTTTAAGTAAGGTTATTCATAGTTGCCTTTAACTACACAACATAGTCACAAGGGCAGAGCCCGAGTGACTATGCCGTGTAGTTAAAGGTAACTATGAACAAGCTATTTAGCAATGGCATTTTCCTTCCACTAGCGATAAAACTTCACAAAAGAGTGAGTTATGTGGTTGCATAGTCCTCACTTACTGATATTTACAAAAGTATCAGACTACCTGTTTAAAGTCCATGGTGATTATTAACAAATACAAGCACCTGATAGGACGAGAGGAAAATGCCATGTGCTAATTTAATATCATTCACATCAATAACTATCCTAAAGTAAAAAGTTATCAATTGTTAGAGTTTGTTGGAGGATGTAAACATGCATGTATGTTTTTTTTTTTTTAAATCAACAATATATTCAGAGGTAAAAACCCTCTTGTTTATTGTTAATATCAAAAATGATATCAAAATGAACAGTTGGCATTTGACCCCCCCCCCCCCCCCCCATGCACACACAAACAAGCTTTCTGTCTAAAAGCATTATTCTGTCACACTCATTTGCATTTCTTTAATTTGAAGGTTAATGATTTGATAATCTATTCTCAAAACAACAATGTTAGTCAGATACAGGGCCAAGAACTTAAACAACAATAAACCACATTCAGTTACCTCAAATGCCTATGGAAAAATAAAATTAAGACAGCTTTATTTCTTATAATTGCAACAGATTTCTTTCCTTTAATGATACATTTTCTTAAAAGTAGAAAGATATGAAAAAAAATCCAACCAAATATGTATTTGGGAGACATGTTTTTTTCTTATTTAGAAGATAAATTTAGCAAAAAGAAGAAATCAAGTCTTAAAAAAATATTCTTTTAAACCTGCTATCACCTAAATGATCATGGTGATATTCTACTATAAATTAAATCCTTACATGTACTGAAATATTCCAAGAGCTGATAATTCATTTGTCGAAATTGGATTGTTCTGTTGTATTTTAAGTTGTTAATATATGTTAAGTAGTCTTAATTTAACCCTTTCCCTCATATAGACTTATTTTGACGCACTCAATAGGTACCACATAAAGCCTGATCTGCAGAAAACCACAGTTAAACCTTACCAAATTTAATTATAAAATCCTCATTTCCAGACCACTGAGGAGCAGCGAACAGCATAAAACCTGATCAGCCTGCGAGTTACTCGCAGGCTGATCTGGTTTTATGCTGTTCGCATAGGTCTTTTCATGGTTTCCTCTATGAGGGAAAGGGTTAAAATTGATGATAAACAAATTAACAACCAAACTTTTCTGCTTGACGAAGTTAAGTTCACAGAGCTATTATACCCAGGTCAAATGAAGGAATTTTATCAACATTCAGAGTTTTCCTTGTACTTTAATGGTGATTTATAGTCAAGTTAACCCTTGGACAATTGTGACTACCTTTGCAGCCAGTGCAATCAAGATCAGCCTGCACATCCATGCAGTCTTATCAAGGTCTGCAATGTTCCATATTCAGTTGATAAAATTTCAACAAGTACCCCCATATACATGTAATGGTACAGTCCATTATGAAGAAAGGCCAAGTCCAATTATGAAATTTAGCATGTAAAGGTTAATTTGGAACATATCTATAATGTACCTTTGCTTTCTTCTGCTTCATGTTTTCCACCAGTTTCCTGGAGCGGACCCAGCGCCGCCTGCGACACATGTGGTACGTCCTCTCTATTGGTCCCCAGCCTCCTATGGTTGCCTCCACACAGTACTCATAACCTGGAAACAGCATACAATCAAACATTAAACTAATATCAAAATATTTGATACTTATTTAATATTTTTTTCTATTTTTCCATACACTATAAATACAGTTTATATCATGTTGTTTCCTAACTTCAGAATTAAGACAATATAACTATAAAGACATCTTTTATAATATATAACAGAATAAAAAAGATATTTTAATTTTTAATTGTACATATTCACAAAAATATTTGTATTTGTCACCCTGCATCGTGATGTGTATTTGTATTCACTACCTGGTGTATTTGTTACACCTCTACCACTTTGTACTGGTGTAACCCAATATCGTTGAGAGGTATTAATAGAAGTAAGAATTTGTTTCCCCATCAACATTAAGTTTAAACCATACTAAAACAATTCATGTATGAAACTCATGTTCGCAATGAAGAAAAGCCACATTACATCCATCAAGAAAGTGTACAAACCTTCCTCGTCAACAGCCCGACCCAGATCTATCTCCCACTCATCCTCCCACACCCAGCCTGCCGGCAGCTCAATCTCAGCTCTAGACGGCATCGGATCTCCTTTCTGGAAAAAAAAAAAAACATGAACAAAAAAGCAATAAAGATGTTAAACCTGAAAACTGAGCCCTTCCATAGAGAGGGTCTTTGACTCATGTATGGAGTAACTACTTGACACAAAGTCTTTTAATTCGACAGAGTCTTTCAGAAGCAATGCCAAATTAATATACTCCCCCCAATTTGGATTTTATTCTTTGAAGCCTTCGGTACGTGAGCTGCCATGTTGTCATTCACTAACCTCGACATTAGATCACCACTTTCCATTCCTAACTAATTTGTGGAAATTGGACCTTACAGTAATCCATAAATTATAAATATCTATAAGCTTAATTTTACTATAAAGAGTAACACTAACCTCCTTACTACTAAACACCATCCTATTCACAAACAGATAACTGTATTATAGGTATTATGATACTGAAAAAACCCAAAATCTCATTTTATCATTTCAACAACTGTTAGGAATTATGAAAATTAAAAATTAGTGACTAATTTAAGGAAGGAATAACTGAAGTGCAAAGGGATCAATAAATTTGTCACATGATTATTCTTTGTAGAAAAAACATGATTGTAAAGCATGTTACCATGGAAATGAGAGCCTATAAGAACCCCACCTGCCAGTGAGTACAAAGTTTAGACAGACACCCACCACATTGGTCCAGGGTCGTTTTGGCATCTCAACCCAGTTTGGTACCCGGCAGTCTCATCTGACACTCGTAAACGTCGTCGATAAACGTCTTGTGGCCCGCGTCTTTGTCATACAACATACTAGAAGGAAGGAAGAAAACAAGTTTATTATACATACCGTTAAATGTTAAGAAAGGCAATGTCTTAAACAATTCTGCACATTTGCATACCTTAAATATAAATTGTGTCTGTATTCAAAACCAATTTACAGTTTAAAGATCCTGCCTTCAATTGTAAGTTTTTATTACTTCACAATGTTGCTGAAAAATCATTTCTTAAGGGTAAGAATCACTAAACTTAAGAAATATTCAACTGATTCTTATAATTCTAAGGATTTCTAACACAAAATCTTTAACTCAAATGAATCAATTACAAGCCTGTATCTCATACCAGTCAAAATCTAGGGAGGGACTCCTAGGGACTCTCACATTGCCTACCCTCCTCACCTAGGCAACTGTTACACATGTGAAGAGTGTACGTACCTGAGTTCTGGGTTGATGTACCAATCCCCCTCCCAGGCCCAGCCCGGGGGTGGCTCAAACGACTCCTTCACCAGCTTCAGCTGTGGGATACAAATGGTTCTCATGGTAACAACTAATATAGTTAGTTTACTTTTTAATGACTGTCCCACAAATTGTTTTTTATTTAGGGACTTTTGCCTGTCACATTATCCTGAGACAGAGCAAACCACTTCTTGAACTACCCCCAAAAACTGAGCACCAATCAACAGAAACTAAGAAGCCATAGTGATATTGTATGACTAATTTAATCTTTGGTACCCTTTGTACAGTTTTAGTAATCAAAAACCCAAGAAAAACAAGAAACAAATCTGACTATAGAAATCTAAAGGGACCATATATGTGTCTAAAAAAGGATTATACAAATCTGATGACGACATACCTTGCCCTGACTGTCAGAAAACTTTGGCCGTGTCATCAATGGTCCACGGGTTGTCCAGTTCCCAACAACTGAGTTCTGGTTCTCATACTGAAACATAGAAAAAATAGTTATTTGCCTGGCCTTGAGTTTTTTCATACTCAGTGAAAGAATACTTTAAGAGTATATTCAGTGACAATATATACCAAATAATTTGTTTCCTGATCAGTAGAAAGAGGATTAAGTTTTTTTATTTCTTTCTGTCAAAGTACAATAACTCTCAACCAATATGAATTACAAGCAACTGACTATGACTTTTCATATTTTATTAGGAGTAAATGGTGAGACAACACCTAAATAGTCAGAAGATATACAACTTAAAATATCACTGCTGGTGATAAGTACCCTCGTACATGTAGAGCTTTGACACAAAATATGAAGCCTTATCAATCCTACTAGGTACTTTTTGAAAATTCTATATCAAAAGAGGCCATTCATTTAGTGAGTTAAACATGTGTACCAAAAACTATCTAAATCTATCAACCCTTTCATTAGTTACTGATCGCACAAAGCCAACAGACCAACCAACAAGCTAACTCTTACTGGTATATACCTCCCCTTTTTTGTGTGTTTGTGTGTGTGTGTGGGGGGGGTATAATAAGTGATTACAATTATATCCCCTCTGATTAAAAATTGATGCATTCAGTATATGGTAATACTTTTTTTAGCAATGTCAAAAATGAAAAAAGGGACAAAAAATAAGTAACAAAAGAAAGAAGAAGAGAACTCACAGTTTCAGCGAAGACAGCCATGTCGCCTTCCTTCTGCATCTTGTGCCAGTTCTCCTCCTCCTTGTGAAGTCCGAGCCACAGCTTGATCCGGATCAGGGCCGGCACCTCTGTATTCTTCTCTGCTTTATGTCCCGGATACTGGAAATTTTAATTACTTTATTTGCATCAATTGAGAAATATATTTTTTTGAAACTTAAGTCTTTTTCTGATGTCTCAACAGTTCTTAAATTGTACAGATCTGGAAAAGTCTTGAATATTTATTTCAATGTTCCATCAACACTTTTCCAGCCATCTGGAGACGATGTCTATAATGCTGCCACACTAAAGTATCACGCATTAGACATGTGACATGATACCACACCCAGTCAACTTATCCTCATGCTGGGTCAACCAATCCTGGAACTACCCTTACAAGCTGAGTTCAAAACAAGGGAGTTAATTATACCATTACCATTTCTTTATGACTTTGGTATGTCACTGCTGGGGATCAAACCCATGACCTTTAAATTCCAGTGTGAACGCTCTAGCCACAAAGCCACTAAAGTTGGAAAATCCTTAAAATATTCTCATGGCTCAGTTATCTGTGCACAAAGTAGTATCACAAAACAAACCTAGTTATTGCTATTGGACAATCTGATGACTTAATCTGAACATATTTATAAATATTGGGATGGTGCATTTAACTTCATGAAGAGAAGTTAGGTCTTAAGTGCTCACCTTGAGTTTGATGGACTGCATTTTCCCACAGTCCTTACCGCCGTACAGCGGATTGGCTGAGTACAGCAGGGTGTGGGCCGGGATCCGGAAGTAAGCGATACGCTTCTCTCCTGATATCATCCAGATTAAGACGTCCGGCATGCTGTTCTGGGGCTGTCAAGTTATTTTCAAATTCATGATTATGGTATTAATGTAACTAGTGCTTTACAGGCATTTTGAGTTATCATCCTGATGATTATTATTGTTATTATTATATGCATATTCAATACACATTTTTACTATTATTACTGGAAATTTAACATTATCATCATCAAGCCATTCATGAATGTTTATCTATGTTTCTGTTCACTATCTAGTGCTAAATTTTCAGCAACAAAAACAAAACAAATGTAGTCAACACAATAAATATTCCAACAAACTATCTCAAGGTCACTCAAGCTTCCACATATATATATAACAAATTTTCAGCTTAAAAAATTGAAAAATTGTTTAAATATCAGTTTTGGAAACAAGAGCAGCGCCAATGCTCTTCTGTTTTACATGTCTGAGTAATGGGTTACATTAAAGTTTTTGCACGACGGCTACAACAACAACAATGATGACCCAGCGATCATAATATCTTCACTTTTTCTTTGAAAAAAGCTAAAAATGTAAAATCTTGCAAATCCCAGACTGAAAAGGACTACAACTGATTCCAACCTCAACAGCCAGGTTGCGCAGTATGTGGAGGTAATTCTCAATCTCTGTAAGAGCCTCATCAATATCCGTCGCATTCTCCCGGAGGGACGCTGCCATCTCGATAACTCCCTCCAGCTCAGTCTGTCTGTACTGGGCCAGCAGACCGTCTAGTTCTGTTGCTAGGTGACGCCCTTTCTCTGGCACTGGCAATGGCTTCCTGGCAACAAAATTAACATATTGTAAAAGATTACAAAATATTTCCATTCTTCTGTTATAATAAGTTGATATTTTGATAATTAAATCCATCCCATATCAGATGCATAAACAGCTCTAACAAGTTAAAGTTTGTAAACAGACACTTTGAAAACATTAAAAAAAGTTTATGTTGGCATAAAAAAGTAAAATAATAATTGATATACAATATCACAATTTAAAATTCAGCATTAATTAAGAACATATTGAAATCATACAGATGCATTAGCTTAGTACTAAATACATTTTAACGACAAATACTCCCAAACATTCAGAAAAAAATTAAACAGCTTGTTGCTATGACCAGGTCTCAAGTCTGGGCCACATATACCAGTACATAGTATATTTAAAGCAAACTTCTTGAAAACTGACAGACAAAATACATTGGGACTGACAGAATTTTCAGCAATTCATGTATCCAATTAAATTTAGTGAAAAATAGGCTGTTGGAAGAACCGGATTTAAAGTAGTCTATCAGAGGTATTTTAGAATCACCCACCTGCAGTCTTCAACCAGCTGATCCAGGGCGGAGATGAGAAGTTGGGCCAACTCAGGGGTGGGCAGTTTAGCCTTGATACCCACCTTCACTTGCTCAATGTTGTTGTCCTGAGGTCAAACACAACATAATTACACTACAGGTAGATACTGTTGATACATGTGTTTGTATTTTTTCAAATATTTGAACATTTTACACCGGCCTGTTATTCAACATCTTTTCTACAGCACACACTATAGTAAAGTACCAGTTACAAGTGTTGGTGGGGATGTCCATGCCTTTCCAAAGTTATCTATCACTTTCATGTATCCTATCACTATAACACTTCTTTCTCTTTGAAAAGAATCAGGACTAACAGAGTATCAGCAGCAAGGAACTGATGGAGCCATTATAGCACCTGGTCCCCAAGCAATGCCAATTAAATTTTTACCGATGTTTCTTTCTCATTAATATTAAAGCAGCTACAAGTAAATATTTAAAAATAATCAGGGCTCAACTGTATCCTTTATTCTAAGATTTTGAGGTTTCTGACATGTCAACATATTGCCCTGTATATCAATAACAAATATAGTCACAATTCAAACTTTTTATTTACTCCCAATACAGTTACAATCAAAAACTTATACTTCATAATAAACCTCCTAGATTTACACTTGGTAAATCAATGAATATATGGTACTTAACCCTTTCCCTCATATAGACTCATTTTGACGCACTCAATAGGTACCACATAAAGCCTGATCTGCAGAAAGCCAAACTCAAACCTTACCAAATTTAATTGTAAAATCCTCATTACCAGACCACTGAGGAGCAGCGAACAGCATAAAACCTGATCAGCCTGCGAGTTACTCGCAGGCTGATCTGGTTTTATGTTGTTCGCATAGGTCTTTTCATGGTTTCCTCTATGAGGGAAAGGGTTAAAAATATAAATCAGTCCATACACCACCACAGACTTCACGAAAGGCAAAAAAAATTGTATGAATTTTTTCAGACCAAAAGAAAATCTGTCAGACAGAAAAACAAATGAAAAAATATGCAAATATCTAGTTTTGGTCTTTCTTCTGGTATATTTAATTGAATTATATTGATATATAAAGTTTTAGCCATTTAAACATTTAAAACACCAGAATCAAGCAAGATAAGTTCATAACAAGCAAGGAAAGTTGTTTCCCCCTTATATTTACAGTTTGAGTTTGCTGAAAAATCCATGCCAGTCATCTGGACTGAGGAGAAAGCAATTTTTATCATGTCTGCCAGTCTGACACCTTTCATAAAGTCTGCACCACCCTTAAATGTCCTTCACACATCAAAAACATAATACTGAACATCTTACAGAATAAATTACGACAACAGATAACGAGTATTGGTCAGTTCCCCAAAGCAGAATGACTTCAAAACACCAAAAGCACAAAATCTTTACTTACTTAACTACCAATATGAAAAAGCAAAAATAATTTTCTTCTTATTCATTACAATTAAATTACACTTTCAAGTGAGGGAAAAATTATGGACACATCCTCCAGGAGTCTTACCAGTGTGGAAATGATGCCATCTAAAAGGTTAAGCGTCTCTAGACGCCAGCTGATGTCCTCCCATTGTGACTCCACATTCACACACGGCTTGGTCGCTCCCCATGGCAGGAAGTAGTAGTGTGAGCCGTCAAAAACAGCGTTGGTCGGCTGTGTTGTTGAGGCACATGGTGCAATACTGTCATCAAGCTTGTTCCCATAGTTACCTGTAATGAAGAAAATATTTCACTGCTACTGTCAAACTGACGGCTTGAACACAGGTAATTATAAAGGCAAAAGGCATTGCTGAAACTCAGCTGAATATGGTCAAGAAAAAGGAGTGTTGTCTATGAATATATTTTTAATTTTCCTTTCAGTTTTGGAAACACTACATATGGTAGAGAGTATAAAAATATATTTTTTTATTGAAATGTGAAATACTATCTCACTCATTGGCTATCAATATTGAACAATGCAGTCTCCTTACCGATGCTGACTTCAAACTCCACAGGGGCATCTATTGCACTGACCATGGTAGCGTTGAAGAAGGCAGCGTGCAACTTGTATCTCCTCTTCCTCATGAATTTCTGTGTGTTGTAAAAGTAATAATACCATAATAGAGGGCAGACCCCTTACTAAGCACTACCGGTAAATTATAACATAAATGCCATTATAAATCAGTTTAAATCATGGATCCCAGATCATTGATGTATTAAAGGTTGTTATATAGTTTTATTTAATGCTGTTAAGGGGATTACTGCAATATCAATAAAAATTAAATTCAATAATTTCACAGTGAAGTTATTAAAATATGATTTCACTCTTTCCAACCTAAAACAAAGAGAAATTTTGTTGTTGTTTTTTGTGGAAGATGCAATCTCATTTCGTATTGTGAACTTTGACAATTGTATTTTCAAAACCACACTTGTGAGAATGCAATGTTAAGAGTTCACTTGATGAAATAAATTCCATCATCCAAAAAAACTAAACAAATATCATCTACATTATGCAGTCCATTATAATGTGTAAACTAACAGTATTACTAAAATGGATCTATACTATTATATTTTTATATATTAAAATGGAACATTTATCAATAATAAAATTGAAATAAGCTATGTTTGAATGAATGCTATGCCCAGTGGAGGGGCGGAGGTCTTAGACCTTGGGTGTCAAGGTCATTTAAAGGTCCAGGGCAACTGACGGGTAGAGCTCATCAAGGTGTATGTTTGGAGGCTGTAGGAGGAAGGACCCAAAAAAATTCAAAATTCAAAACAATTTGCCCTGATCTATTGATGCGGGGGGGAATAAAAAATAAATCTCAGCAGATGACACAAGGTTCACAAGGTGATAAAACAAGGCCTGGTACCTACCTGTACTTTTAGCACTTCATCCTGCACAATGTCCTCTACTGGGATCTCAGGCAGGGAACCAGGGATGGTCTTCAGCTCAATCAATGCCCTCCCACGGTAGGCCACGCCCTCTCCCTGAGCAAAGCAGAATATCAAAGTTAAATGGTGTCACATGAATATTAATTACTATGAGTCTCTGATACATATATGTAACCATTTCATACTTGCATAACACACTTACTGACGATATGGAATTAAATACAAGGTATAATTTCTTGAGCTATTTTGCAGATACAATTAACACATTTCAAAGAGAGCAAATCCTCCCCCAAAAAGGAGATCCACTAATAAGATGGATTTGTTTCAGTATCATTAAATGTCATCCTTGTGCCAGCAGAATACCAGTTTTATCTATACTTTTATGTCAATTTTTTAGAGATTTCAAATAGGTTATCCTAACAAGAGGGCCAAGATGGCCCTGTGTCGCTCACCTGATTAAGATGGCTGTGTAAGGCAAAATGACAAAAAATCTGGCATCTAAAGTGTTTTTCTAACATTTGACTAAGTGGCCTACATTTTGATCCTACCTGAATTTACCTGGTGACCTAGTTTTTGACCCCACATGACCCAATTTTGAACTCATTTGAGATATCATGTAGACAAACATCCTGACCAAGTTTCATGAAGATTGGGCCAAAACTGTGGCCTCTAGAGTGTTCACAAGGTTTTTCTAAGATTTGACCTGGTGACCTAGATTTTGACCCCACATGACCCAATTTCGAACTCATCCAAGATATCATGCAGACAAACATCCTGACCAAGTTTCATGAAGATTGGGCCAAAACTGTGGCCTCTAGAGTGTTCACAAGGTTTTTCTAAGATTTGACCTGGTGACCTAGTTTTTGACCCCACATGACCCAATTTCGAACTCATCCGAGATATTATGTAGACAAACATCCTGACCAAGTTTCATGAAGATTGGGCCAAAACTGTGGCCTCTAGAGTGTTCACAAGGTTTTTCTAAAATTTGACCCGGTGACCTAGTTTTTGACCCAACATGACCCAATTTCGAACTCATCCGAGATATTATGTAGACAAACAGCCTGACCAAGTTTCATGAAGATTGGGTCAAAACTGTGGCCTCTAGAGTGTTCACAAGCAATTGTTGACGACGGACGACGGACGACTGACGACTGACGACGCACGACGGACAAAAGGCGATCACAAAAGCTCACCCGAGCACAAGTGCTCAGGTGAGCTAAAAAAATCAAACCACACAACACCAGGCCTGTGTCTCACTAAACATTTCAAACTTAGTGTTTCCTCAACTCATAAAATCTAGAATTCTGTATCACCATAAGATTTATTGAAAATACAGACAAGCCTGCCTTAAGCAGTCAGTCAAAGGATCAAGAGGAAGTGACAGTGTCACAGAGGTGGCCACTAAATGAAGGTTAATATATAACAAAATGCTTAAGTTTGGTAATATCAAAACTGACTGCTAAATGCAAGTTGACAGCTTAAAACCAGTGGCCACTAACACAGGTTCAACTGTATTCAATATCATTTTCTTTAAAAACATGCTTACAACAATTCTATTCTCCATGTCAATAAAGGAAGAAGATGTAGATCTTCAAAATGTTTGAGTTGAGGGAAATCTCAAATTGAGGTACTTTGTGAACAAGATCCCAAAACTGTAACCATGGTGATAGAATACCAACCTTGCCCATATTTAGGTCTTCATACTCATCTGGCAGCTCGGAGAATTCCCGAGGGGAGCCGTAGAAGTTGATAAAACAGGGTCCAAATGTTGGAAGGAAGCCTACAAATCAATGTTATACCTTAAATATGTGAGGTTTCTTAGTGAAAGTTCAGAGGGACACCAAATTTGCAAATCTAATGAATTTTTAAATTCTTTACCTGAGTATGAAAATAATAAAGATAAATGAGTTATTCAATATATTAAACCTCAAAACAAATGTTTTATTTTTTATTACTTTATACGAACAGAAATCAAACATAATTCTGAGCACTGAAATGACTTGTAAGTTTTTTTGTTCGTTTTTTGGTTGTTGGTTGTTTTTAAATAAAATTGAGCCTGGACATTACCCAATCATTAGGATTTTTTACTTTTCACAGCTAGGTTACTTGTTCATAAACAGTATCACAAACACATGTACTTCTTTACGATAACCAGGTCAACTAATGACCTCAATAAACAGATGACTGGATCTGAGTAGTTCAGTAAATATTGGAAACATCTGTCAAGTTCAAGCTTCAGGTCTTAAATCACACTGACACATAATATAATCAAGGTAAATAAATAACTGTTTACAGACTGAGTGACCTTTGCAGCTCTCCAAAAACCACAAGCATTCAGCTTTCTTTTTCAAGGTCATTTTCTGATCTGATTAATGAAAGTCAAGTAGTTTCTACTACGCAAAATAGCAAAATGTGCCTAGTAAAGCCAGCTTGGAAGCAAACATATTGGAAATGAAGCTGGGGGGGATGTCTTGTAGACCAAGTGAAGGATAAAGGTCATGATGAAATGTCAAGGTTAAATGTCACACAAGCAGGGAAAAACACTACCAAAGCATAATGTCCCTAGAACTAATTGTCACAATCAATCAAACCAGATACTTATTAATGGTATATACATCCGTAGCCTGATGTCATGATTTCCTAATCTTTTATTCACATGGAACTGATATATATACTAGATACAGACTCACATTTTTGTAGACCATGCATAATATTCTAATATCAACTATATTAAACCTTTCCCTCATTTTGTTTGTTCCTCAGTGGTCTGGAAATGAGGATTTTATAATTAAATTTGGTAAGGTTTAACTGTGGTTTTCTGCAGATCAGGCTTTATGTGGTACCTACTGAGTGCATTAAAATGAGTCTATATGAGGGAAAGGGTTAAAGGTTTTATCAAGATACAGATTCAGCAACTTGATCATTTCTAAACAACATTGAAAATATTGGCACAAAATCATAAACTTTATAGGTCTTCTTTTTTTTGTGTTTTTCTTTTTGTGTTTTTTTCTTTTTCTTTTATCAATAAAACCACTGAAATGCCTACTTAAAAATCTAAATATTCAATTTCGTAAATTTGTATCCAGTAGGTGATCACACCTATCATAAATGTAACAGTAACATTTGTATCCTGGAATTCATGTGTAATGGAAAACCCTGGCCAGTAGAAATAGAATGGTTCAATAGTTCTGTTCAATCAAATCTATGATTCAGAAGTTCACTTTGTAAGTGATTTTCTAACAGTAATGTTTTTTGTATCAGGCTGATTAATCCAAGATTTACTTTATCGACTTTATTCCGGTCTAGGTCTTTTGCAAAGCAACCAAAACGTACGACCAGACTGTTTCTCTAACATTCATCTAATGATAAACACAGCATTCTCTTTATTCTACAATTAACTAAGGCAAGGATGAAGGAGCAAAGAGTGGGAAATGTTGCATTGTATAGACAGGCAATCCAAAACTTACGATAACAAATCTAACGAAAGACTAAATTAGAAGACACTCTTTCATAGCTACACATGACTGACATGAATCGAACATGTATAATCTAATTAAATAGAAAACTCAATATCCAGAATATAATAAGACAGAATTAATCTAGACAATGAAACCTGAATTCAGATAAGTTCAGATAATGACTTCAAGGAACTTAGAGATGTTGCTTTATAAAACTAAAAAGATATATTAAATGTAATAAAAAAAAAAATCATTAATGTAAGTATGCAAGTGAAAATACATGATTGTTATACAATGTGGGGTGTAAGATTATTTCTTACATTTATAATTCAATATATTATAATTCTACAAACACTCACTGCAATTATTAAAAATAAATTAATAAAATTAGAATATATTACTAACAATGAACTTAAATGAAAAAAAAGTTTTTATTGTACTAGATACCAGTATATGTTTCAGAGAAAGGAACAAAAATCAACAAAGTATTCTGTCTATATCAAACTAGTTACCCTTTAATTACAGGAAAAAAATGTAGAGAGACAGTTCAAAACTGAACATGAAAAAGAATTTGCTCTTAATTATGGCTATTGGTATAATGTAACATAATTTCTTAGAAATTACAATATCTATGCAACCCATGCTTTATATAGAGTTTATTAATAATGAATAATTAGAATAATAAACAGCCTAACACTTGTCTGTGATGCCACCCTATTGTGCATAATTATGTACAGAGGTTGTTCCTATCCAGTAGCTATGTTTTGTCACTGTGTTATCTTCTTATTCATCTAAATAAGTACTATTTTCAACTGTTTAGTGTCATGATATGTTACAAGTTGAGTTCATGTTGATGAGTGGTCACTTTGCAAGCATGCACTTAACCTTTCAACTCGCATGACCTTCCATAACCTCATGTGACAACCATGCAAACTCTTTCCATCCCTTTGCAGTTTCTCATTTAATTCTGAAAAGTAACTAGATTGATCCTTGTACCACTTTGTCAATATGTTTTATAGATATTGTTGAAACAGTGTCTATCTTCAGACACAATCTTGTAAGAATCATTCTACATAATAGAACTACACGACTTGTATTGATGTGATATTTTATTATTGTAAAATGATATTTCTGTACATGATGGTTTATTCTGAAATTATCCAGTTGATATATGGTAAGTTTAAGCATGCTGATTTATTTTGCTTACATCAATGGTATCTTAAAGACTTTTTACCATATTTTATTATCATTCAAATGACCAGAATAAATACTAACTTACAGCAAGATCCATGTTTTATTTATCAACATCCATTGACTACATTAATATAGTTAGCACAATTATCAAGAAGACAAAACAAGCATTCTAGTTCACTATAAAACCAGTGCCGTCTAATGAGAGAAAAACAACACAAAAACACGGGAAAAAGTTTACCCTCATCTTTATCTAAAATTATTAATAAAACATTATGATAAAAAAATACCCTTACTATTTAATTAATATCAACAATATATAAGACATACCCTCATCTTTCTCTATTGACATTGACAAAAAAGAAAACAGGTATATAGTTCATAAAAATATACAAACTTGTCATGTATCAATACATAATTATTATTATATTCAATAAAGACATTATTAGACATTATTAGCTTTTAATTGTAACTACACAAATGCATATGAAGAAAATGACCAAATGTAAAAAAGTATTACATGAGCTATCGCATAAGTCCTGAACAAAATATTTCTAACATGAGCAAAAAGTGAATATATAAGAATATCAAGTAGTGATTATAAATATGAGATGTATATTATTAGTACTAAATTCCTATAATTATTTGCTGTATCTAATGAAACAGTCGGAAGGCAGCAAGCTTCAACCTCATAGTCAGTGTTACCATGGAAACCTTGTCCGACTAAAGTTAGACCTACATCAAGCTGAAAATTTTTATATAAACCACTGGGAATTTTTTAACCCTTTACCTCATGAATATTCATGTATGCATTTATGACAAAGATTGATTGTTGATTGAAACTAGTTGGTTCTAATAAATTGTTTAATTCTACTGTTGTTTTGAGTATGCATTTGTCAACATCATTACATATAAATTTATAATATAGTGAATACTGATTTAATAGACTTTAAATGGAACATGTTACAATTGATTTTTCTTTGCAATGCAGACTGTGTAGAATCTGAGCTACAATATTGTATAAGCAAACAGACAAGACCCTGATCAGACAGGTCCTTGAAGGTGCTGTCTGATCTGGGTCTGCTCTGTTTCCCAATATATCCGAGTGTGTCTGGTAAAGGGTTAAAACTCCAGTACCTGTACTATTCAGGTTTACCAACAGTTTTTCAAAGCACCTTTGAACGACACATCCGCAATAGTTCATGTAAGATCAATATGATCATATTTCAAATTGCTTTCATCTGATCTTTGAATAGGGGTTATGTCATGCATGTTCAGATATAATGATTGCAATGTATCTTAACCATTTCCCTCATAGAGGAAACCATGAAAAGACCTATGCGAACAGCATAAAACAGATCACTGCAGAACATATTATGCTTGCTCTCTCAGTGTCTGGAATGAGTTTTGTAATTAAATTTGGAAGGTTTAACTGGTTCTGCAATCAGCTTTAGTGGGACTACAGTGCTCAAATGAGTCTATATGAGGGAAAGGGTTAACACAAGTGCTTGGAAGCTAGGCCACAAAATATGAAGTAATCATTCTTTTCATGAAGAAGCATGTGGTAAACAAAGTTTCTCTCTATCATACATACAAATAAGGCACAGCAAGGTCAACACCAAGTGCATGTATTATTTCATTACAATCATATTTCAGTTTCACAGTCATGATATTGAAGCATATGTTGACTGTACTGTGTATTCCTGCACGACCACGTAAAGGCCCAAATTCATCAATTTATTAAGTCTAATATCAAGTTATGATTCACTGTATTGTTCTTAATCAGTTAAAAACTTCTTTTTAAAATTTGTATCATAAATAGTAATTCCAACATAGATAATAATCAAAGAAAATTATTTTCACCTGATACCTGATTACAATAAAACCTGTGAACAAAGGCTATTCAAAGAGAATTAGCCTTTAATTAGAGTGGATTTTCATTCAGTGGTTTAAGTCTCTATAACTGCAGTGCTGGAAGTCCAGTCACTGGTTCTTGTTCACAAGATGGCTGATAGTCAAAACTGACTGCTCATACACTTTTGACTGCTTTTACATACTGAGTACTTATGCAGTCATATCTTTGAAGATAAATGGGCATTTCAAATACCACAATTCTTAAGTAATGTGCCAAAACCGGACTTTAAAAAATGATAAAATTGGCCTTGGTTCCATCAATTCTCCCCTAAACTGACTGTGAGGTTAGGAAGCATTGTTAAAAAGCGTAAATATATACCATGATCCCCGGAGGAAGAAATGTACGAGACGGGTATAAATCCTGTGCCTATAACATCATCCTCTGTGATACGGTCCCTGTTGAAACAATATCATCAACAAAATGTTGAGACACAAGTACAATCTAACATCTGACCTTCACCCTTTGTTTACTGGTCTACAGATCTAACATTGATAAACCTGAAACCTCTTGCTGAAAACTGAAAATTGCAACCAAAAGCTTTTCATTTTTTTTTTACCTAACATCTATACCAGGGTCTAGGACTGAACAGCAACTTGAAGCACATTTTTGGGTTGTTTTTTTTTGTTTTATTATCATCCTCACACACCAAGTATATTTTTCTAGAAAGCAATGCTAGGCATTATTGTGAAACCTACTGGAAATATCAGTTTTCTGAAAAATGGACCCTGTCTAATTTTGTGTGCAATTTACTAAGCTGAATACATGTATATCTGAAGCTTTAACAAATACTTTGGGTGGTCTGTTTACTTAGAAACCCATTCCAACAAAACATGATGACATAGCATCAGATTTATTGTACCCAAGTATAGAAACCTCGACATATCAACAAACATTGTCTTGGACAACCCTATAACTGAAATTTCATGTCAAGGACTATTTTCATCCAAATTCAAATCTTAAAAAAAATGCAAGTCTAGAATGTGTGTAAAGTTGCCTAGAGGATAATATAATATGCATCATAAAATACACTATGGTGTTTTGTGCAGAAAACAATGATAAAAATGCATGCACACATTTATAAAAATTATTGCTGCAATGCTGAAATCCAAACTAGCACAGACTTTAAGTCCTGAAAATGAAAATCCATGCTTGAAATTAATTTGTTTAACAAAAATATAACCAAATATATGTAGGTATACATTACACATACAAATAACAAACTACACAGCTGACACTATGTAGTTGTAAAGCTGTGTTAAAACTGAAAATATAACATATGAGATTATGAATTGATACATGAGTACATTTTGAGAAGAAAAAAAAATATGTCCTCGAATCAGTAAATTCAGCATGCTGCAACAACTCTGATATATAAAACCCTGTATTTTCAAACCCAACAAAACATGTGCCGTTTTCCTAAATGAAAGACCTAGCCAACCTAAGACTGTTGCCACAAAACCTACAGTTCATACTTTGTCATCATCCCATTGCTAATGTAGACTGTTAAGTTTGAAAATTAATACAAATGGGCAATATTCTGATCCAAAATGATGCACAAAAACACAGAATAATGTATGATGTAAAGTGGTTTTCTGCATAGCAATACCAATCTTAATATCACTGAATATACCCCTGAATGGTGCTCAAATATATAGAGCATGTGGCCTTGACATTTGGACCAAAGCTAGGATAA
Source organism: Solen grandis (assembly GCA_021229015.1). Lineage (NCBI taxonomy): Eukaryota > Metazoa > Mollusca > Bivalvia > Adapedonta > Solenidae > Solen > Solen grandis. Next base: position 73,029,749 of record CM037778.1, read on the forward strand.
AAGCTTCTGATTTCAAAAAGTTACGGCGCAAGTGGCAGCGTATGTGGTCATTATAGTGGGAGAATTTAAGAAGGTGCAATGCATGTGACCTTGATATTGTGCACAACCTTGGGTCAAGGTCCTTCTTTTATCATAAGCAAACTTTAAATGAATTATAAGTTTTTAATACCAAGGTATTACAAAGTTATATGGCAGACATGAACTTAGAATTTACTCAGCCTGTGACATTGACCTTCATCAAATGACCTTAGGTCAAGGTCATGACATACCTTCTGATGAGAAGCAAATTTTTCTGCCAGGAATGAGCTTCTAGTGTCATAATGTTATTGCCTAGACATTAAAGTGTGACAGTCACTGACGGAAATGAAGGCTGCTATTAAACCCCATTGTTTCATAATCAAGGGCTATACTGGTAATTGATCTGACTTGATCATTCTTTCCAACAGTCCACAAACCCAGCAAAATATTAGAATAAAAAAATCAAAATGAAGTTTAGGGAAACATACTAATAGCAAAATCCCAGCAACCCTGCAAAAGAATATATGCAGCTTTCTACCCCACCCCACCCCTTTATTCTGGGCTGCAGCAGGTGACAAGTATCTGTTTCCTGCAATGCTGGGTGTTAGTAGAGGATAGTTTCTAGTCTCCAATCCCCTGGATACAGTTGCTGGGTTAACACATTTACTTCATGGTAACTCATTTTGACATTCCATTTAAACATCAAGATAAGTATGTGACAAAATTTGTATTTATTAAAGTTTAGCATAAAATTGTTACGAATAAGCTGTGAAAAGTATAAAATCTAATTTTTATATTACAAGAAGGATTATTAGCTGGTTCCATACTGCATCCATGAAGTAAAGAGTGGCATGCTACCTATACAGTGGATACAATGCTAGGGAGTTTATACCACTGTTACATTCTCGTATACAGTGATATATGGATTACACTGTACAACATACAGGTTGCCAGGTAAACAACAGATATTACCCAATTGTATACAGGACCTGAAGACTCCGAATAAAACATCTTAAGTCTTACGAGTCTAAATGCCTAACTAAAATTTCAACATTTAAATCTCCATTTGATTAGGGAACCCTCACAATTAAATAAGGCATTAGAATATATGAATAAAACAGCAATAAACTTTTGCTCATTGCTTATCTTTTAATTGTTTCCACAAATGATTTTCACTGTTTTCCATTACAAAATAAATTTCAAGAAAATAATTTATGATAAATAGTTCTATAGTAGGATAGATTTATCGAAGCTTCAGACCCTGTAACATTGAGTGGAAAGTTTGGGACTGCATCGACTTCGTTCAGTGTTAGAACAAACCATTTTCTCCAAGAGCTGAGATGAGAGATACAGCTATCCAAGCAGAACTAATGGTATCATCCTCTGTCACTCGATCCCTGTTGTATACATTTGCAGTTTGTGAATATGTTGGTCTATCTACTTCCTTCGTCTAATCATCACCTACCCAAGCTCTGGTGCATCCTTTACTACCATACAACCAAGGCTCTAGTTCTTATACATTCAATGGTTATGATGCAGACAGGAAGTTAATTGACCACTTCAATAGGAAATTAAATTTAAAAATAAAAAAACACAAAAACAAAATTTTGGGGAAAACATATGGGTCCTTTAACAGTAAAATTTGAACTTAGGGAGGCTAAGAAAGAGTCATGATTCAATTGGGAAAATGAAGTCATGCTCAACGTCGTCACTGGATGCAGGGTGTAAAACTTGATAAAAAAATACAAGCAATGGTAACCCTGATCATGTGCCCAGTTTATACAGACACACACAACTCAATATCTGGCTGGTTCTTATTATCGAGCCACCAAACATGAGGCATATCATTTTAACCATTGTGGAACATTGAAAATCAAGCACCCCTAAATACCTTGTGTGGATCAACATATCAACTGATTCTCTTGTTCTCACATGTGAGAGAAAGGAACTTCTTTTAGTATTTCCAGTATTTGTATTTCTATAATGTCTGGGTAGGACCAGTTCTGTGTCTGCAGGTGGTGTTGAAATTAATTTACAGAACTCAACTGATAACCTTCATAAACAAAAGCTATTAATCAAAGACTTGAACATACAAATCAAATTGTGCACTATTCACTTTTTATCCATGTTCATGTTTTTGATTTGACATCCATATCTACATTATGTATACAAATAATTGGGAGGTTAATTTACAGCAATCTTTTCCTTTAATGATTAGTAACTTCACCAATATTCCACATCCTCCCACTGTTGGTCTGTTAATTGGATACATATACACAATACCCATGCCAGCTTTGTCATTTAACAAACAGGGTTGTATATACATGTACAAGGTAAATACAGTGGATATTGACCACGCAGGACGGACAGGGTCACAGTATGACGGGTATTGTTTCATATAAACACAGGTATATACAGGTATACAATGGAAGTGAACTGACCATTTTTATACAATAATACACAATATTAATTAATAGTCACTTCTATTGCGCTGAAATGCAATTCATTGATTACCGGAGGATTTGAGGTGTGGAAATACATTCCTTGAACTGGACATTTGAGAATTTGTCACTAACACATGCTCTTAAAATACAGAATACAGCTTTATCTATTTTCAATAAAATAAATTTCAAGATTATGATCCTGAAAGAAAGGCTGAAAGTCAACTTTTAAAAAAGATATTTTTATAAACATGCAAATAAACAGAAGATTACCATTTCAATTTAAGATCACATAATTCATGAGCTATCAAAGAAAATATTATTATTTTTCATCACCACTCATGAAAGTGAAATAATATCAATCTTGCAGTAAAATAGAGCCATTTATTCTATGCAATTTCATCACTTTTTTTTCTTTCTCTCGTAATTAACTTTATAAACCTTTATTTCAGCAACATGACATTATATTTACTGATTTTTAACTCAGCTTATCCAATGTGGCATTACCCAAAATGAGGAGGCACACAGGAAACCTTCAACTTAAATGATAACATATCATCTCCTATGGAGTATAAGAGTGTATGAAAAAAAATACCAAAGGCATGGAATAAGTCTTCATACAAAAACAAAAGAGATCAAAGCTTTTCTTTAATCACTGTGCAAAAGTTTGGTATACAGGACTTTCAAATCTGTGGAGAAAGAAATATGATCAACAATGACATTAAAATAAAATACCTTGTCATTATACAAATCATTTGCAGAGTCAAATAATTCAAAACAGTAAATATCTTGTTTCAATCACACAAAACATTTAAGACTACATTAATGAATTTAAGTTATCCTTTATTAATCATTAATGAATATCAATTAAGCAGTTTCATGCCAATACTGCTGCTTTGGAAGAATTAATAATGTTCTGAACTAATATAACCATGAAATACAAAAAACTGTGATGGAGAAGTAACTTACCAATCTTTCATGCTAACTCGGATTCTCTCACACATTGATGGAAACTGGAAAGAAATTTATATTTAAAAAAAAATAATTCAAGCTAAGTGACTTACAGTATTTTTTTTTACCTGAACATACCTCCATGTTTACATCACAAACTATTCTACTGTACATTTTCAGACAGAAGTATTGATTAACTACAGACTTTAAGTTTATGAGTTTGGTCCCACTTTAGGGATGAAATTTTTCAAAACCTTCGAAGGCACAAAGTACTGGTACAACCCTGGAACTGTCAAGCGGTACTGGCATTAGGGATGTACAAGATATTAGTTAAATCAGTGTATATACACCAAACTAAATTTGCATATCAAATTGATTTGCTCACTATGTTAATGATAAGTCAACTCGATAAACCAGTTTTAACATTGTTAGACAACTTTTTTCTTTTCTAAATAACTCCGCTTCTTTTAGGCAATTGTTGTAGCTATGCAACAGCCAATTAATTTTTTAAAGGGATGGGGATGTAGGAATCTTGTAGAGGGGGATGAGGTTCCCCTTTAATGATAGCTCTAGTTTTCATACTTAACCCTTTCCCTCATATAGACTCATTTTGACACACTCAGTAGGTACCACATAAAGCCTGATCTGCAGAAAACCACAGTTAAACCTTACCAAATTTAATTACAAAATCCTCATTTCCAGACCACTGAGGAGCAGTGAACAGCATAAAACCTGATCAGCCTGCGAGTTACTCGCAGTCTGATCTGATTTTATGCTGTTCGCATAGGTCTTTTCATGGTGTCCTCTATGAGGGAAAGGGTTAAGTCAGTACAACACCATGTACAGTGAGGGTGAGCCGAGTACAGAAGTCCACGTACCTGAAGTCCAATGTTCAGTCGTTGGTTGAACTCTGGGTGGTCGTTGCAGTACATGATCTTGGTCTTCACCTGTAATGATCACAATGTCATGTACATGATGCATATTATACATGTATATCAACACTTTCTATCTTGTGCCAGTCTATATGAATGTACATTTTATTTGTGTCACTCTATATTATTGTGCAAGTCTATATGAATGTACTTTTTATTTGTGTCACTCTATATTATTGTACTTTCTTCCATGTGTTAGTCCTTATGATTGTATTTTCTGTTAATCTATATTATTGATTTTCTTTGGTGGCATATTTCTGCCAGCCACTTATCCACTAGCTAAGTCGATTTTTAAAAATTGTCACATACATGTATTCAGTTATTTTCTTGTTATCCACATAATCTAAATGACTAACTTGAAAAGAGGCAAGATATCCAGTTATCTAAATTGAATATATGGCTGGCAGTAGTGGGCACTAACAGAAGTTTTGTCCTGTTAAGATACCTAAGAAGATAACACGAAAGTCTTCTACTAGCCGGTACTAACTAAATATGTGACAAATTTTTAAAAAAGTTTCGACATAGCTAAGTGGATAAGTGGCTGGCAGAAATTTACCACCATAATTTTCTACATTGTGTCAGTCAATATGATTGGACTCTTTTATTTCTGTCACTCTATATTGCACTTTCAATCTTGTGTAAGTCTATATAATTGTACTCTTCATTTCTGTTACACTGTTATTTACACTGTTATTGTACTTTCTATCATGTTTCAGATGTACTTTTTATTCTCACCACTCTACATGATTGTACTCCTATCATGTGTCTGTTTATATGATTATTCTCTCTATTTCTGTCACTCTAAATGTCTGCCTCCTCTATGATATTGAACCCACCTCTTTGCCAGCAAAGTTAAACAGGAAGTATGGATCCACCAGCTCCTTCTGTTCTGTCCCGATACGGAAAAACTTCTTGACCCCTTGAAGGAAGGCCGTGTCCACTGCGAGGAAAATTAAACTACTTAGTATTGGAAAATCATGAGTCACATATATTGCACGGTTTCTAATACTACAGTCCAACTTGTCTTAAGCAGCCACCTAAGGGACGACCCTAGATTGGCTGCTTAAGACAAGTTGGCTGCTTAAGACAAAATATGACTTCAGCCATATTTTAGGCACACCTATATAATGTATATGTACTTATATGTACTTATGTATGTGTGCATGTTTGTTATTGTCTTTATTTATTTATGATGTCTTCTGTATGTGTGTATGTTTGTTGAGTTATTTTTTTTATTATAATTAATACCACTCTTTCTTTCTCTCTTGTCTATTTTCCTTCCCTCTTCCTCTCCTCTCTCTATTTTCTCTGATCACACCATTATCTTTTTTCTTTCTTTCTCTCATCCTGTCCTCTCATCTTTCAAACAATAGAAAAAGAACATAAGTAAAGTTCATTTTTAATGAAATAAATTTATAGATGGGCATAAAACAACGATATATACGATTCTTGAACTTTTCCCAGCATCCAGAAGCTCTTCACTACTTTCATTCGCTCTTCTAAAGTTAGGCATTTTCGTTTCGAAATCGTGGCATACACAGTCATAATGAGGAATTGTTCTAGAAATTCCATTTTATACCGCCAATGATTTATTGTTTTTAACATTATTTTTTGTTAAATTTCTATAATTATTCGACTTCAATTATTCAATCTTTATACTCACAAAGATGAAACATGTCCGAATTTAATTATTCAAACTCAAAACACAAACAGTTTCGGCGATCTTCAATGGAGCGTACGCAAATCGAGTCAGCTTTCTGTTTACTGATTGTTTTGCCCAAACTGTGATTACATCAAGAGCTATCGAAGGTAATTAAAACACTGGGCATTGGCTGATGGGTCATTTATCAAATAACAACGTGTCAAACACCAATTCACACCGTACTTTGTTTGCACACTCTATGAATGGAACAATTATGACAGTGGGTGGGGGGTGTGCAATTAGCGGTTAAGTGTACGGCGCGAGACAACTATTGACCGTCTGCACCTGCATCTGTTGATTGGGTGCCGATGACCGCTAATTAGGAGTCAATTAAAGAAGGATTTGACCATCAAAGGTGACCGCTGGCCGCAGAAGACACGTGACCGCTGATTACACGACAATTAAAGAACAAATTTCTCGGGGGGACCTGAAGTGACCGCTTACGGCATGGTGACCGCTTAATACACGTGACCGCTAAGACAAGTTCGACTGTATATAACTACAAATAACTTGAGATCAATTTTGGTTTGCATCTTTTACTGCTGGTATTAAACCCAGGGCATAAATTGTTTATTTTATTTGATCACCAAATGAAATTCATTAACTCTTAAAGCTGCAAAAATGCTGGACTTGGTATAATATGAACACTAATCTGCAAACTTTAACTTGCTTACGGTGTTTTGGTGACATTAACTCTTAGTTTTCTAAAGGTATTCAACACTTCAAGAAATCACTTGTCGAAATTCCTTCCCTCCTTTATGTGTCACAGCATTCCCTGACATTTTAATAATGTAAGAGAACAAGTTTGTCTTATTTCAGTCCCATCACCAGTATTTCAGTCATGTAAGGACATTGTCTACTACTGTTACTGTGTGACATAAGACTGTTATAGTCATATTGCATTTTATTTGATGGCTATTGCTATAATGACAGAACATTTAAAGGGCAAGTCAACTCCATATGACAAATGAGCATGATCATATTGTACATACTTCTGGGCACATCCTCACACCTGAAAACGTTCATCGAGAACGTGGCAGGACGTAACTGGACACCCGCAGGCCGAAGGAGATTGCTGGAGTAAAGTACATGCAAATAATCAGACATTTTTATCTTTTACATAAAAAACCATCATTCATTCTGTCTTTTACTTGATGACATGCATATCTACTATCTATATCAGCACGTCTATTCAGTATTGGTATAACATATCACTTAGTGTTTCTCAGTATTGATTAGCTGTTGAGACAGTTTTAGACGTTGCTGGTATTTCTTCATGACAGTTTTTAAACGTTAAACCGCCTTTCAACATTTCTAATTGTTTGAAATTTCTCTTTCCTGAAGTAATTCTTCTCAGCTTGTTATACTATACTTAATCGAGAAGCCAGAAATGTCTCAAAATGTCTGATTCTTAAATTGAAGTGTTTGACACAAGTTCCACATGAGTAAAATTAAAAAACCTGAAAATCCTGATTTTAGCAATTTTTTATATAGTTTTATATAGAATAAGAAGTCATTTGGCAATCAGAAAAACCTGAAGTTCTGGAAAATTCCTGAAAACTTTTACCCATGGTTCCAAAATATCTGAAAGGCACAAATGGAATGCTGACTGTATAAAACTGTATCACCCTGTGAAATGATCTCTAATATTTCAAATGCCACATAAGCTTCCATGTGGTTAAATGCTTATGTTACCATAAGCAGTAGAGCAAGACTAACTTACCTCTCAATGTCTTCACTGCTGTCATCTGCTGTATCTTGACCTTTGGAGGACTGTAAAACAAGACACACAGATTCATACTTAGGAATGCTTCCAACATCATCATATCATCATCATCAGCAGCAACAGCAGCAGCATTCTTGATGTCAAATCCTCCTCATCCTCATCATAATCCTCAAATCTGTCACTTTTATCACCATCACTACTAGATAACCAAAAGAAGTCCCTCCATCTATCTGAGGAGGTGTTTATTAATCCTTTACCTCATGAATATTCGTGTACAAATTCAAAACTTGATGAAAATTAATTACTTAATTTTATATGGTATCTGAAACTATGGATTTTTATTTGTATAGAATGTAAGCTAATATATTGTAAGAAAAAAACAAACAATAATCTACAGACAGTGCTCAATTCTATGTTCCAAAAACAAAGGCCAAAATTAGCTGACAGATCTGTCTCTGTCATTGGTCCAAAATGGTGGAACGCTCTCCCAAAGACCATTAAGTGCATCTCAGAAAAAGGCCGCTAAAGGAAAAGCCCGAAACACACCCATTCAGCATACTTCACAATAATACAAATGTAGTATCAAATCTATGTGACTGCAAAACATTTTCATCCATGAGTGTTTCAATGTGTACATATTTTAGGACAATTACTTGCAAAAGGCAACAGAATATGCAGTATACATTTTTGTGCTACGTAAGTGCTCTTTTAATTTGAATTGATTTGATATGCAAATGTAATGAAAGGGTAAGATGTGAAAGTCAGACTGACCGGAGGTGTGTCACCTGGCCCCAGGACGATGGCTGAGAACTTGAGGTAACCCTTGGCGCCAGCCATACTGTCCTCTGGGTCACTCAGTAGCAGCCACTTGTTGACAAATGCATGTTGTGGCTCCATCCAGACCATGCCGATATCCATCTGTTGAACAATACCAGACATGTACGGGTAAAAGTTTGAAATTTAAAAAAAAAAACACCTGAAAAATCCTGATTTTAGCAATTTTTTATGGTTTTATACAGAATGAGAAGTCATTTGGCAATCAGGAAAACCTGAAGTTAAAACCAAAAACACAACATTAGGATCAGCAGTTGTGTACATTACCACCTGAGCACTAATTTATAGCTATCAACTCAATCATAATATATTTCATTTCTGTCGTCCTGTAACTAATTCATTCAATACATGATTTTCATTTCTGCCATACATATATTAACTCGAGATTACTTTCTAAACTAGAATTAAAATGTAACACTGGATGTTGCACTGTCTCTATGTTGTATCTGCTCTAAAACAGCAGGATACCAAATCCCTTCACATTACCCTGACACCAGACAATGAGTAAAACCATGATTTTATATATATTTACCTTGAATGAGCCAATCAAAGCGTCCGCACGGAGTTTCCTGGAATTGTACACAGTGAATTCCAGCATTTCATCAAAGAGCTCTGCAGGTGAGGCATTGAAGTTGAAGAAGAATGTCTCATTCCAGAATGGAGAGTTGGTGGACTTTTGTACCCGGGTCTGCTTGATCTGGTTGTAACACGTCACTTTACACACGGGCTGGATGTTGGAACCCTCAATCTGACGTCCCTGGATTATCTTCACTCGGATCTGTGCCATAGATTTTAATATCATGAACTATCTCTAATCAAAGTGCTGAGCGCGCTGAAAGACTGCATACGATCAAATAAGATTAAGAACATAGTAATTATTGAAATCCTTCCTGTAGTAATTGAGAAATAGTGCAGACTAAGAATCAAAGGGTCAAACTCAGAAAAAAAATTGTTCAATCATAACATGAGTACAATATACACATCTGTGCTTGCAAGTGAAAGTTTGATTGAAATCCATCCTGTTGCAACTGAGAAAGAGCGTGAACAAAGAAAGCTCAAGAAAATCATCAATGGACCATAACTCAGAGAATGTTTTTCTCAACCATAAAAATATGCACATCTGTGCTTACTAGTGAAACTTCATATGTAATATGATTGAATTCAATCCAGTACTTATTTAGAAATAGCGCAAAGAAATTTCAAGAAAATTCGTTAAGAGAAAAATCATTCAACCATAACAATTGAACAATGTGCACACCTGTCTTTGCTAGTGAAACTTCCTATGAAGTTTGATTGAAATCCATCCAACAGTTATTGACAAGTAGCGTGGACAAAGAGAGCTCCAGAATTCATTAAAGGGACATAATTCAAAGAAAAATCATTCAACCATTACAACTGTACAATATGCAAATTTGTGCATGCTAGTGAAACTTCCTACAGATTTTGATTGAAATCAATCCAGTAGTTAATGAGAAATAGCATGGATAAACTAGAAATGTGTCCATAGGACACAGATATCCCCACAACTGCTTTTTTGTTGAATGATAGCATGTCAAGAACCTTCGACCAGTCTGACAAGGATTTCATACTAAAGGTCAATGTCCCAACCAGGTTTCACAAGCCCAGGCCCTGCAGTTCTCCAGTTATTGATTGGACAAGGATTTCATACTAATGTATACAGTGACCTTGACCTTTGATCTAGTGACCTCAAAATCAATAGGGTTCATCTGCTGGTCATGGCCAATGTCCCTACCAGGTTTTACAAACCCAGGCCCTGCAGTTCTCCAGTTTATGATCGGACAAGGATTTCACACTAATGTACACAGTGACCTTGACCTTTGACCTAGTGACCTCAAAATCAATAAGTTTCATCTGCTGGTCATGGTCAATGTCCCAACCAGGTTTCACAAATCAAGGCCCTGCAGTTCTCCAGTTAATAATCGGACAAGAATATTATTCTAATATACACAGTGACCTTGACCTCTGACCTAGTGACCTCAAAATCAGTAGGGTTCATCTGCTGGTCATAGCCAAATGTCCCTACCAGGTTTCACAAACCCATGGCATGCCCTGCAGTTCTCCAGTTAATGATGGGACAAGGATTTCACACTAATGTACACAGTGACCTTGACCTTGACTAGATCTAGCTGACTGTTATGGCGATAAAAAAATAAAACAAATTCAAGAGCAAACCTTTAAATCACAATATTGATTATCAAACTGATCGGTCTGATAGATACTGATTTTCAAATTACTGCATCTTTCTTACTAATGGATAGATTCTCTTCGAACTTGACTGGAAATTGTTCTCTCATTCCACTGTCGCTATTCGCTATCAACGTAGTTGGTGGGGTGGTAGTTATTAGAAATGACAAAATACAAAATAACCGAAATGAATACAAGAAAAACCGAAATGCATTTCTTACTTTATAGCTATACATCTTAAACTAAAAACTTTCATCAAAGATGAATAAAGCTTCGAGATTTCATCACACATTTAATTCAAATTATATCATAATTTATTTTTTTTAAGTTTTGGTGAAATTTATGCTTTTGTGGCTTTTATTTCGGCAGTATCAATATGATTTCGGTATTTCTACAATTACATTCGGTATGCCAAAAGAAGACCTTACTTGACAGATGCCGCTTACGTTACATGTTCTAAATAAAATACTGTAGCGAATATACTGAATAGATAATTACATTTTGTCTAGTGCTGAACGAAATTTTGAAAATATTGGAGTTTCCTCTCTTAACCGACAGGTTTCAATATGAACTATTTTTAACCTCAGAACTTCTTCTGCGTAGTAATGTTAAAATTGACTTGCTAGCTGTCATCAATTTACCTGAGAGTGTGGTACTAAAGACTGCTTGCGCATGCACATGCAGTCTAAAAATGATCATTGGTGCCATTATGAAGGATGTAAACAAAGTCCATCGGATCTAGAGTTTCTGTAATGTTCTACAATATTTAAGTATGTGATTTCTTAACTTAAAATGTCAATGACTTTTTTCTTGTCCAGTTGCCCAGAACAGCAGAATCTGCCAAACAGTATGCATGTTCTATTTTATGCTAACTGATGAGATACTTTGTGTTCTATGAGTGAAAATCTATATCCAGCAGTGCAAGTGATATAGATCTGCTGAAACTATTTTTTTTTATTTTTTAAAGGGTATACAGCAGCAGTTAGCACAGAAGAAAAAGAAATTAAACTGTTTTTCTTTTGTTTGTTTTTTTGAGTGAATATGGATTACGGTACATCTCATTGCATCACTTCTTGATGAGGAATCTTCTATATTCACTAAAAACAAACAAATTTCCCCTACAATTTCAATTAAATACAGAACATCCAAGGTGTGTATTGCGTCTTTTTCCTAAATCTTTGCAATCTCACAACTAACACTATCATGAAAAAGAGAAGTGACCTACAGTCTAATACATTCCCCAGCATTTAATGTACAGGACATCCAATCAAAAACAACCCACCTGAAAGTCCTGTGGTTTATTTGACAGCTTTCCCCTGAACTTCCTTTTTCCGATCTTCCGCTTTTTCTTCTTTGGCTTAGGTTGACCGGTGGCTGGGTCGATCTCTGGCGGACCTGTGTCCTCCTCCTCCTCCTCTTCCTCATACTCCTCCTCTCCATCCATTTCTCCAGTATTCTGGGATACTGTGGTGCCCCCACCCCCAGTCTCCGCAACCTGGGACTTATCAGCCCCTGGGGGCGGTTTGTAGATGACCTTCATCTGGATTTTGGACTACAACAACAGAAAACCTCTACATGAGCTTTTGTCTATAGAAGAAACTTTGCAGTTCTCTTGAGTAGATTGAAAGGTTATGAGAATGATAATAAAACATGATTTTATAAACATGATCCACATATTGATCCTGAAACTTCTAAGAAAGTAAGTATGTAAATTGCTGATTATAATTACACGGGAATAATGAATAATATTAATTACAATACATTGTATACACTAAATAAACATTAGATCCAGCCGATTAGGCCTAAAAGTTTCCTAGATATAAACATAACAAATAACTGAAACTTGCTTCATCCAAGTGAATATAAGGTAACAGAAAAGTAGGCATAGGGGTCAAATTAGGTTAAAGAATTTGTCTGATTCTGACCTATGTACTATTTCCAGCTGATCAGGTTTTACACTGACATCCAAAGTAAACAAATAAGAAATTTTCAACTAATAATCAACTGTTGTTCTTTTTCAATTTCCTGGTGACTTAAGTTATTTTTATTATTGATTTCCCATTGATCTAAAGTTAACACAGCTGGTTCCATGTTAGACAGCTACAGACAATGGACGGGGAGCCATACCTGTGGGAGGGGTTGTCCACTGCCATCCATTAGGGTCACATCCACATCCTTACTCTGGGGTCCCCCGCGGGTCAGCTCCATCAGGGTGACCTTGGCTGTCCCCAACAACCTGCAAACACAGATCAAAGGTCATAAGAAAAGGTCAAATTATTGATCATCGTTATTGCCACCACTAACATTCTTTCAACAAAACAGCATTATACTGCAATATTGATATAGTGTAAGATACATACAATTAAATTCAACATTAAAATAAAGCTGATTTTGCTATGTTCAATGGGTATACTGGATTCAAAGGCTTGAACAATACAGGAAAGGAATAAATTTTCATCACTTTCTGTGATGGCCCTATACACTGATCACATATAACCATTTTTGCAACTTTGAACTTCAAATTGAAAAGTAATAAGATGTAAGACATATAACAGGCTAATCTGAAAAGACTTAATCTTAAAATCTTAAACGTGGACATATATATAATAAAGGCACTATAGTACAATATTTGAGATAAAGTCTGAGACTGTTAGTAAATACTTTCCAACAAGAGCCTTGTCCCATCAATATTCTCAACAAAAAAAACTAAAAAAAAAAAAAAAAAAAAAAAAAAAAAAATGATGTAAGATTTTCAAGCTTGCATAATCATACAATTTCATTACCTATAGACATCGCATGGGTAATGTCACTGAGTCCTTTAAGGCAAGTATCATCACTGAGTAGTATGGATGGTAGGGACTGTTAAACAAAGGGAGGTAATCCTGCTGACCATGTTAGATTAGGCCACATCTCACACCCTCAACATTCTCACTAACTACTGAACCATACATATACTGCCTGTGTAAAGTTATTAACACACTCCGAGATGGTATTAAACATACGTAGGAACACAACATGTACTGACTCAGAGTAAACAACCTTGACTTTACACCCCTTTGTTAATTGCCAAACATAAAAACATGTTTTTATGTTCACAGATAGAAATGATTCATGGCTACACATTTTGCAAACTTTTCTTGGTTTTAGTCTGATTGAGAGCCACTTCCTGTAGTTCCTATAAAGTATTAGATTCTGATCTTAAGTCAATACCATCTTTAAAAAAAAAAAAAAAGTGCTACATTCAAGATGAATGCCATGTCCCAAGTATGTGTGTGTGTGTGTGTGGGGGGGGGGCGGCTTAGACCTTTGGGGTCAAGGTCATTTGAAGGTCAAGATCACCTGGTGGGTTGAGCTCACCTGTGAAGTTTTGTGACAAACAGACAACAGACAGACCAAAAATATGCCTCGATCTATTAGTCAGGGGGCATAAAAAAAAAAATGCATGCACACATTTTGAAAAGCTGCCTGAACTTTTGTGCTTACATTTCACTGAACGAAGAATGGTATGAGTTTGACATCTGAAAATCTCTACATAGTTGCGTGTTATAAAACTTAATTGTATGCAGAAATCAATGTCTATGAATACATTATATATCCATGACATATCTTTTTAATTAAATCCGATGAGGTAATGCTGGAAATTCTCCAATCATGAAAATTCTCCAGGCCTATCAATATGATAACCTAACCAATAAGATCTATCTGATCTGGATCCACTGTTTGTGAGTAAAAAAACATCACTTTAGGATCAAAATCTTTAAACAGTAAAGGTCTGACATATTATACAGCAATATAAATACAGTAAACACAACACTAAGGGGAAACACCTTCAGTTTTAGTGGCTTTTAAAACACTGGTGTTGACGTGTTACATTTTTCAACAGGAAATGTTTACTTCTTGTAATCAAGGTAAAGGTCATAAAATTTGATATTCATCCCGGACTACATAATTATGAACTGCTCAAGGAAATCAAACCCTTTACAAATCATAATTTGGGTCATGAATTTCAATAGCTACACAATATGTAGTCAAATAACTGCTGGTTGTAACAGGAATTTAATCCTGATTTACTGTGATCTGTAGACACCTGTGCCCAAAACTGCTAAACTGCTAGATTCATATTATTTATAATTCTGCAAACAGACATTCTCACAGAAGTAGTACTGTTGACAATATGTCAGTATGCTGGTTGGTCTGTCTGTAAGTATGTCTACTGGTCTAACAGTGTGTTGGTCTGTCAATGGTTGGTCTGTCTGTTGGTAAGTCATTGGTCTGTTATTGGTCGTTTTTTTTTGTTGGGCTGTCAATACGTCTGTTGGTCTGTCAGTCAGTGTGTTTAATGGTTGGTCTTTCTGTTGGTAAGTCATTGGTCTTTCTGTCAGTATGCCTGTTGGTCTGTCTGTTGGTCTGTCAGCCAGTGTGTTTAATGGTTGGTCTTTCTGTTGGTAAGTCATTGGTCTTTCTGTCAGTATGCCTGTTTGTCTGTCTGTCAGACTGGCCTATTCTCTACTGGTATGATGTTTAATAAATATTGCTTGGGCTGGTATGATGCTCATCTTGGAATTCAGAAAAGTAAGTTTTAAGATTCCACGTCTCACTCAGGTTAATATAAGATAAGACCCAAAGTATGACCCAAATGACCCAGACTACTTAAATGTACCATGCAAGTTTTCTTTCTCTTTCAAATAACCATGTAACAAAAAAATGATGACAAATTCATCATCTTTTTGTTCCGATTTTTAATTAAATCTGCTTACCAAGCCTTATATTTTAGAATTATGTCTCTCTCTCCTTTGTATGCTTCAGGAGATTTCAAATTTAACTGTGATCATGGAGTGTGTCATACATAACAATGTGTATGGGTGAACATAATTACACTGGCAGGATTACAAAACATGCACAATCAAAATACTGTTTGGATTATATCACACCTATTTATACTTTGCTTGTACAAAAATTTATGAAAGAAAAATCTTCCAGTTTCATAGACAGGACTCACTTTAGAGGATTATTAACATTTAAATCAAAATCAACATGCAAGTAATTCAAATATAATAAAAGTTTATATACTTCCCTATTAAAAACAAACCACAATTCTTGATCACATTGATCAAAAGTACTTTCTAGTTTATTTCTAGTTTCTATTTCAATTTGAATCAATTTCAACTAATCATAAGTTGGACCAAGGTTAATGACTACTCAAAGAAAGTCAATAAAATCAATACTTTTCTATATCAAAAATACTACCTAAGATTAGTGGCTAGATTAACGATCCTTTTTATTAATCTCTGTGTACAGAGTAAAACCTGATCAAATGGCAAGTAAATTTTCAGTCTGATAAGGTTTAAAGTAGTTCCCAGAAAGCTTTAAAATGTTATCCCAAGGAATTTAAACTGTAGAGTGACAGGGAGGTGGGTGTACCTTAAACTGATTGGACACTTTATGTGTGGGAGAGTGGAGGTGTAGATATTAACATACCTGCACAATCTCCGCATACCACTGGCTGGGCTAGGTCAAGGTGGTTGGAAGTTATACACAGTGGAGATTATATCTTGAGAGAGAGGGAGGGACTATGTATAAGACAGACAGAAACATATAGTAACAGACATGCAGACAAAATGACTGAAGTCAGAATTATGCTTTACCATCTAAGAGAAAAAATCTGAGAGAAAGAATAAAAGAAAGAATGAAAAAAACAACAACAGGATATTAAAGAAGGAAATGTGACAAGTTCACAGAGAGTGATGTTAAAATCCACTCCTTGTGCAATCTGCATGATATAGTTCAAATAAAAGGTCAATTAAAGCAGACTAGATGTGGGTGTTCCTCGGAACACTTGTGTCGCCTGCATTTAAGCATGTTTGATGAAAGAATTGACTAGAAAATCGATCTTTTGACAAATTATTGATAAAGCATAATCTATTTTGTGAGGTACAAAATAACACCAAATCACACACACACACACATATATATATATATATTTTTTTTTTTTTTGGGGGGGGGGGGGGGAAATAAAATATTCAAACAGTGCAATATGTAATAATTTTCCCGAGCACTTTCGACTATACAGTCTTCATCAGAGGAGTGTCAGAATGACTATGAATTCAAAACATTAACTGTAAGAAAAATTATGACGTCATTAAGCACTTATGACGTTAATTATATATATGTTGCAAGTTTGTAGTCATCATTATCATTATTGAGTTATCATTCTTGTGTACTGCACTCAGACCAATGAGATCTATCTACTATAAATGTTTAAGGCAACACTTCAAATACTTTACAAGTTATGCACCACACAAGAATTAAATCCAAAAAAATAAACAAAGGGAAATAACTCCAAAAATACAACATATATCATTCTTGCACAATGCACTCCATGAGATCTTTCCACCTGTGAGGTTTCAAAGTAATACCTCAAATACTTTTCGTGTTATGCTCCAGACAAAAATGAAGTCTGAGTATCAACAAAGGGCAATAACTCAAGGAAAAAGAGAAACAGAGTTATCATTCATGTGCACTGCACTCAGACCATTGAGATCTATGAAGTTTCAAGTCAACACCTCAAATACGTTTCGAGTTATGCCCCAGACAAAAATTAAGTCTGAAAATCAACAAAGGGAAATAACTCAGAAAATAAAACAGAGTTATCATTCTTATGCACTGCACTACAAATCCATGTGATCTATCCATGTTTTAAGTTTCAAGGTGATACCTCAAATACTTTTTGAGTTATGGTCCGGACAAAAATAAGATTTCAAATCAACAAAGGGCAATAACTCAGAAAATATGAAAGTCATGGTTATCATTCTTGTGCACTGCACTCTGCCTCAATGTGATCTATCCATGTTTTAAGTTTCAAGGTGATACCTCAAATACTTTTCGAGTTATGGTCCGGACAAAAATAAAATCTCAGAATCAACAAAGGGTAATAACTCAGAAAATACGAAAGTCAGAGTTATCATTCTTGTGCACTGCACTCCACCTCAATGTGATCTATCCATGTTTTAAGTTTCAAGGTGATACCTCAAATACTTTTCGAGTTATGCTCCGGACAAGAAAGTGTGACGCCGACGACGACGCCGACGACGACGCCGACGAAGACGCCGACGACGACGGACAAAGTGATCCCTATGTGTCTGCCATGCTATGCAGGCGACACAATAAAAGGGACATTTATTCTGTCAGCTATATTTAAACACTTGTTTATTTCTTCAAAAGGAAGTCCAAAGGACAATACTGATCTGTGGAGGAGAGTTTACTTGGATAGTGCAGGGTTACAGGTTCAATCCCCTGCAGTGATATTATTGTACTGTATTTATCCTTATCTATATATGTACCATAATAGATGCTTTAAATCTCCCTTGAATGATCTGTCTACACATAATATCTAACGCTGCATTTTTTGCTGTTGTCATGATTACATGAATACTGTGAGATAACAGATATTTGCAGATGTTTACAGCAGATAGACAGTTGACAGTATGGTCTATATACACTGATGGTGAAACAATGGATATTCCTGGCAAACTTAAAATTTATGCCATTTTGGGACATACAACATGATTTTTTTTTCTTGGATATATCAAGCTAAACATATCATACATGACAGAGTTGTTCAAAAGCTAGTTATCGTAATGTCAGAAAAATGCTACCTCAGATAAACCAGTATAACGGGTGTATAGGCATGGTATATTTTTCTTTATGTAAATATGCAATACCATTAAAATTTATGGTAACACTGAATATTGTGTTTATATAAAATATACATTCATAATAAGATTTATGGCCAGAGGAACAGATAAGAAATGTTTCAAATAAGTGATTTCTCCCTGTTACCTGTTTCTTATGAGTACTTTTTACTGCAAATATTTTAACTTTTTGAGTGAAACCTTTTCTTACCTTAAAAAGGTGGCTTAATCTACAATACCTGAGAATGGTATTTTGGTTACTTGTAAGGGATGATTTACTAGAACTTGATTTTCGACCTCGAATTGACATTACGTTTTTCTCGCCAGAAGGTAAAGATGACAAGGCCTAATTCATGAGACAAATGTGGCATTATTGAAAATAAAGCAATCCTTTTTTTATGAGAAAAAAAAAAATATATATATTCGCATGTTATAATTACTTTTCAAATGTGTTGCATATAATTAATTTCTAAGTTGCATAAACATTAAAAATAGATAACTGAACAAAGACGATATTGCGCATTTTTAGCCCAGTTTGGCAGGGATACAATTGACAACACTGTTAAGTCATCAAGGTGCGCCAGATGCTCTTGAGATTTTGAATATACAAACATCAAATGATCAATGGTTTTTGAAGGCAATACAGTCTAGCTTTAAATCAGGAAGTGACAATCAGCTGTTTGTTGAAACATCGGCAGCAATGGAAATCGATACACAAGAAATTAAAAAGAAAAGAGTGAAGCCATTTTTTCATGCGTAAATGGTACGCACAAAATTTAAATGTTTAGCGTATTGGTCCATTTTATTTGCATTATACATGCAGATACGCTGCTTATCTGTTCCTCTGTTTTGGCCCTACATGAAAACTTTTGCAAACAGACACAGATGTTGATAAGACTCTACTGCCCTTACTAAGATTGTATAACAGGATTGTTATTAACATAACATTGTCTGAGCACCAAATAAAAAGGATGGATGAAATTAAATGAACATTTCTGTCTCTTTCCCAGATGGGATTCACAATCTTAAAGTGACTTTTTCAAATAGTATAGACCTTAAAGCTAGCAACCTGGTTCTTGTATGTGACACATTACTTGTCATAACAATCACTTCTACTAAGTTATTTCAAAAAGGACCAATCAAGACCAAAGTTACAGTCGGGAAAAGATTTTAAGGTCAACTGAGTGCTGTGACCGTGACCTCCAAGCTAGCGACCTGGTTCTTGTTCGTGACACAGCATCTTGTCCTAAGGATCACTTGTGCCAAGTTATTTTAAAACACGACTATACATAACAAAATTACAATCAGGAAAACACACACACACACACACACACACACATAAACAGTTGTAACACTATAATTGCCTGTTGCCATTTCATGGCGGTGGCATAAAAATTTATAGGTGTTCAGTAAAATGTTTGCATTGTATTCATAAATTAAACTACAGTTTTATAGCAGCCTTTTATTTGAAAAGGATCACACAATGTACCATGAAAGAGATCATTTAAACTCTAAATGATATTCAGACTCTTTCTGTAAAACTGTCAAGCACTACAGGATATAAAATGTCACCCTGTGATCTAGCCAAAGATGCTTGATCTCCAAGACTGGTTCATCTAGAAAAGTAGAGTTTGGATATACAGCTCACTGCAGCTAAATCAATCATTTCATTATCAAAACAGATGTTTACTTGGATCTAGTTCGTAATCCCTCTATTTCTTAAAATTAATCTCTCTTTTTCTTAATCCCTCTTTTCTTCAAGGAAACATGAGAGAATCTCTTGGATTATAACATTTAAAAATGAATTCACCCTTTCCCTCATATAGACTCATTTTGACGCACTCAGTAGGTACCACATAAAGCCTGATCTGCAGAAAACCACAGTTAAACCTTACCAAATTTAATTACAAAATCCTCATTTCCAGACCACTGAGGAGCAGCGAACAGCATAAAACCTGATCAGCCTGCTAGTTACTCGCAGGCTGATCTGGTTTTATGCTGTTCGCACAGGTCTTTTCATGGTGTCCTCTATGAGGGAAAGGGTTAAGCTAAACAAAATGATGCTTTGATTCAATTTTTCCACAATCTCAGAATCGCCCAATTCATTTTGAACATTATGAACATTATAATAAGGCCCTGCATATAATTAGACATATCATTGCATTATCCATGGGATCCAAGAAGAGGAAGCTTACAGCACTGGGAAAAGACTATGAAGGATTAACGAAGCAGCAACCCTCCAAGATTTAGGACCAGCTTTATCAGTTGCCATGGCTGGACTAGGTCTAGCAAGGTCATCCTCAGAAGATAGGATTTCTCAGCTAATTATCTCTACAACCAGCCAGACACCTAGTCTAGAGGACCATGTGCAATTTTATATAAACCACACACTTGAGAATACACGTCCCCCTGTATAGATAATAATGTGTGCAAAATCATATGATGGATATCCTATGAACACTCTAAAGGAAGTTTGTTTATGCATTTTCAATGAAGATAAGTTAATTCACACTTTGCATGATCTGTATATAAAACCGAAATGATCTATTTCATCAAATTCATTCTCATTTGTAAGGGTTCTCTGATTCAGGCTAAGGATAGAGAAAAATAACACAACTCTGAATCCAATGGCTGTGGGTTTGAACTCTGTTTAAAAGCAAGATCCCTTCATGACCTTCCTGTTGGTACTGAGCACGCTCAACAGTTCCTGGGTTGGACCAGTACTCTGCACCTGGGAAGGCCATGATAAATCCTTGCCCCAAACAGGGTTCAAACCAACAACCTTCAGATTTTCAGTCCAGTACATTACCACTGGACCACCCTGCCCTAATTAAAGAACCGTCATGAAATATTAGAATTATAACTTATAAGAAACTGTCTCCAAAGCAATGTCAAAGATAGAAGTTAGTCAATTTGACAGCTTATATCAAATGTTTTCTTTTCTTCTTCATATTATAAACATGTAACCAAATAAAATCCTACTGACATGAGCTGGAATCGAACTCATGACCTTCAGTATGCAAGTCAGACACTTAACTTGGTGCCACAAAATTTAATAAACACCATGCCCCTGCAAGGGGTCTTAGACCTTTGGGATCAAGGTCATTTGAAGGTCAAGGTCACCTGGCAGGTAGAGCTTATCAAGGTGGATGCACTTGTGAAGTTTGGAGGCTGAAGGTGGACTTAGGACCTCTGTGCCAGAGTCAAGGTTAAAGTTTTGTAACAGACAGACAGACCAAAAACAATATCCAATATCCCCTCCATCTCATCTATCAATACAGGGGAATAAAAATCCTGCAAACTACTGTATTTCAGAGGGATTGAAGTATGAAAGGGCAAACTTGTAATGTGGCCTGGCATATTATATGCAACTCATATGTATTTCTTCTAGCTTCATGATGGAAAGGTTACAAAAAGACCAAATCATATACAAATTACACTATTTTCCCTGATGTTACTAGCTGGTATAAATAATATCATTATAACATCAGAAGTATACAGGAGGTTTTTGATGTGATTACCATTGCAATTTTTCTGAACTCAATGTACCAAAAAGGCCTTTTTGGTCCCACAGGAAACAAAACAATTCATTCCAGCAACTTCCTAAATATTGTTCCAGGATATAAACAGGAGTATTTAAGTCATGATAAACATCTGTACTCTGACTAATGAAGGCTATAATGACAGCCCTGATATGAATATTTTAGTGATGTAGACAAAATGTTAATGTCAGACTTCTTTTTACAGAGGTTACAATATTTATCCAGTGAACAGAGCTATCTTAGTTATCCAAGAATCATATATATGTTGGGTTTAACGTTCCATGAACAGTTTTTCAGTCATTTGGAGACTTTGTCTACTTTAGACAGATATAGTGCTGCCACACTGCAGTATCATGCCATAGACATGTGGCATGATACCACACCCAGTCACATTATCCTGACATGGGGGCCAACCAGTCCTGGAACTACCGTTATATGCTAAGCACCAATCAAGGAAGCTATACCAGTACCATTTTTTATGCCTTTGGTATGTCGCAGCCAGGGAGCGAACCCATGACCTCCCAATTCTGGGACAATCAGGAACCGTTTTTTTATTTCATGAAAAATGACACAAAAAAAGTGGCATTTCAGATAAATTCTGTAACCTAATATTGAGATATTAAAGCACAATAGCTGCCTGCCAGCATATATAACTTGGGACAAAAAATTTCAAAGATAAAAAGCTGTCTCTATTTGCTTGTTTGTTGTTGGGTTTAACGTCTGTGAAATTAATCGGCAAATTTGATAAAAAATAAATGATAAATTTTTGATTAAGCAAATCAGACTGACTGTGAAATAAAAAGTTATATTCAGAGATAAACAGAAGTTTTCAAGTGAATGGAAGTTAAAATTTTCATAATTTGAATATGATTTCACTACTTTGACTTCACGTATTCCTATACTTTGGTATAATTAGTAGTACATCCATGGTTATTTCATTTTAATTTTCTCTTTCCCGAATATTTATAAACTGATGCTTGTTTGTAATGCACATTACAACAAGGAAGTCAGTAGAACTGACAGATGCTCCCCGAAGAACGTCATTGTTACAAATAAGGCCTTAGTCAATGGGTGGGAGGATATGTTGAAATCCCCATTCCTAAATCATATCTATTCTCCTCATCAGATGAGATGTTTTACCAACTCTAATTTGGAGACTTAGTAACAGTTTACTATTTAATATGATAATACGTGTTACTCATCAGATCTTTCATTGATTTTTTTTTAAGTTTTTATACTACTAAAAATTAAGTCATACATTTCAATGTGTGCTCATATCAAAGAGGTTAACCAACACTTGACATATGACTGGATATTTGAAATAGTGTATAATGGCCTAAACAACAATTAGCTGACATGATTATGATTGACATTACTAGCATATTGAATTTTGTGGGGTTTTGTTTAAATGATATCTCCTGTTAAATTAGGCAAATGACATGAATATTAGTCAACAACATGGTAGTAGGGGCCATAACTCTCTTAAAAATTGAGGAACCAGGTCAGGTCTACGATATGCGTATCTCCTCTTGGTAATAAAGCTTCCCATAAAGTTTCATTGAATTCAAGCCATTAGTTCCTGAGAAAAAGCCCGGACAAGAATCATGCAACATGAACTATAGGCCAAAAAGTCAAGGGGCCATAACTCTGTGAAAAATTGAGGAACCAGGTCACACCGACGATATGCGTATCTACTCTTGGTGATAAAGCTTTCCATAAAGTTTTGTTGAATTCAAGCCATTAGTTCCTGAGAAATAGCCCGGACAAGAATCATGCAATATGTACTATAGGCCAAAAAGTCAATGGGCCTTAACTCTTTGAAAAATTTAGGAATCGGGTCATGCTGACGATATGCGCATCTCCTCTTGGTAATAAAGCTTCCCATAAAGTTTCATTGAATTCAAGCCATTTATTCCTGAGAAATAGCCCGGACAAGAATCATGCAATATGTACTATAGGCCAAAAAGTCAAGGGGCCATAACTCTGTGAAAAATTAGGAACCAGGTCACACCGACGATATGCGTATCTACTCATGGTAATAAAGCTTCCCATAAAGTTTCGTTAAATTCAAGCCATTAGTTCCTGAGAAATAGCCCGGACAAGAATCATGCAATATGTACTATAGGCAGAAAAGTCAATGGGCCATAACTCTGTGAAAAATTTAGGAATCGGGTCATGCTGACGATATGCGCATCTCCTCTTGGTAATAAAGCTTCCCATAAAGTTTCGTTGAATTCAAGCCATTAGTTCCTGAGAAATAGTCCGGACAAGGAAAGTGTGACGGACGGACGGACGGACGGACGGACGAACGGACGGACGAAGCGGCGACTATATGCGTCACCTTCGGTGAGCATAAAAAGGAAGCACTCACAACTGATCAGTTGGGGACAGGCAATAAACCAATTTTACCCCTTAAAGCATAGGAAATTATGAAAAAACCCTTGTATGTTAATTTTATGCTGACGTTGTTTTGAGCTAAATAAGGAATGAGACAGCCACAATTTGTAAGTTTTCTTAAAGATTCTTTCCTGTAAATTAGGCATTTCTCAGGGACTCTCAGCGATGAAATTCACTAAGAGGCATTTATGTTGAAGGAGCATTCGGATCTACCTCTGACTACTATAAGATACTGGGACTTTAACTCTCATTCAATTATAAGCTTAAAATTCATTTTACAGTAGGTAGTACAGTACAATGACTCCTAGATTATCCCTTTCCCTCATATATACTCATTTTGACGCCCTCAATAGGTATCACATAAAGCCTGATCTGCAGAAAACCACAGTTAAACCTTACCAAATTTAGTTACAAAATACTCATTTCCAGACCACTGAGGAGCAGCGAACAGCGTAAAACATGATCAGCCTGCGAGTTACTCGCAACTCGCAGGCTGATCTGTAACTCGCAGGCTGACCTGGTTTTATGCTGTTCGCATAGGTCTTTTCATGGTGTCCTCTATGAGGGAAAGGGTTATGTACATGTAAGAGTTCAATAAAAAGGAGCTGTATCAATCTGTTATCAATCTTTACAGTGACCAAGATATTGATCTGCATCTTGTACAGCCACTGGTAAAGTGTTGGACATTCTGCCCATTGGTCAAGGTTATCTGATGATAAAGATTTTCTGAAAGTGACCTAAATTGGTTTCACACAAGCTGGCTGACCGTCTTCAGTACAAAATGCTGCCCACAATGTAATACAGCTCAGACCACTGTGAAGCTAATGATGATAGTGCCTAAACAGTTGTGATGATAATGCCTATATGTTTGGCATGATAGGATTGATAGGGTCAAAGTGGAAAGAAAATTATCTCACTTAACTAATAAAATGTGAGACATACTTCATATTCTTCGTTAGAAAATTGAAAGAGGACATCTTATGAAGATCAAGGCCATTCAAAACTGCACTTGTGACTTTCATGCATGTTAATTTTACCTCCCATGTATCGACATCTAAAATTTGAATTCAATACATTTTATTTCTATTGTTGACAGACATTTCATATCAAGCTAGTCCTTAACAGTTTATACAATGTAATCTCCTTTATTTACTTATGAAAATAAGCTAAGAAACAAAATTTCAAAAATTTAAACCTATCTCTGGAGAAAATAAGTAACTCTGAATTTTTTCACTCCAAACCAAGAAAAAAAGAAAGTTTTTTTCCGATTGGAATGTAGACTGATATATGTCTCAGTTGTATAAGCAATGAATTCCTGGTATAATCACTGCATTAGTTGCAACAATGTAGATTAAGAGCTCAGATACCAGGCATTCATACTCCACATGGCAGATTTGGGTTCAATTACTCTGTTTAATTGCGACCTACATTGCTTAACACAGATACACACTGAACAAGTGAAATAATAAGTAACCTGGCTTGAATTCCACCAACTGCACTTAGTAATACTTTAAACACTTAGGGGATAATTTCATCTTTTTGTTTCAATAATATAAATACCAAAATATTTCATTTCAGTATTTCAAAAAGCAATGTCAACCTAATAAAAACCTTAAGTCTTATACAAGACAACTGGAAGGCTTCAACATGAGCGAGGACTCAAACCAAAAGCATTGAGGGGCTAAGTAAAAATAAACATGAAACTTGTATGGAATATTATTCAATAAAATATCAGAACATGAAATACTAGAGCTATCACTTCCTGTCATTTCAAAGTGGTCAGTTCTACTAACTCTCTGCTCCTAAATGAACAAGTTCCAGAGACATAAAGCATCTGCAAGCAAATGACACTGGCTTCCCTCAACAGACTCTGTAAATTTTTCTTAATTTAATAAATTCAGTGGTTCCTATGCAATGTTTTTCACAATTTTCTCTATCTGTCTCAAGAAACTGGAGGAAATTGAATGTGTTTGTGATGATGGCTGAATACAGCATGAAGAAAAGGTGAAAAGGAGGGGCGGGGCTAGCGGGTTTGGACATACCTGTTGCGCCCGACTCTCTCCCAGTCCTTAAGGGTAACATCCAGCACATCGCTTCCAGCTAGAGGCACCCCCGTCAGATCAAACTCTAGTGTCTGTAAACATAAAGCAAAACACTGATGATTTTGTTATCTCAAGAAGTCAACAATCATAGGAGTGCTGCAACTGGTTAGCATGTATCTCTCTAGATATACCCTGGGCATGGACATAATTTATGACAGACACACTACTGAACATAACAATTCAATGTATCCACAAGATAAACTTGTGGTAAGACATAATTTTGTCGGAACAAGTTGTATGTTATCAATAGCTTGAGGAAATCCATCCATCATAAAATTATAATCATGGTCCTTAAAAAACTTTAGTGCAGATGCAAGCTTCTATTGACCTGGAGTTATAGGCTCTTTTGCTCAAAATCCATAAAAGCTTGCGTTTACTATAAAATTCCCATGATGGACCATGATCACACTGTAATGATGGAGGAATTACCTTAAAATGCCAAAATGGTTCTGATGAGTGACAAACAAAAATAGGTCACAGATCAAAGGTCAAGGTCAAAATATATAATATGTAAATGATTTGTTGTCATTGATTGCAAAGTTACAAAGTCTTAAAATCAGCATATATCAAACCAACATTTTTGTGCTTTTATTTTGTGTTTCCTTAAGATAACATTTCCAAAATTTACATACAAATATATGCACCCATGATACTCAACAAAGTCTATGTTAGTGAAAATTAATAATTTGTGTAGGCAGTAAAATACCTACTGCTGAGATGAGTGAAAGTGAAAGGACAGTCAAGTTCTACTATCACTGTAATATGGCAGTACTCAAGACACACATCTATATGACTGTAGAGAAGCACAAGGGCACCTAGAGTGAATCAGCAATGTAGCCAGTAGTTTGGGTTTTAATCAATGTGGCACTGGGTTTGATCCCAAGTCCATCCAACATTGTGTGCGCTAGGACTATTCTCAGACATAGACTTTACCTGCAGATACTCTAGTCTCCTCCTCTTCAAAGACAAATCATTTTCCATATAATAAAATATGTAAGATAACTGAGATTACTTCTATTTTTAAGGATGCAAAAAATCATGTTTAAACGTGACAAGATGTAAAGTGTGGGTGTATATAACCATGCATCACAAAGAAAAAAAGAGATTCATGACAGAACAACATGTTCCGGTAATTATACTTTGTCAACCAAGCCTTAATTATCATGAAAAGTAGCCTAGCCACATTGTGGCTCAGAACTGGAAAACAATTTGCTAAATTTCTGTGGTTACCCTTTACTTTCTGAATAGCCATGTACAAATGGAACAATGGATTTTTCCTTGTCAAGGAGACTGCATACAAAATCTGAGCTACGATATTACGTGCACTGAGAGGAGACTTTGAGCTGATCTGAGTCTGCTATGTCTTTCATCAAGGATAAAAGACCTGGGCTTGTAATCTCAGTGAATTAGACTAGCCAGGCCGAGATAAATTGAAATATATTGATTGCCAGATGATATATATAGTGGCTAGTCTACATGAATGTTGGATGTCAAACTAACCATGCATGACTGTATACATGGTCCCACTCATTTGTATAGATCTAGCTGAAGATTTCACTGGCTGAGAGATGGACACTTTACAAGCAATTACATATTCTTTTCATCATGCATATATTTGTGAATATGGTTTGCATGTATTTATAAAATATAGATCCACATTCATTGACATCCAAGCAAGATTGAGGATGAACATACTCAGGTAGAAGGTCCTGTCATTGAAGAGATAGTCATGTTTGCATATCATCTCTCCCCAACCATCCAGGATGTCTGCTCTGTGTAAAAGTACTTGAGCAAGGAGAAAAATCATGAGGTGTGTGGGAGGGTATATCATCCCCAGGACTGGTATTATCAAAAACTATTTCATCAAAACACAAATCCCTCTGAAAACATGACTACAAGAAAGTCAGTCTGAGCACGTTGTTGTTGTTGTTGTTGTCGTTATCATCATCATATTTGTAGTGGTTAATATAACAGCATTTCACCAACATAACTTGGAATAAATCCTAGTAGGATTGTAATCACTAACCCTGTCTAGCCTTTCCAAAGTAAGAGATAGCAAATTTAAATCAAGATTTTTTTTCTGACTTTTCACACACCCTGCTCTAATTTTCACTGGCCAGAGCAAGCAGATGAGTGGAATTTATTGGCCCAATGTTATAGTTTGAGCCCCCAATCTGACATGCACATTTAGTATTTTTAGTGCTTCTGTTTCATTTAGACTTAAAGAAAGGATCACTGAATGCCACCATCAGTACCATTAAGAGAATTTCCACCAGCAATAAAGCTCTCTATATACAGTCATTGTAAAATAAATCAAGTTAAACTTGTTTTCTGCTTGTTTTGGAGCTTTTCTGTGATGTTATAACAGCAAATAATAAGCTGATATTAACCCTTTACCTCATGAATATTCATGTACAAATTTATGACCTGATGAATATTAATTTAATGAACTTAAATGATATATGGAGTCATAAATTCCTTTTTGCCAAAAAGACTATGTAGAAACTGAGCTACAATATTGTATGAGCAATTAGAGGAGACCCTGATCAGACAGCTCCTATAGGAGCTCTCTGATCTGAATCCGCTCAGTTTGTCAATGTGTCAAAATGAGTCTAAATGAAGTGAAGGGTTATGCTGAGCCTGATGTATTACCAAAATGACCTGTGGATTATGATACTGGAGTAAATCAGCAAGTAAACACAGTATGGTCATTGACTGCATGAAAATTGAACTGTTTCAGTTTAATGGAATCAGTATCTGTTGTTGAGGCTCATATTCAACACGTGATCCCCCCCCCCACCCCCCCCCCACCCCAACAACAGGCTGGGGATTTATATAGATTGTATATCATGGCTCTCCTTTACAGCTGTCACCAGTGTTTTACCAATTAAACATCATGATATCTATATCTATTAACAGAAAGCAGACCCTTTTCCTGATTAAACCATTATTTTCATTGTGAAATTAGATTAGGTGATTCAGAAAAATCAAATGAATTTTTACAAGGATAAAGGCCTGCATATAAATCTTCATGGGCCACACATATGGCAGGGCCCAATGTCCTATACATGAAGAATCTTATGCAAAACCGACAATTTAAGTGGGACATTTGAATAAAGGGTGAGAAAAAAGGATGAACCTTAAATCTGCTATCAGTCCAAAACTTAAATATCAAATCTAAGTACAGGCCTTAGTAGGAGGCCTATGTAGATTTTAAGTTATCTTCTATCTATAATAATTTGCACTAAATTCATGACGGTCCATTATCCCTGTGTATGATATTTGACAAAAATATTGTCAGCAAGCCATTGCTAGACTTTTTAATATCAACCAAGATGTTCAAGAGTTAACAAATATGTTAAAATTGTCTGAAGATTCAAGCATCTAACACAACTTCCTTTTGAAATACTGTAACACAAGACAAAATTAACAGAAAAAAAATCTGTTCTGACTCATTGTTTTTGTGTGGTTTCTCATACTGTAGTGTGACACTTC
>CM037778.1:73059884-73109884 GCA_021229015.1 Solen grandis
CTTTGAAATGCATAACCGGGCTGTAAAGAAGTGTTGAAAAGTATATTTAAACTTCCGTGTTAGATACACAACGGTGTGTAATGGGGCAATCAACCCGGCTATTTAAATTGATTGAGGATAGTACACAGTAGATAAAGACATATACCGTTTCATTTGTAACCCACACACGGGGATCCACAGTCGTGTGATATCGTGCGACTTTGAGGGTTTGAAAGTATTGGTCCAAATCAGGACCGTCCAGGAGATATGTGTAAGTTGTGAGAACAAGAATATTGGTGGTCAAGAGTTCGTTGAAATTGTTAATTTAGATCAAAACATGCACGCATACATTACCTAACTAATCAGCTACACTCTTATATTGCATTAGGATCACGGTTTTAAGGATAACATAGTTGACAAAGGCATTCTACTATTTAAGGTCTTGTATGTAATATACATGTATAACTGAATTTATTCTTCTAAAGATGAAATTCCCCTTCAGGAAAAAAAGCAAAGAACAACTCCAGGAGATCTGACTCATGTCTACTTACCGACCTTTAAGTATACCAAGCTATACTCGCCACTTGTGAAAATAATATTTGAATGGCCATTATATAAGCTATCATTTAAATGTCGATACTGATCAACTTACATTGAAATCATATGATTCATAACTTACATGTTTTATAATAATGGAAAACCAGTTAGTTTCTTTGAAAATGTTTACCACGTTAGCACGAACGTCAAATTTATCTTCCGTTTACTGCAGACTCAGAAATACATGGAATATGACAGCTATATATTAGCCTTACGCGCCACATTGTGGGTAATGTATGAACCGTGGGCCGGGATCGAAGGGTATTATGGTGAACAGTTTGATAATTTCCCACAGCTTACAATTCAAAATGTAGACCAAACCGCAGTGACAGACAATGTCGAACTTACAATCAGAAATATACGTTGAGCATTTCCAAACGAAAACTGCTACTCTGTCGAAAATCATAGAATGCATAATTTGTTGACGAATAAGAAATCATCGTCGACAGGTCTATTGACGAAATATATACACACACTATATAATAGCATGATTACATTGTTTGTAGCTTTGATTTACAGGTGTGTGTGTGGGGGGGGGGGTGACATATATCTCCAAGCCACGATTTAAAAAGTGTAACTTTTGTTATGAAAATTATGTCTATACGTCACAACAGTTTAGAATATGTCTTGAAGGTGTTAAATGCGCTTTTTACTATTCCTAGTATAATTCATTATTTCTGCTCCAAAATCAAAATGTATAAACCATTAAAAAGCTCTTAAAATTTATATTTTTAGGATAAAATATTTCTTTTATGTGTGTAAGCACAAAAAATAAAAGCAAAGTAAAGAAAAGAAAATAAACAGAGTAATTATTGGGGGTGTAAAGTTTTTATTTTAAGATTCGATTCATCAAAATATCATTTTCATATTTAAAATGATTAATTAAAGCTTTTCAATTTGACATAAATTCTAGTAAGATAGACTGAAAAATAAAAACACAGGGGTGATCACATGACATCACACGGGAACTACCCGGAATGTATTGAAATGTCTTGAAGAAATACGGTAGTGTCTCTTAGTACTCCCGTTACAAAACAGTGAAAATTATAAAAATGGTAATATTCACTGTTTGAAACTGAAATTACCATTTTAATTAACTGATATTTATAATCCACCGAAAAGCACAGGGGCTCGAAAATGCATGGAGCGAATCATTTCGTACTTATTGGTTACATTGAACAAAGGAAGGGAGGACACTATTTTCGACTAATTTTTGAATATCGCATTTCGGCAAATAACGATCAGTAAAATAGTTCATATGCATTTGAAATGAATATAATCAAAGAATCGAGCCGTCTCTCGTGTTGTTTTTACTCTTATAAATGACTAACAAGTGATTTTAATGACCCAATCGAGCTTGATAACAGCCGGGACCGACTACTTCCTGTTTTCTTTTGCAGTGAATAAAATATACGCTTAGAGAATATACTTAAATTGAATATTGTATAAGCAGGTATGACTTCCCTGTACGTACCTAATTGTCCGACAATGATTACATTGGGCCAATCTTCAATTGCATTAATTATGCCCAATGGAACAGACTTCAAAATACATTTTGCCTTTTGACATGTCTGTTGCTTCATTTGTCTAAGTGACTAGCATCATTTTAACTAGTACAATACGGCGTAATCGTCGTCTGCGTTATTTGTTTTTCACATTAAATATTAATTATTCAGTCACATCATAATAAACTATTGAAAATACACCTGCTTTTATTTCCATTTCATTACCATATAGCACTGTGTATAGCTAGACAGTCCAGTTTGCGCATTCGTATTAAAATGGAATTTATTTCGTTGGTTTAACGAATCGATGAATGACACATGTAGCTAAGCAAAATAACACATGTACGCAAGCAGAATGACAAATGTCAAAATGTGCACCTAACATAATGACGTTGGAGGGCGCTTTTCCGGTTTGACTCGGAGCGAGTTCAGTTACCTACTAGAGTTAACTAGAGTTACCAGAGTTGCAATAAAACGCGCGGGGTTTTTACCCTACGAATTCTGTAGGTTTACGCGAGTTCAACCCAGCGGGGTAGGTGGAGAGACTAGAAAGCAATATGGCGGGCGGAAAGCAAATTTATAGAAAATTATAAATATCTGTGATATCCTGTCTTTAACCAAGCCTGTAAGTAGCCTTAAAACAAGCTGGCAGCTAATTTATTCAAGCCAAAGCTCGAAAAAGTCATAAATAAAAGATCCATTGTTCTTATCATGTGTCTGTTTACAAATTACGTCACAAGGGGTAAACCTACATGCACACTCATACATACATACATACATTACTTCACGATATTATCACTACCTCAATGACCTTTAGGATTTTCTTAATATCGTTATAAATGCGTTCTCAAAACAGTGTCCTCCCTTCCTTATTTTAATGTTACCATTCACTCTCTTACACATCGGCTTATATTACATTCACATGGGGAGCCGCCGAAGCCGAGCGGTTACAGTCGTGGACTACAAATCTCTCAGCCCCTCACTGCTGTGGGTTCGAATCCCGGTAGGGGCTTTGGATTTTTATGTGTGGAAGCCTTCCAGCTGGCTTGCGGTAGGTCGGTGGTTCTACCCGGGTACCTCTGTGTACTCGGGGTCTTCCTCCACCTGTAATAAGCTGGACGCCGCTATATGACTGAAATACTATCACAGCGACGGTAAACCCCAATACAACAACAACAACATTCAGATGGTTTAGTGAGGAACGAACGACAACTCTGCTTGGAGACTGGTTACCATTAAGTACGAAATTATTCGCCCTGTGGAAATTCGAGCCCCTGCGCCGAAAAACGTTAGATAAACAGTTTTAATATTTTCACGAGCGCATAGCGCAAGTAAAAATGTGAAAATTGTGTCACTTCTGGACATATTCCATAACCACTCAAAACAAACATTTTTTTTTCTTTTATGCTACCTGCTACTTAATACGTACACATATACCTACCCTTTATAAATAAAAAAAGTAGTTCCGGAAGATCTATATCACTCATACGGTGAAATATGAATTTTATCTCATTGATAGAACTCAGTAGTTCACCAGTTGGCATAAAGTAAAGTACAAGAAAAATACATGTTGATCAGTGTTGCATAACTGTGTTACATGATAGTGTTAATATATTCGGACTTTGGTGGTAAATACACATTTACGATTAATTTCAGTTTCAAGAACGTATTCAACATGAACTGACCCCCAGTATATTAGTATGTAAAATATACTATTTGTAGAGGGTATGCATGTGTTTTACAGAGGGTATGCATGTATTTTACAGAGGGTATGCATGTGTTTTTTACAGAGGGTGTGCATGTGTTTTACAGAGGGTGTGCATGTGCTTTACAGAGGGTATGCATGTGTTTTACAGAGGGTATGCATGTGTTGTTGTTGTTTTTTGCGGTTCTGAAGGCACAGAGCATACTGAAAAATAAATGCAAAAATAATTTCGATTTCTCAATTGTACAAAATGAAGTTCAATACGAGAAAAACATAATGCCATTCTAATATTAATTGCCTGTGAGTAATTCGATGCATATAAAAGTAATATATGACATTGTTTAAATCGACTATGTATACCTTTAAACCAGAAGCAAGTGCTCATTAGTGAATCTTTTGTTTGACATCTCTCTCTCTCTCTCTCTCTCTCTCTCTCTCTTGCACACTAGTGATCGTCACACTCAGTTGTTCTTTTCTTATCTAAATTATAATCTTTATCAATAATTCTACTAAGATAAGCATTTGTTTTAAGTTTGCTATCATGTGTCCAGGTGTGGTTGTTTTCTATGTCGTGGAACTCTAATTTAGAATATTTAAATACTTTGTTATCATTTATTTATATATGCTATTTGTACACAGATGGTACTGTAATAACAACATACAATGTATTAAATATTTTTAACTGTATTTTGTATTAATCTATATGGTTTATTGATAATTTCCAGCTGTCATAAACAAATGGCAAACAATAATCCGTTCCCATGTTTTGACATATATACAATGTATACGGTACATAGTGCATATTAAGAGTACGTATTACGGAATCCTTTTTGGGACATCGCGATTTTTTCCTAGCCATAATTTGTAACCAACACAGACTGTTTACGAAATGATCCACGGGCAGTTAACTCACTTCTGATATTCATCTTCAGTCTGATTAACAGTGATCTCCCTTAGATTATAAATGCCCCAGATTGATTCAGTATACCGAATTGAATGCAAAAAGTTGCTTACAAGAAGCAATGGGGTTGTCTGAAGGCCATATATAATGCTGTTCACATGCACTAAATTTTGTGCAAAGGTATACGTGAACCT
This sequence comes from Solen grandis, assembly GCA_021229015.1. Classification (NCBI taxonomy): domain Eukaryota; kingdom Metazoa; phylum Mollusca; class Bivalvia; order Adapedonta; family Solenidae; genus Solen; species Solen grandis. The sequence continues at coordinate 73,064,766 of CM037778.1, forward strand.
CGTGGTTTATAACTGACTGTAAGCGTGCGATTGCATACGGGTCGGCATACTGAACGCAAATTATATACTCGTACATGTATACTATATGCAAATTTCTGTGACCCGGTACTCGGTAGCCTAATGATCAGATCGTCCACCCCGAAATCGAGATGTCTTGGGTTATATTCCCGGCCGCAATATATCAAATGATACTGGTATAGCTCCATCGCTCAGCATATAAGTATAGTTCCAGGGCTGATTGGCCCGGTGTCAAGTCAGGTAATGTGACTGGATGTGGTATCATGCCACATAAATAAATTAAAGTAACATATTAACTATGGAAAATGATCGAAGTCGCTCTATATAAGTGAGAAGGGCCGAAAACTGTCTAATATTTTATAGTTTTTCTATTAAATTTTGGACAGTGTAAGGCGTTTCCTTTATTTAATCCGCACATTCGATGCCTGGGGCCAGTAGAGACGAAAATAGTTTTTTTTATCGGAACTTTTTCTTTTAATTAAAGTATGTGACACCACAAAATAAGCACGAAGAATTCGAAGAATTCATCCTGTGATAAGTAATAGCCAGTTCCAGAGAAACATGATGATCCGGAACTCCTTATTGCTGTCTTATGTTAACATCGGCGGCCAACTATACTACTCATTAAGTGACATCCCATTCACTTGTGCATTTGATAGATTTTCTTTTGACGATTACCATATTAAGTTAAATATATTTATATCCCACAGCAAGTTTTTGAGGGGATGGGGGTAGGGGGGCCCTATGGCGAGCTTGTAGTCCTGTTCCGTTGCGTCCGGTCAATATTCCTTTTTTATCTTTAAAATCGCTTCACCGAATTTATTCATAATCACATATATTATTCATTAAGAAAATACTGCCAACCTTTCCAACGGATTTGTGACCTTCACCTTCATGTACCGTCATGGTAACCTTTTCATCAATCACATAGCAATGTATGAATCACCATCTGTGATAGCTCTTTGCTGGTTTATTTCGTTATTTGGGGCAATTAATTTCATAAGTTGCCTTTTTAATCATTACGTATATCAAATCATTCGAGTGCTCTGATATGCAATGAACAATATGTGATCCTTGGCATATTTTGAGTAGTATATTATTAATACTTACTAATAGATTGAATCTGTATACTGTATTCGATTTTATATACTGAAATAACAACTTATAACGTCACAAAAATGTTTTAATACTAGAAAGAAGTGAAAACCATCTTTTTGAACCCGGAACAACAACTGTGGGTAAACTGATACGCAATTCATTTTTATAAATGAAGAGACAGACAAATATATAAATATATATGGTTGTTGAAATAGAAAACTAAAACTACAATGGAATGTTGTGTTATATACTTTATATCTTAACCCTTTCCCTCATAGAGGACACCGTGAAAAGACCTATGCGAACAGCATAAAACCAGATCAGCCTGCGAGTAACTCGCAAGCTGATCAGGTTTTATGCTGTTCGCTGCTCCTCCGTGGTTTGGAAATGAGGATTTTGTAATTAAATTTGGTAAGGTTTAACTGTGATTTTCTGCAGATCAGGCTTTATGTGGTACCTACTGAGTGCGTCAAAATGAGTCTATATGAGGGAAAGGGTTAAACAGATATTAGTGAAACAGGATTGAGCGATTTATTACATTCCTGAATAGTGTATTTACAGCATTTACAAAGGACAATGTGGACGTGTTTCCGAAAATGTCTGGCTTATCTAAAAAGGGTGTAACCATTCAGGTGCCATATTATCTGATATATTTTAAAAGTGGGTGTCCTATATAAAAAACACTGGAATAAAACATAGTAATATATAAATATGTTTTTTTTTATTTACAATGCAAATAAACTAGAGGTGAGTTGCTGCATTTGAACAGTACATCTATAAGTGACATAATTGAGCCATATTTAACCACTGCACACAAACTGTTCTAGATTAAGCGATAAATAGGTGAAGAAATAAAAATAGAAATAGGTGAGGGTGAAAACTAGGCCGCCGGTCTTACAGACCAGTCTGATTTAGTTAAATACTCGAACATGCACATATTGCAATGGCATATTGCCAAGTATGGACATGGCGTTTAAAATTGTTCTCTTACTGGTACAGTTGCATATATCTAAATTTGTTGTTGTTCATTTATTTGTCGTTTGTTGTTGTTGTGCATCCATTTGTTGTTTTTGTTATACGCGCATGTATGTTTAGTTGTTTAATTGTTGTTGTTGCTTTTGCTGTTATTTGCTAAATTAAAGAAGAACATATTTAAACTCTATTGTTAATAACTTTAAGAAAGAAAAACATAACAAATTTTGCTAACTCGTGGCCACAGGATATAAGTAAGAAAATAATCTCGCTAACTCGAGTTAATAACTAAGAAAAAAATATCCCTTCTTAGTTATTAATTCGTGGCCAAGAGTAAGCGAGAATTGTTTTTACCTACTTATATCTCGTGGCCACGAATTAATTTTTTTTCTTAGTGATATCTTATGGTCAAGAATTAGACAAGTTTTTTTGTGTGTGTGTGTTTTTTGTTTGTTTTTGTTTTTTGTTTTTTTTTGTTGTTGTTTTTTTGTTATTGTTGTTGTTGTTGGTCACCATCTGGTGAAGTTGCTATTTGGTTTAGAATTTCGTTTTTCAGAAAGAAAATGTAAAATTTTACCAGAATAAATTCAAATCTAAATATGTTTCGTCAATACGACCCTTTCTGGCCCAATGATTGACTGTTTAGAGCGTCCGCCCCGGAATCGGGAAGTCGTGGGTTTGATCCCCGGCCGCGACATATAAAGTCGTAAAAATGGCACTGGTATAGCTCCCTTACTTGGTGCTCAGCATAAATTGGTGGTTCCAGGTAGTTTGGTCCTTCAGTAAAAATTAACACACAGAAACATATAGAAATGAAGCATTTTCATGGGATGGTAAATAAAGCTTGCCACTTATTTAAGTTATTTGATAAGATATGGTATTACGATATATAGACAATGTGACACGTTCAGTGTTAAAACTGATTCACATTTAAATACCATGGAAACCACTGTACACTGCTGATTACTGGCGATGACGGGATTTTTGTGTCATACCAAAAAATTGATTACTTTTTATGAGATATAATATGTCTTTTTAGTAGGTCTTTCTTATAATATAAAAATAGTTATTATCTTACATTAAGCGTAAAATGTGTCAAAATCTGGCTCAGGATATAAAAAAAGAGATATTTTCTTTTTTATCGTGTAAATTTGAGCCGATTTCAAAGAATTGTCTGCATTGCACAGGTGTAAAAACTCTAGTGTGAGTATATGAACCTTGTCAATGTTGAGTAACTGCTCATTCAGTCTGTAGACCCACATTCAATTTCTTCACTTTTTTATCAGGTAAAATAAGTCGGTCATTTAGTTAGTTTCTTTATTAAGTTCAACAAAAAAAATACAATCACATTTCCAGAAAATACTAACACCTCTGAGCGTATCAGTAGCGATAAAACATATCAACAGTACACGGGACTTTTTATCTACATACATAGACATAAATGTCAAATGAATCAAATACTCAAGGATTTTAAAACGCCACACCTTGGAAAAATGTCGAATATTTTATTTCGTGTTTTTTAAATGATTTTAGACTATTTAGAAATTTAATTAGGCATATCTCAGCAACGAATTGGTGCCTGTTGTATGTCCTACTTAAAGTAAGATTATTGATTTTCCCATGAAAAAAGATAATATGAAATAACGAAGTTTTATATACATGAGGCGTTTTTAAGTCCCCGGATATACTTTCTGATGTTTTACAGCTTTAGCATTACTTGCTGTCCAAATATTTTAAAAATACTTCTCTCCTTTGAAGATATAACACTAAATTATTCAAACTTTGAGTTCAGTTGAGCTAGTTCTACCGAGAGTTTCATGAGCTTTTGCTTCCTGTCGTTGGTGATGCATATGCGCCATAATATTTGAATCACTTCCGGCCAATTGTTCAAGTGGGGTCACAGTATTTCCAGTGAGACACGAAAACAAGCGCCTGATGTAGAACACGATCCGTCTGCGAACCTTTCTACGCAGAAGACCGTAAAGAAATGGGTTGACGAAGGAACAACAGAGGGCAACGTGATAGCTGATGAAATCCACGTGGAAGGACGGCCAGATGTCGAATTCGTTGCATACAGCTCGTATCTAAAAACAATAGTATCATGAAAGGGTTAAAAGCATCGTTGTAAGAAAATGCAATTATTCAGATATGTAGTGACTATGATAATTGACTTCAATTATATAGCCATGTAAAAAAAATGGTTTGAAACATGTTTAATATTATTTTTTATGTTAATGTATATTATTTATTACAGAACAAAACTACGCATTGTTTCCGAAAGTGAGACACGTAGATACAGCTATAGTCTCAATGAAAAGGTTTAGTCTTTTAGGGACTCTGGTTAAAAGATAGGTTAGGTTAGGGACTCTGGGAGCGTTCGTTCCGTAACCTGGAGACCGTGGGGTCGGTACATGGTTGGCGTTCAGTATATAAGGGTTATTCCAGAACTGATTGACCCGGTGTCAGGATATTGTGATTGGGTGTGGTATTATGTCATTTGTATATGACGTATATATTGCAGTGAGCCAGTGCTATACGCTTTTAACGCAGACTAAGTCCCAAAATATGACTGAAATACTGAATGTGCCAGTTTAACCCAAACAAACTAAAATCATTTCATCAAATGACATTGTGCTCAAACAGCTGTTTCCTGTGTCGTATACCATCACATATTTTCTTATATTTAACACGTTACATATAACTATTAGGCCGAAGTCACGCGCGTGTATTCTATATGTAAGAATAGTGTGTTGAACTCGAAACAGCTGGATTAAATGTGTTTGATTCATTATTCATATGATGTTGAAAATGTATGAAAATAAACACGTTAAATCGTTATTTTCACTTATTATTTGAACTATTTTCTTGGTGTTAGATTACAAAAGTAATTCATGCACATAGCTTCATTTCCTTGTTTGTTTGTTAGTTGTCATTTCATATCAAATTTTACTAAACTCGGTCATGAAAATGTTATTAAGCAGGCTTAATATTAATAACATTTTCATAACTCGTTTAGTAAAATTTAAAAATTGTTGATTTTTAATATATAAGAGAAAAATGACACTGAAAATGCTCGGGAATTTAACCTCATACCACTAGACCAAACAGTCATGGAACTAAATTTCTAAACTGAGTGCTGTACCAATACAAGTTTTAATCACCTTTGATACAATGGCCGGGATCGTACCAACGACCTCGAACACCTAACGGAGACCCAATGGAGAGAGAAGGAGGGAGAGAGAGAGGGGGAGAGAGGGAGAGAGGTGGGGGCAGAGAATAACGATCTGATTAACTAATTTAGGTAATACAATTTTATATCATTACTCAGCATATTTTGTATAGTTTGATTTTGAAAGCTTTTTTTCATCAATGATCGTTCGTTTATGGACAAGGAATGACCTCCAATATCTTCGTCATAATAATAAAAATAATAAAATAACTGCTGACCTAATGTGTATCATTTTAAATAAGCGGGAATAATGCAAGGTTTTTCGTTGTTGTTGTTGTGTTTCTGCCAAATGAAAGTAATGTATGTAGTATAATGTAGTATGTACTATATTGGATAACTCTCAATGTGGATAGATATCATATTTTACTTATGTACAATGTGTATGTGTATGTCGTATATGGACTGATGATGCTTCGTTACTGAGTCATCATAGAACACATAAATGTATTCAGACAAAATATTCAGAGAAAGCAGTAGAATCTAGACAATGTGTTTAGGAAAAACAAGAGTATTCATATTTAGTGTTTGACATGGATGCTGTTTTACATTAGCCACTTATACAGTACTGATCGTAAGACAATATTTTCATGGTAACAGGAGCACTGCAAACCCTACTGTTAGTATGTTAACTAAATTGTATCTAATTTTATTTATTTTAAGTCAATAAAAAAAAAAGAAGTTCTTATAACATATACTAATCCCTCGCGACGGTTCCTTGGTTGGACCAGTACTTTGCGCCTGGGAAGGCTATTAAAAATTCTTGCTCCCAACGGAGTTCGAACCCACTGGACAACGTTTCCTTGCTGATAGGGTTTTCAGTGCTTTTTCAATTTGTGAGTCAAATAAAGCTTTACCATGTAAGGCGTTGTTAGCAAGATGACGACGATGATGATGGCCAGCATGAGTCTAGAGAACTCCCTGCTAGTGATCGTCATCGTATCCGGTTCGCTCCCACTGTCGTCACGAGGTCTCGGGCACGTATCCCGGACCCGCCGCTCCATTGCTTTTAGTCCCAGTATCACACTGATGTTACACACCAGGATCACAGCCAGCAGCAAGAAGTCTTGAATGATTTGAAATGCATCGAAATAGTCAACAAGTTCCTTTAAATTGTGTATATTTTTATGCCTCTTTGTCCGAATTTCGTATTCAAATATGAGATACAGCTCCCCACAATGACTAAAATTTTCCGTGAGTGACAATACTGAGACGTTTCTATATAAACAAATATTTATATACAAAGAAATCGACCCTTTCAGAATTGCGAATCCTATAAGACCCAGCTCTAAAAGTCCAAATGTCAATGTCGTACATTGACGGACATAGAAAAATGGCGCTCTTACTGCAATGAATCTTTCTACACCCATGAGGCCAACCGTTAACTTGGACATATTGAGAGAACAGTCTACAAAAAACTTTGTTGACAAATATAGCACCATGTTCCACGTCTCCGAGCAGTCTGAGGTGTCATACAGAAACAGTCTAGGTAGTAGACCAAATACAATTGATAACATGTCCACAAAGGATAATATAATGATCAGAAGACGTGGCTGTGAAATCTTCCTTTTCTTTTTCCAGTTGTTCAACTCCAATCCAAGAAGCGTGGCATTCGCCAATGAGGCCATCGCGAAAATGAAAGAGTCAATAATTTTGTCAACCGTCCCAATCAACTGGATGTTGTTGACTGTTGTGTTCATCATTCATACAGTATAATCACTCCACTACGTTTCCATTTTGGACAATGACAGATTCATTGCATAAGTTATAATCGTAGACACGAGCAAATTATTTATGTTTACCTCCTTTTTAAATGAATTAGACTAAAAATTCCATCCCGTTTGAACACGGACGAATACTGGTGATTTGATCTAAAACAGTTTATCCAACATATCATAGGAAACTATGCAAAACATTGTTGAACAACACCAGGACTCTGAAGCCGTGGACTATCTGATCCTAAATTATTGCACACAGAAAAAGATAGATTCCAGGGAAATTAACACTCTTGACTCGTCGAAATCATTGCTAAATGCAGGGATGGTAATTTGCTTCCCGATAATATCCTTTATTGATCCAAACTGAAACTGAAACAAAATGCTATTGCAAAAATAGCATCGCCAAAGGATAGACCAAGATCTGATATTTAGATTTTTTTTAACATAATTAACTTCATTTTATGTCAAAATTATATAAATGTAATAGATAAAAACACACGTCTTCATATGTTGAAAATAATGTCGAAAAACTCAGTTGTCTTGACTGTATATGACACTATATTGAAAAGAATACCTCCTCTGTCCAATCAAGTCGTACCTCGAGTCGTATATAGGAGTACAAGCTTCTGATTTCTACTCTCACCTATATGACTTAGGTCCTTCTTCAAGAGTTAGGCAAGAGACGCTTTTATCGACCTACGCTGAGTCAGTTAATAAGGACATAGCTTTGTACACCATTATATTTTACTTGCTAAGTAAGAGATTAAAAGGCAAAACGCGTGCCTGAATAATCAGAATAATGCCGCGTGCGGTGCGTTCACGATTTAGGATCGTGTGTGCCCGGAGCTGGAGCGAGGATGCTTTTTACAAAGCAACGACATGTAAACGAATGGTAGGAGAAGCAATTAGGAAAATAAAATATTCCCATTATCAATCTTAGGTTTACACCGACGTAAGGATTGTTTTCATTTAAGCTACCCGCTTATTTATTATAAAGATGATGAATCAAAATAGTTTTACTTTAGTTTAATACATATTTTATTCAAGAATGAATAGGATTGAACAACAGGCTAATAGCTTATGTGAGTTCTCTCCTTTTACAGGTCATGCATACATAGTATATGACAAATTTAAAGCATTGCATACATTATGACATGTTTTATACTAAAATGATTTTATAATAAAATGTCATTTACAAAGTTATGGTTACAAAATAGCAAATCTAATGCAAACTTAAGATATATGTAATGGTACAACATGTAACCAATATGAGTAGAACAAAGATGTTATTGAAATGACAAATAACCTTGTTAGATTATGTATCTATAATAAATATTCATAGCTAACGTTATTCATTAGAGAGAATATTATAGAGAATGAAATGTATAAATTTATAGAAAGAAAAAGGGGAAAAAAAGAAAAACAATTGTCACTCAAATCTCCGTGTCTGGTGTATAAAGCTGGCAACCACTTCATGTATTTTAAGAAGAGTTTTATTATCAAGACGATCATCACCATTTAACAATAGGTTAACTGTTAATTCTTCCACTTTACTTAACTCCGTAATGTTATGTTTCATAATTTGTCTAGATGCCATATAAGCTGGACATATAAGTAAGAAGTGAAAATTATCCTCGCAGTGATAGGAACATTTCGGACCTGCCGCTGTTTGGGATAGTGAGTTTTCAAATAGGTGTTTATTTAAATTGCTTGCATTGTTTCTAAGTTGACATATTATAACATTAGTCTTTCGGTTTCCTAGACTGTAGTATACAGGAGGTTTTGATAGATTTCTGTGCTTATGGAGTGCATTTTTGAAACTGTCAACTGAAGTTGCTGATTTAATAACATCAGGTAATGAATTCCAAGATCTTAAAGTACTAGGGAGGAAACTGTTAAAATAGTTTTACTTTCAAATTGTTGATTGTTAAACTGGGGATAACATATGGCATGACTGACAATAGATACATCGTTAAAATAAGTCTTACATGATACTAAGCACCTTGAAAACTTTGACATGATACCTGATCCAAGGATAACACAAAAGGAAAAAAACTCAATTGTCTCATGAAAAGAAACTCGCATAAAATAAATGAAGAAGAATAAGTAATTGATAAATGGTTCCAAATTTGGGCTACAGGAATATTAAAGACTTTTATTTGAATTATATTTAAGAAGTTTTACAGAACTTATTTTGTCTAAGATATGTTTTTTGTATGTGTTTTTATTACTAATATCATAAACGTGTGATCAAACATTCGATAAAAAAGTTTGGTTCGTATAAAAATGAAGGGAAGAAAGAAACTTAATGTTATACAACAAGGACAACGAGTGTTTGATATTTATTGACTTGATTAAAAAAAACTGAAAGTTGTAAATACACAGAAACATTATTGTCTTTTTTTAATTGTCTCTAGGTATTTAATAATTTACGTTATATAAAGACATTTTTATTTCTTGACTTATTTTTATACATAAGGTATCATTTTGATGGTAATGTGATGTTCTATTGTAAAGTTCAAGTTACTTTCACATATCTTCAATAGGAAAGGGTATATTTGAAAACGTGTCATTCCGAAAATTGGACAATTTGTCACGTGCTTTTGTGAGATTAAGACTAGTTACCACTCTTTGTTTAATAGGTCTTTGTTGCGAATTATGTTTATGATACAGGCAAGATTTAATGCATATGACGTACTAACGAATTATAAGTTTATGATATAGACAAGTTTTAATGCATATGACGTACTAACGAATTATAAGTTTATGATAAAGGCATATGCATATGACGCACTAACGAATTATAAGTTTATGATATATGCAAGTTTTGGTACGAATGCATTTAATGGTATATGTGCACTGGTCATATGGATAATGCCATTAATTGTGCTTAGCGTCCCATAGACATTATTTCAATCGTTTCGGGGCTATTTCTACACGAGAGATGTAATTATAATGTTGCCTACCACACCATAGACACGTGACCTGATCAAATTATCCTTCAAATGATCCAACCAGTTCTAGAACAAGCCTTGGTAGTGAATGCCAAGGGAGGATGATATACGTGTGTTATTTTACGACTTTGGTCTACCACGACAAAGGATTGAACCAGAACCCACGAGCTTCCGGTTACAGCGCGGACAATCCGACAAATCGGCCTAGTGACTGGTGTATACATGTATTTTGTGTTTTTGCATATTTGATACATTGTCTTGCATTATATATTTTACGTTAATGTTATAACAAAAACGTTTGACTGAATTTATTTATGATAGTAGACTAGTAGTTTATACTTTCTATCCCCCTTTTTTCTATTTATGGTATGTTTATCATTGCTCCCATATTTGTTAACCATTGTAACTTTAATGTGTGAGATATAAAAATGAATAAGATACAGGTTTAAAATTAAGTGTTTCACTGAATCTTTTTGATTACACCCATCAGGTCTGAAAATGTTCGGAAATTGGTTTAACTTTCATCACTGACGAACGAGATCTGCCGGTCAGAGTAATGTCCCTTTGGAAGCTACTTTCCCAACCTTTAATTATCTTATCCCCAATAAGAAATATTACCAACTTTATTGTTTGGGGAACAATAGGGCCTAAGTGAAGTTAAGTGGGGGAAAAGGTAAACTGCAGCAAAAATACCGTCACTCAAAAATACTAATGTAGGAATAAAAACAGTAATTCTTTTATTATTTTTTTTTCGACGTAGATGTCTAACCTCTATCGTGACCTAGGATTATGGCGTAAGACAATGTTTAAAGAATATTTGAACCATTTCCAGTGGTAGATATTCCAGTATAACTAAGGGGGTGGGGGTTATACACTACTAATTGTTGTAATCATGTACGTTGAGATGACAACTAACTGAAATATATATCCTTCGTTTTCACGACTTTATATATTATGTATTCTGACTGAATTACAGTTTTTTATTGCACACACGATTCAGTGAAAAGAGCGTTGACGACGAAAATAGGATTCCTAACAACCTAGAGAATCCAACACTGGTGTCAAATGAATGTATTACATAATGTATGTTAACAAGGTAACGTGTAATAAAATGAACGTGCTGATTTACACCTCACGATTTATACTCTTAAAATAACAAGGATTGAATTGTCGTGCGTCAGTTTACATTCCTTAACAAATAAGATGGTACCAGGAATAGAAATATATGATCTGAAAAAAAAATATTTTAAATAGAAAACAAAAATATAAAAGTCAGATTCTACGTAATATATTTTCCCCTCTTTCATGATACTACTTTGAAGCACTATATGTATCGCTAACTGTTCTGTCGACGTAATGGTGAATCAATGAAACATCAATATACTGACATGACTCATCTCTAAGCAGAGTTGTCGTTCGTTCCTCACTAAGCCATCACTGCAATGGGCTGAATGACAAGAATCTTGTCTAAACGGAAAACAATCATTTAACGCCCATTAAGGTGTATTTTTCGGCGTAGCTGTGTAATTTCGATTTCAACTCGCATCTTAAACCAATCAAATGTACGCTAACAGCGGTAAATAACTCTAAGGTGAATAAAAGGACTCCTGTTATTGGTTAACGCATCGTTATGGACTATAAAATTACTGTAAATAAGGGGTGCAGCTTGTATATATCATTCAGCTTGGTGTTATTACTTTTCTTTTTGATGTAAACATGAAAGTGATTTCAGTAAGTTAAATACAATCCTTTTCCATCAATTGAGGAATGCTACTTTGTGAAAATGATTTAAAACAACAAAAAAGAATCCACCGTGTTATGACATGAAACCCCTTAATTACTATGTATATTGAATTCTTCCAGCCTGCCGAGATACTCTCATTGAAAATTAATTCGCCAAAACCAAAACAACTAATAACGCTTTTATATCATAATTGTCATATGCAATAATGATATGAACAAATATCAAACAAGCCTATTTAAAGATATAATTTTTTGTATTACCGTCTATAAATAAGTATATTTCATAGAAAAAATACTGACCTATTTCTAGAGCGTACTAAATTTGTTGTGCGTCGGTCTTTCGCGCGCTTTTCCTCGGAATGTTCTAGAAGACTGGAAATCTCGTTTTTCTTTCATCCTACGCCGAATATCTTTTTTAAAGATATTTCTTGTTTATTTTACTTTTATTGTGAGAACTATTTTGCTGTCTTATTACGCAGATGAGAACAATCTGCAAATGTAAATATATACAGATTCAGCCGGATATCTTACTTGTGTATGTGATTGATTTGAGGGGGTTGCAATCCTTATGATATCTCATCGTGACCTATTGCATCAAATGAAATGGACAGATAAAATAGCTTTGTGCGTCATTACGACGAGATTCTTGTGCTGAAAGACAAACAGCGAGAATAGTGTCAACAACGGTCTGAATAACGTTACGATCTCTATTTACAGATTGCGCGAACTACTTTCTGAGCCAACCACAGAAAGCCGATGTGTAAGAGAGTGGGAAAATTAACATACTGTTCCAAAATATATTTATGATTTTTATATATATATATATCTTTTTACGAGTACACTTGCTGTTTTTGTTGATGTTCTTGGTTTTGTTGTTGATGTTTTTGGTTTTGTTGTTGTTGATGTTGCCGCTGGTTTTGTTGTTGTTGTTTCGATAGTTTGACGGTGTTGTTATGTTTAATGTCGGTTTTTGTAGCACATGGGTCTCGGGTCAATCAACTGAAAAAATAGGACTGAGGAGGAAGACCATAGAAAATGCCTACTTCATATTTTATGAATGAAATCGCGTGAGATTAACATTACCACGCAACAGTTTCACGTCTGATTCAGCGCTATATGAAATGCATTGGTGGTCTCCGTCTTAGATATAACATTATTTTCATTGATGATACAATTAATTTTCCCAAAGGACGAAGATGTCAAACATTTCCAGAGCTAATTAAACGTTGGTTTCAAACGTATGCCCTTTAAATCAAAGGTACCCGGTACGTTGCTTTGACTGAAAAACTGCCGCAAAAAAAATCAACAACTTTATAAATACATGTAATAAGAAGGTAGGTAACTTCTTCCATTGAAATCGAGCATCATGTCGTTTCAATTGCCGTAACTCCTTTGATCATTGATGATTTTCATAAAATTGGTCTTATTTTGCATGGAAGTGATGAATAAAGACATACAGGGAAGATAACACTCCTTTGCCCGAAGAATCGCCCTAAAATGTTCGCGAATTTAAAACACGTTTGGTCGGAAGAGATCTGACCGACAGAGTTGCGCTATTTTCTCCCGTGTAAAACTGTAGAAAAACCAAAGCCACAATATCAGTGTTGAATTCTATGGAAACAAAGAAACAAATAGAATTAAAATTAATACTTGTGCTGACTTGAAATGCATTGTTTTCAGAAGATTTTTGTGAATAAATCGAAAACAAAACGACACCAGCGAAAGTAACTGTATAGAATCCGCAGTTTAAACGTAGCTGTTCAGTGGTCAAGGTCGATTCTAATCAATGTTTAATGCAGCAGTTTTTCGGCCAGGGCAACGTACCGGATACCTTTGCTATAAATATGGCATCGTAGTCCTATCTTCTTCTGACTGTTCTTGGGTCAGCTCTGTTCTTTGATGGTCCAACTAAACCACGACTTGCGTTCCTTTCTTGGGCTTATATGTTGCTGCATACGCTTTACAATGACTGAGCAGCCTGTAAATGAGTCGACATACTTCAAACAGTTCTAAATAGATTAATATAAACACACTGACACGATTTGGCTATATCTGTCGTTATTAGCGCTGCGAACTACTATATTAACCTTACTCTGGATATCAATGTCAGCCCTCATGTTTGATTCAGAAGAAATATTGATTTATATAATATTATTCATGACATCCGAATACTTTTTCAGCAAGGATAATGGTTAGAGTGCCTCTCACTTTATTCACTGAAATTTTACAATTATAAATTTATGACTACCTATTTGATGCGTTGTTCTTCCTTGTTACAATAATTAACTATGCATGTCTATCTTCTGTTGAATTTGATGTCACTCGGTATTATAGACTGTATCTGACAAAATTACAGCTACTGCTAATGCATGAAAACCGGACCTATCGTAGAAATGAGAAAGAAATAAAAGGAAGTATTAATGCTCTATTTTCATCATCAATACTTAGAGCCCAATAATGTATAAATTATTTTGAATTAGGTAGAAACGCATGCCATCATTCCTGTTTGAACGTGACAAAACTAAAAAGCATTGGTATAAGTAACACTATCTATCAATAATTGAATTATATTGGTATCTTATTATAGAATTAGATAGAGTGTAGTTCGCCCCTAAGTATAATAGCATTACTAAGTATGGATGGTGGATTTCATTACGTGTGAACTTTAGCACTCACTCAGCCCCTCACCGCGTGGGTTCGTATCCCGGCAGGGTCATTCGGATTTTCATGTGAGGAAGCCTTCCAGCTGGCTTGCGGTAGTGGTTCTACCCGGATGTCTCTGTGCAGTCCGGATCTCCCTCCACTTGTAATTAGCTGGACGTCGCTATATGACTGAAATACTGTCGAAGCGACAGTAAACTCAGATAGTAAAGTCATTACGTATGAAGGCATCATTAGCAGCTTCTGCAAAACCATCACCTTGCAATGGTTAGCAATTATTTTTGTGTTACCTGCTGTAAGCAGAGTTGACAAATAAGGATCACTTTTCCATCGCCTGTCTGTCTGTCTGTCTGTCACCCTTTTTCAGGTGACACATGTGTTACAAAGAACACAATTGTCTGATTATTATGACCTTGCGATTTTTTTTTTTTTTTTTTTTTTTTTTTTTTTTGTTTTTTTGTTTCAAGGGAAGAATGTATTCTATAACTATACTATAAGGATATTAGCCAACCGCCAGGAAGTCTCCACTGGATCAACATTTTAGTTAATGAAGGAGAGGGTCATAATGAGTCCATTTTTTGCAAAATGGGGTTCAATTCTCGAAAACGTAAACTTTCAAATAAATACAAAACGTTCCTTTCATTTACAATTATAATACTGATCTAAAATGGACAATTGTATTATTAAACTAGTTGATCTGTTAAACATTAATATTTTGGTATGTATAAGAATGTTGTGAAATTTTAAGGAAGTTGTTATAGAAGGTATATGCATCTCATTTTCGAGACACTCAGAAAACTCATTCAAATGTTTTCGTGGTTCAGTATATATCATATATAGAAACTAGCCCTGACCAATTTTATTTTTCGTTAGATCAACTTTATTTAAGCAATTACAGTAGAGGGACACGAGGCGACCTTTTTCTCTTTTAAACTCACCTGAGCACAACGTTCTCACGGTGAGCTTTTGCGATCGCCCTTCGTCCGGCGTCCGTCGTGCGTCGTCAACAATTTGGCTTGTTAACACTCTAGAGGTCATATTTTTAGCCCAATCTTCATGAAACTTGGTCAGAATGTTTGTTTACATAAAATCTTGGACAATTTTAAAGTTGGGTTATGTAGAGTCAAAAAGTAGGTCACGAGGTCAAATCTTAGAAAAATCTTGTTAACACTCTAGAGGCCATACATTTAGCCAAATCATCATGAAACTTGGTCGGAATGTCTGTTTCCATAAAATCTTGGACAAGTTCAAAGTTGGTTTATGTGGGGTCAAAAAGTAGGCCAATATGAAAAATGCAACATGTGTTGCTCATTTACAATCAGGTGAGCGATTCAGGGCCATCATGGCCCTCTTGTTTACTAAATGAAATTAAATTCTGGTTCCAGAGAAGATGAAGGTAGTGGAAAATCATAACATGGGTCATTGTGACGAGGTTTTGACAATTCGTAGCGAAGTCCTTGCGAGGTACCACGTTGGAAAAATAATAACCATGATCTAGAGAGAATCTTACGATCACCGAGAAAAGGCAAGAGCTCTGTTGAAGGAGGTTCCAGTACTCTCTAAGATCCTTGTAAATGTTCACAATGTCCTAAAAGAGGCATAAGTTAGAGCCATGGTCACATCCACAATGTTTGATAATGAACATCTTTTATGCTAAGCTATTGCTTGTATATTTTACTAAAAAAGGTCTTTGTATACGTCGTAACTATTTCGTAACGTGATCAGAGATAATGTTGTAGCAAGTCGTAATAAATCATTGTAGTGTGTACAGTCTTGACCGAACATGACACGTATGACCTTTTTAAGATTCACCACGACCATCGTTATATGTCATAGCAAAGTCGTAAGATTTTCAACGATGGTTGAACGACCGTCGTGGAACGTTCTTGTGTACAATCGTGATAGGTCATTGTTCTTAGTGACATTTGCATTATCACCACGACCTGCGCCTAGCTTTTGCCTAAGTCAGATTACTCTCATAGTACTTTTTAGTTCGATTTTCGTGTAAGTACCGGGGACTCGTTTGATAATCTAAGACATTATGGCTACTCAGATCTGAGTAGTCCTCACACGACAACGAACTCGTGCACAGGTCGTAGGAGCATCACATGGTTACCGTGCGGTTATTATGCGTTCGTACGATACACATACGATATACATTTTTACAATTGTTCTGATTGGTCTGACGTCTTGCGAGGTCTGAATGGGGCACTCCTTATACGCACCATTGCACGAATATAAGAAATAGTGCAAAGTATGCAATGTTTTAAAGATAACATGAGGTTGTCGTGAGGCGAAAATTTGTAACACTCAGTCCACTACTGTGGTGAAATGAAAATATAGCAAAACTCGTAGGAACAAATTTTCAAAAATCGTAATCCCGTAGATTGAAGACATTTTGTAAATTTGGGATACGCATACAACAGTTTCAATCAGTTTGATCCAGACACCTGATAATGTGGGGAAGGGAGGGGGTATCTGATCCCCAATATTCTTCATATTTATTCTTAAGTATTCAATTGGCAGGTACCATCGAGACTTCGCCTGTCTGAAAATATGAAATCATTTATGCCATTCTTGAGCAACTGACTGTCGTCAATGAGGCGAACATCAGTTGACCTTTAAATACTAGATAATAACAAAATTAACCTTGAATCGTTATTAAAAGACCTATGCGAACAGCATAAAACCAGATCAGCCTGCGAGTAACTCGCAGGCTGATCAGGTTTCATGCTGTTCGCTGCTCCTCAGTGGTCTGGAAATGAGGATTTTGTAATTAAATTTGGTAAGGTTTAACTGCGGTCTTCTGCAGATCAGACTTTATGTGGTACCTATTGATTGCGTCAATATGAGGGAAAGGGTTAAAATGAGTCTGTATGAGGGAAAGGGTTAAAATGAGTCTATATGAAATGAGTCTATATGAGGGAAAGGGTTAAAATGAGTCTATATGAGGGAAAGGGTCAAAATGAGTCTATATGACGGAAAGGGTTAAAATGAGTCTATATGAGGGAAAGGGTTAACCTTGAATCGTTATTGTATACAAATCAACCTTCTATATTATAAAATATTCTCAGCTCTAACTAGGTCAAATTTTCAAATATTTTATGGTTTACAGGACAGTGCTAACAGACTGTAAAAAAACCATGCTGCCATAAACGGCGACGAAAGACGTCATTATCGCTATGTTATGACGCAATCACAGTCCTCTTCAGATATAAAACCAGTTGCCCTGCACTTCTTGATAAGCGTATTCGGACTGTTATAACCTAACACTTCTTATCCTGTACAGACAACGTATCGTTCTTATAGATTAAATTGAAAAGTAACTTTGCGTGAACCATGAGAGTTGTGTCTCGGACTAATAGTTTGCTTCAGCCTGGTAGCCTGTTTTCCTAAATACCGTGACAGGATCCCGAACGGACATAGCGTGCCCGATCCTTGTGGGCCCGGAATCTGGGAAGCCGTGGGACACTACGATCCACATTTACATACTATACAGAAGAATCCCTTTGCACTGGTAAGCTATGTGTTTACGTCTTTGTACGAGACTAGTGGCCATCAGTCGCCATTATAGTAAAATATTGTGTTCAAATAAAATACTCGATACCAGCCCTCTTTGAGAAATTGTGACACTATACCATCGTGTCTGGTAATAATGAAACAGTGTAGCTCAAATGAGAGATGCTACTAGCTTTGGCGACGACATTTAGAAAGTCACTGGAATTAAACAAGATTCGAATATTGTATGTAAGCCAGTGGAATTCTTAACACATTACATTGTACATGTAGTTATTTCTGACAGTAACCGAACACAATTAAATTTGAATTTTCTCGTCTAAGTGTAAAGTGTCAATAAAACTTTTCTTGGCTGTTGTTCAGAAGTAACTAATATTATAAAATCTTGATCCCCATTTGCAAAAATCTGCAACATTTGGCCAAAAGATTGATGAAATTCGTTTTGAGTAAAAAAGAGATGTTAACATAATTATTAAGATCATTTAAGTATCCCGAAATATTTACTATACAATTAAAATTTCATTATATATTTTTCTAAATTATAATCATACATAATACCACACGATCAAATTAGAATTAGAACTTAATAAAAAAATTATCGTATACTTATTATTGGAAACGATATTAACGAATTTATAAGAAAAATAATAGAAATCATTGGAAAAAAAAGTAAAAACGAGTATTTTTTAAACGAGAACAACAGCAAACATGACTAATCATGGATAGTATAAGAGGAATAAATATAATTAATATCATTAAACAAATAATATATAGAATGGAGCAAGTTTTTGGACTATTCAATAGGACTGGGATAGGTATATGGACCGTAGTGAAGCTGCATGCTTACATAAATCAGAATCTGCTAAACAATTCAAGCTAATGTTTTCAGAAAGATCAGGTAATTCAAGATCCCCTCTATAAAGGCGCTAGATATGACGATTGACCTATTTGATATGATTTTCTTAGATTATTGCAGAGCTCAATACTCACACACCAGGAGCTGATGCCGTCACGGGTGCTTATATCTGACAGTACTGAATCCGAACCATTGTAAAGTGACGTGTTTGGATTTTTAAATGATGATCTTAAATTAATGTCAAAAAAGTAATACTGTGACAGTTTTATAGTTTTCCATTTCGACTTCTCACAAGACACACCTCTCGTATCGCAATCAGGTTAGAAGGGCGTGCGTGTCACACTGTCGAAATCTTTATTGCGTCACTTGGAGAAAGCTTTGGCACGACATGTACATAGATTAGAGGACCATTTCCAACGTTTGTTAAGGTCATTAAATCAACAGTTGGGGCGAGTTTTCAGTGTCTAATATTGATCAGATTTTAATGCCTGCTTAACAAGCGTTATTAACATTAACCATCAGGACGATTCAAGAAGGCGCTGCACCAGGTGTGCTTCTGACTAAACCTTCCCAGTCCTTTCCGATCTGACTACCATTGGCTTTTTTCAGGCACGTCATTCTAGTTATATACTAATTGGTTAAGTATGTACATGTACATGTGTATAACATGTATTAGTCCTCTGTTTTCACCGGAGGTGACTATAGATTTGCCCTCCGTCTGTCTGCCTCTCTGTCCGTCCGTCCAGATGTTCGGAAATCTGGATCACGCGATAACTTAAAAAAAAACGTTTAAGATAATATTATGAAACTTGGTATATGAATAGATGGCAGTATGGAGATTCTGCACGTCATTTTTTTTTTCTCGGACCAAATTTTTGGTTGCTATGGTAACGGAAAAATAAGCACCACACCGGTATGGTACTCATGTGTTGCGTGCAACACCATTCACTTGTTTAATGAGTTTCCCTTCTTTTGCTCTAAAGGATTTCCAGGCAGCTGGACACACGTGGACCCAAGACTTATGTAACAAGGACAGTGACGGGGATGGCGTAATAAACGGTGACGAACTGGGAGACCCAGCATGCACCTGGAATGGCGGAAGTGCCACCCACACGGCAAAGGGACATCCGGGTAATTTAATTATCTGAACAAAAGGTCATGTCGGAAACGAAACAATAGGATTTTCATTTATCTTCTGGGTTTATCAGTATTTTCTGGGGGGGAGGGGGGTGGGGTCTTGTGTTGTTGTTGTGGTTTTTTATTATTGAATTAGTTGATTGATTGTTGTTCTTGTTTATACATGTATTTGTTTTGTTTGTTGGTAGGGGTGAAAGGCTTTTTTTTTTGGCATGGGTGTTCACACTGAAATATATTTCGTTGATATAATACAAATTAATTTCTTAATATACACGAGGAACAATTATTCTTTTATTTTATTGTTTGCTTTCTTTAGGTGAAATCACATTTGTTTTCAAGATACATTAAGAATGAATTGTATAATGTTAACATTATAATGTTAAGATTGCTATTAGTATTATTTTTATTATTATTATTATACTATATTAACTGATGAGGTTGGTACAAAGAGAACAATAGTCCGTATGTCATTAAAATGTTCGGTATTTTCTTTGTATATCCAGGTATATGCGAACCAGTAGGACTTGGGATCTGTGCTAATGTAACTTTCTTCTGTGGATGCAACGGTGCCGAGTGCGTTGACTAAATTCATTTTCACGGGATATCTCGCAGATACCGTGTCGCTTATTATTGTTATGATGTTATTTATTTGTGTTGTCGACACGCTTTCGACATTAATAAAAGCCATGATACCTATCGATCAATTCGTGTTTGTGTTTCTTTCTTTTTGTTGTTTTGTTGTTGTTTTGTGTGTTTTGTGTGTGTGTGTGTGTGTTTTGTTGTTGTTGTTGTTGTTGTTGTTTTGTAGCTGTTGTTGTTGTTTCCGTTTTTCTTTTTCTCTTTTTTTTTTTTTTTTTTTTTTTTTTTTAAAAATGGCGTGGGTGGGTATTAAAGTTATGGAGGATGTAAAAAGTCTATATAACCTGTAACACAACCGGCAAGGTAAACATTACTGTAATTTATTTTATGCTAAATACTGTATTTTATCAGTGAGATAAAATCTTTATCTCACTGTGTGAGTACATGTAATATAGATCTGCCGAACTACTTTTTTTTTACTTAAAACAAGATAAAAAAAAATCCTGTGGCTTGCCTAGTGTACAGGGATTTGGTCCTTTGTGGTTAGAAAATCCAATTGTGCACATAATATTAACTTGTAATGTGTACAGTATGGTTTCTTTTAAATAATATAGAAGCAAATCCCTGCGCCTAGTGCCATCCTCGGTACCGAAGTTTAGGTAGCCCGTTTAGGAATAAATATGGAAGCAAAATAATTAATAGTTGCGACATGCAACCTAAAAATAATCAATTTATATTTTCCATTTTGAAATCGAATATATACTGTGCGCTCACAATAACTATTGCCTGCGCACGAGATGAACTTTAATTACCGCATGCGAACGCAATAAATACTGGCGTGCAAACGCGATTGACATCACATGCGCACGCGATATAGAAAATATTTTGCATGTCATCACTCTATGCATCATCGAATATCCCTTTTTTCATCATCATCACTGTTATTATCACTGTCGTAACAATATCGTCATCATTAGCCTCATTGAAGTCAATATATATATATACTCAGCCCCCCCCCCCCCCCCAAAAAAAAAAACAACAACAACAAAACAACAACAGCAACAACAAAACAGCAACAACACACACACACTTTTCGATTCTTAAAATCTTTTTAAATATTATGTTTAAACAGATATACCTAATAAGGAATGTACATGTAATGGTTGGAGTACTTGCTGATCTGATTTTGATCGGTAGTAAACCTTGTCCTGGGCCAAAAACCAAATGGAAGAAAAATCTCAGAGACTTAACATTTTTTTTACGTAATGCCAGAAAGGAATGGTTCGATCTTTACTCCAGATAGAACAAACGATCAGAATATATGCTAATTCTAGGTTGAGTATAGTTGGCACCGTCGTCATCGACGACGACGAAGCCATTTTGGTTGGAGTCATTAAAAGTAGTCTGAACGTATGTAACCTTATCACCACCATCATCAACAACAACAAAAGACGTCACCTGTGTGTCCTGTTTCAGTGGACGGGGCTGCCCTACCACTCCATGTACAGGAGGGGTCGCCAAGCTCGTCCCCGTTGGACATTCCATCGCCACCACTAGCTTTTTTACACAAGGAGTCAGTTCACTTATGAGCAACATGTGCAATATCCTTAAACATATCATAAACTATTTTTAAATTGTTTCTTTTAGATCAAATGACATTAAAGAAAAAGGGGGTTTTAAAAAAAAGTTTGAAAAATTTACAAATGCCATAGCAATGCGATAAAGTCTAATATCCGATGTATTGATTTTTTGTGTGGTTTGATAAGGTCAAAGTATCACATACATACTTAATCACATTACTTGAGATTATATCAATATTTCTTGGACCATATACACAAATGACCTGAGCTTATTTCCAATGGGGGACTTCAGTGAGTATACACGCAGTGTATTCTTGAAAATAAAAAATAAAAATGCATGTATTAATAAAAAAAAACAGTAAAAGGAAGGACATTTAGAGTTTCTTTGATTTTTTCATAAATAGATAAATAAGAACTTAGTGTATATGAAAACATTGATTATATTAAAAATATATAGATTGCGCTTTCCAACATTGCATCTGTGTCCCTGATACGTTTATATATTATACTCTGTGTTGGTGTGGTGGGGGTCAGTTAAGTTTGACCAATGCATCAGGTTTCGAACTCACTGCCTTCAGTTCCGTACAATACCACTAGACCGTGGCGCCCTCTGGACATACATACAGGCATGTAAAACTCTGAAACCTGCCACTTTCGACTGGTTTTCAATTCAAGGTCATAAGAGGTAAGAGGATTGCAGAATCTAATGACGGGTTCAAAAGCCTCAAAAGAAATTGAAATTAGAAATGAAACTATCCAATGTTGATTAGTTCTTAGCTTGTCTGAACTTTCTACTGATGGCGTGATAAGTATGCTTAATTTCCCGTCAGCAGCTTTACTTGCATCGGAGATCTTCTTATGTGTTAAATTTGAATTGAACCGCCAATGTGGTCCTTGCGATTACAATATATTGAACACAGATGTCTTACATGATTTAGCCTACCAAATATTTCCTTCTAGGGATTTCTCATCTTTACTATTAACAGTTTCAACGAAATCGTATTGGTAAAGAAATTCATTCCGCGGAAAAGTGTACCTTATGATTTCCATTACGAGTCATCGTATCGCACGAGTAAAATAGGACGAATTGGTCACTTTTAAGAGCAATTTATGAGTTATTACGAGTAATTACGATTTATTTTCACCCAAATTCCACCATTTGTTGCGAGATTCTACTGATGAATACTAGTTTAATTTTTTTTTTTTTTCCTTTTGGTGGTAAAAACGTATGTAATTCTTAATGTACTATAATTCGACAACTAGCGTCCAGAAAATCCAGAGAGAAAACATGGCGTATGAGAAACAGATTGCAAGGAAATAAAGGTGCTCTATTTTTCAACTTTTATACCTTCCCCCAAATCGTAATGTATGTACGTATCTATTCGTACAGCCATAATAAAACGGCCTGAATGAAATCGTTAACATCATAATAATCAGGTCGTAAATAAATCGTAAACTAACCGTATAACAAATCGCAAAGCAATTTACAGACACAATTACATGCACGTATTTTACGGAGGGTTTCGTGTTGTTGCGGCCAGTTTTCGATAATTACCAATTGTTTTGAGTAAATAAGAAAAAAAATCTTTAGACAATCGTATGAAAATTCTGAAATGTATTCCAATCCTCGCCTGTCATCGATCCATACGAGTGTCTGCGAGTTGCGACGAATCATTTACGGAACTTGCGATTAATTACGTGTTTGCGAACCGTAAGGACTCGTAAGAAACAGTATTAGTAGGGGATATAAATATAAAGAGGCACTTTTGCTTGTTTTTAGACAGAAAGTTTTAGTTTTCATAAGTTTATTCCGTCGGGCGTATCTCTAAATCTTGGAAGCCATTTGATGTTTCGAACATTTTTCCATTAAACTACATTTGAAACGACAATAATATAATTATCTGTTTTTGTTCTTATTTGCCATCCGGTCTTCTACATTTCTGAAGAACTCGAGAAAAATAGAGTTTATTTTACGGTGCCATATAAGGGATTGGCATACCGATTAATCGAAATTGATGCGTTAAAGTTTGATGTAGATTTATATATATGAACAAGTTCACGTGATTTTAAGAATTAGAAAATATTTATAATAATGATATATTAAATAAGAATATTGTACGAGTCTTACCAATGCTTTATTTTAGCATGAGGTCCATGGCATGACCCCTGACAAACATATGTTAGTGCCGTATATTGAAAATTAGTGACATGTATGCCGATAAGCATAGGCATTGCACATAATGTCTTTTATCACTTAATCCAATCAGATTATCCGCAAAAAAATACGGTAGACTTTTTGAAGAAAAAAACTATTGTTTTGCTTTTTTTTTTTCTATTATAAAATATGCTTGGATTATTATCAGCAACTCTTTTGTCCGATCTTCTTCGTTTTGATTTACAGATGTCACTCTATGACAGTTTACAGTTACTTTTTCCCAGTCTGACAGTTGACGTGTGTTTCTTATCAAGTAAAGATAAAGTATCACGAATAAGACAATCCCTTGGATATATAAAATTATAGAATGGCGTCTGTTTTTGTTAAAACTTGTCTAACGCCGATAAAGATGTTCAACTTCTATAAATCCCTCTCGAAGGTTTCTAGACTAGACCAGTATTTTGCGTCTGTGAAGGTACTGAAAAATTCATAAATCACATTAAGAGATGATACCCGACTAGTATTTTCTTACTTAATAACCTTACAATTCACAGTCGTGTACAGTTCTTTTTCCTATCAATATGCAGTACCCATTCTTGTGCATCGTCGCATCCTGTGTTTGACCAGTACTTTTAAATCTACAGTGCGATGTCAATCTTTGTCAGTTTGATACAGGGTTTATTTGGAATTTAACTCCAAGTAAATGAGCCGCACTCCTTTAGCGAAGACGAAAAACGAGTGATGTAGTACATCCTATTGTATTCGTGCCAACAAAGGTACATCGCATATGTAGGTTAAGCAATACTTATCAGTTAAATGACCAAATGACTACAATGTCGGTCAGTGTCGTCCATCTTTACTTTTATGATAGACGATGGTATACTGACACATTTGCATTTTTTTTAGATTTATTTATTTTATGTCGATTGGGGAACAAGCTCTTCAGCTTATACTAATCCCTCTCGACGGTTCGTGTGTTGGACCAGTACTTTGCGCCTGGGAAGGTCATGAACATTCCTTGCACTCAACGGGGTTTGGACCCACAACCTTCGGATTCAAAGTTGGGTATTTTACCACTGAACTATGGTGACATTAAATTTACAATTTATATCAATAAGTTATATTGATGAGGTATTATATCAATGAGGACTTTTTACTTGATGTGCAGTTGCATCTGTGTGTGTGTTTTATTATTTTTGACTTTTAACTAAATCTTTAAAATTGTATGAATGCCATAATACAAATACTTTCAAATTAACAAGAGGATCAATTTCCTTTGAAATTTGAATATGATGATCCATTGCTCAACTTACATTTATAAACAGATATTAATCAAATTATAAACGATGTACTGTATACATTATACTCCTGTTTCCATATCATATTTATATATCATGAAAGAAAAAAATGTCAAGCAATAAATGCGATTTATTGGAACTCAGCATCTGTGTATAGGATATAGCCTTTTAAGACATTTCTACAGACAATTATACGTCGAAGCGTTGGCTTCTATTGTCTACAGACAATTATACGTCGAAGCGTTGGCTTCTATTGTCTACAGACAATTATACGTCGAAGCGTTGGCTTCTATTGTCTACAGACAATTATACGTCGAAGCGTTGGCTTCTATTGTCTTATCGACGTAGATGCCTTCCTTAAATCGTAAAACACGTAATTTTGTCAAATAGATCGATATATTTTGTATATGGTAGAATAATAAAAAATTAAAAAGGTGTTCTATAGAAATTAATTAGAATTTTTAGAGCTTCTTAATGGCCACAAATTTAGAGTGACTTCTAACAAAAGGAAGAATTGTCGAGAAGAACAGTATTCAGTGTGGTTTTTTTTTCCGTATTTTTTTCATGTTAAATGGGAGTAGGGATATGTGAAATTTCATTAAACTAATTTAAATGCACTGTTTGCTAAGGCTTAAAATAAAGACGGGGGGATATATATAATTTATGTGGCTAGTTTTATTGTGAGCTGTGTAAATTATCTACCAATGGTAGATTGGCTAAAGATGCTTTACAGGTCTGACGAGAAGAGTCTCATTTGTTATATCTTGTATCTTTACATACTCAAAGCTCAAAATGTGTTTTTAAATAATTAAAAGCGTCTTAAACATATTATTAGTACAATATATGAATATATAAAAATATGTACTAATACCACGGCGTTTAAAATTGAATAATCAGTAAGTGAAGCAAGTACTTTAGACCAAACGTCGTTTTACCCTAACCTATGCAAACAAAGGAGATCCTGATCAGACAGGACCAGTAAAGAAATGCCTGATCTGTGTATGCTCTGTTTGCCAAACGCGTCAAAACGAGTGTTTTGGGGGTAAAGGGTTTAACTCCATTTATCACTGACCAAGTCGCTCCATCCACAGGACACCGATATTTAGTAAAAAAAAAAAAAAAAAAAATCGACCTCTCTATATTTATATATAGAGTGGTCGATTTTTTTTTAAAAGTTTTTTTTGTTGACTGAATATCAGGTTCCTGTGCTCCATCAAACTAAAGAAAAGAGCACGTGAATCTGACGTTTGGTACTTGCCGAGTCTATTTTGACCATGACCAGGCGGAGTTTATACTCGTACTAGAACATGTTCTAAATTTTGTCACTGAAATAGACGGCATTCAGCTTATTAAACAATGCGTGATTGATTTATCTTTACGTCATTATGCAGTGATAAGAGTTGCAGATGTCCTATAAAACTTCCTGTGGTTCTATTTTATTATAGATAAAAATCTCACTGACTTCAAGGGCAATAAGTGGAAACATCCATTCAAATTATTGAAAACTTTCTATTTATGTCTTTACGATTATCACTGAAAAAATGAGTAGCTTTTTGTTGTCTTTGAAAACAAAACAAACCAAAAAATTATTTATAATTAATGACAAAACCGCATCTTAAACACGCTTGAAGCACCGCACTTTACACTCAATCATTGTTATCATTTTCCCGGATTAAAATGAGGAAGACATCTTGCTAATCAATGCCAATTAAGGTCATCCACACCTGACAAACACCACCTGTACGAACAGTAATGGTCACTGTGGAAACCATCCTCGCCACCCTCGATGATTACGGTATTGTCTCAAATCTATTGTTCGGCTCTCACCTAACGGTGTTAGCCGTTACGCAACTTCCTGATGGGGCGCGTCAGTGGCGCGTGGCCGTTCGTACCAGTGTGGGGTACCAAATGGGGTCAAATATGGTGGCCGTTGGTCGTAGTAAGCAGTTGGTCGCTGATAGCAGGTGTAATATAGAACGAAATTGGTCGGGGGGAATTTTAAGTGGCCGTTGTTAGCAGTTGGTCGCTGCTAGCAGGTGGCCGTTGGACCAGGTTCGACTGTACATGTAAGCACTCAATATTTCGTTAAGTATCCCACTCGTAACCTATTTAGCACATGGTATTTTCCTCCACTAGCGACAAAACGTCACAAAAGTGTGAGTTACAGTATGTGGCTGCATAGTCCACACTTATTGATTTTTTTACAAAAATGTGGACTACGCGTTATAGTCCACGGTGACTATGAACAAATACTAGCATCTGATTGAACGAGAGGAAAATGCCATGTGCTAAAAAATATATCCCATATCCCTTTTATGCCACCGTATAGATCTGTTTATAAATCCTACCATAACGATAAGGGAGCTAATGACGTCACTGTTTAAAACGACGGAGTACTTTGAGGTGAGCTGGAGTATGTATTGTATTTGTCTACATAATGGACATTTACGAAAGGTCATGTGGTCAAAATTGAACATCTGATGGGCAGGTCAACCAGTAATATAAACTTAAGTGGAAGACAGAGCGTATCCATCTTATATGTTTGTAAAACGTTTCTTTGAAATATGAATATTACAGATAAAGTTTGATGCAACTTGTTTGTTGACGACATTTGAATAGCGCGTGCGCACGCGGTGGTTATCCTTGTGCTAAGCGGTACTATCGCGTGTGCATAGCTACAGTAACTGTGTGCGCACGCGATAAAAAAAATAACATATATTCCATTCTCCTTTTATACCAACGTTAATACATGTATTTAATTAATAATATGTGGATCAGCGGTTTAGATGTTGTGCACTTTTTAAGGAAGATTTATTTTTATATCACGTGTATCATTAAAATTTAGTCAATTCATATTCATCAAGTTTTTAACTGGTACATTAATATTCGTGAGGTAAATTGCTGCTAGTGTTACCAGTCTCGGCTCTACCAAGTGTTCCCACCAGGCCTTTACCTGCGAGTGTCACGGTCATCAATGTAGGAGAAGATAAATCTGTTACTGAGGAAGCCTTCCAGCTGGCTTGCGGTAGGTCGGTGGTTCTACCCGGGTACCTCTGTGTACTCGGGGTCTTCCTCCACCTGTAATTAGCTGGACGTCGCTATATGATTAAAATACTATCGCAGCGACGGAAAACCCCAATACAATACAATACAATAAATCTGTTTTATAAAGTGAGAATTATTAAACTTTTTTTTTTTTTGTGTAAAAATTGAACTTCATTGAAATTGCCAGATTTTCACAGAAATCTTAATAACTGTATTTATTTATATGGTATAAAGGCCCTTTATATCTCAAACATATTTTAGGCATTTTTTTTTCGATATCATAGTTACCTAAATGGTATTCATAAGTCTGATTCTGTGATATTTTTATTACTTTAAATTACCCATCAAAATAAAAATGTGTAGTATTATACACATATGTGAAACAACTTCTTATGTTAGCATAAATTTTGCACTGGCCAAAAGTCTCTAAGACTCAGGAAATGCGAAAATATGATTGTATATAAAACTTCATGTTAATTTAAGATATATGATCAATTTGTTAAACAGTAGTAGTCAGGATTTCCATATAGTAGTGGTGAAATGATACTCCAAGAATGAAAGACCTGTAAATGTCTACATGCTTGTTTTTTGACTGCATTTACTGTTCAATAAGCACAAAACACTTAATAACCTAACTGTTGCTTATAAGCATTAATCACCGACCTGCTTAGCTGTTAGTTAAAAGTAAATCCCACATTAAAATTTAACTAATAGTTTTATGCAAATACAACTCACCCGATAGACATGTGGAATGATACCACATCATGTCACATTATCCTGATACCTGGCTAACTAGTCCTGGAACTACCCTGCATATATGCTGAGTGTCATGCAAGAAGTTACCAGAACCATTTTTGACAACTTTGGTATATTGCAGTTGGGGATCAAACCCATGACTCTGACCACTTAGCTAATGGGGACCATCATCTTCATTGTTAATGTTATGAATTGTTACATTCAAATACAAATGGAAGTCAAATATGTTCATCTTCAATCTTTATTGTAACAAATTTATCAACAAAGGCTGCCAGCCAGTTTGGAAATACAAGGATTAATCACAATATTTCTTACCAATGTCAATGAAAAACAAGAGGCCCATGAGGCCCTAAATCGCTCACCTGAGATAAATAGGTTGACCCAAGGAACATCTGTACCAATTTATTTTAAAATCTGGCCAGTAGTTTTGAAGAAGATGATTTTTAAAGTTTTCATTTTTTTTTTGTTGCCATGGCAACCAGAGTTCTACATGGATCAAGTTTATTTTAGCAACTTTTGTGAAGGTTGACCCAAGGATCATTCCTGCCAAGTTTAATCAAATTCTGTCAAGTGGTTTCAGAGGAGATGTTGTTTAAAGGTTTCTCTATAGACATATAAGGCAAATAAGCCCCGCCCCTGGCGGCCATGTTTTTTTACGGATCGGAATAATTTTAGCAACTTTGGTAGAGGTTGACCCAAGGAAGATCTGTACCAAATTATTTTGAAATCTGGCCAGTAGTTTTGAAGGAGATGATTTTTAAAGTTTTCAAATTATTTTTCTTTTTGTTGCCATGGCAACCAGAGTTCTTCATGGATCAACTTTATTTTAGCAACTTTTGTAGAGCCTCACCCAAGGAACATTTCTGCCAAGTTTCATTAAATTCTGTCCAGCGGTTTCAGAGGAGATGTCGTTTAAAGCAAATTGTTGACGACGCACGACACACGACGGACGAAGGGCGATCACAAAAGCTCACCTTGAGCACGTTGTGCTCAGGTGAGCTAAAAAATGATACCAAAAATAAATTTACATTCAATTAAATCATACAGCACATCTGCCATAGCTACAGAGAAATTTAAGCATAATTCATTAAATAATCATCCTTTTTTTTTTAATTATCTCTCATAATAATTATAGTGTAAGATCATTTTCATGTGACATCATTTAATTTTGTCTGAAAATAAATATTAACACTTACCTGATTGCCAGACCTATTACTTAACCCTTTCCCTCATAGAGAAAACCATGAAAAGACCTATGCAAACAACATAAAACCAGATCAGCCTGCGAGTAACTCGCAGGCTGATCAGGTTTTATTCTGTTCGCTGCTCCTCAGTGGTCTGGAAATGAGGATTTTGTAATTAAATTTGGTAAGGTTTAACTGTGGTTTTCTGCAGATCAGGCTTTATGTGATACCTATTGAGTGCGTCAAAATGAGTCTATATGAGGGAAAGGGTTATCTACCAATATTATAATATTTTTCATTGTTAAGCAAGATAATAAAACACTGATATTGTTATCATTGTTTATATGATAAGTTATCACTTAATTTATTGACCTTTAGCAGTGACATAAATGTTTATGTTGCTACATTTTATAGAGATTAAGAAAACATTTGGTATCACTGGTTTTAATTTAATGATACAAAAACTGAACAAAATCATATCTCTTATTCCTCAGTAGTAAAGGCAATTTTGTGTGTGTGTGTGTGTGTGTGTGTGGAGATATATAAAAAAAAAGGTGACTAAATGTGTGTTTTTTTTTTTATAAAATATTTTCATCATTATCATAATTGCTATATCTAATTTCTGTATGGAAGATTTTTTTTTCTTACTTTTTTTAGATAGACACATTTACGTCAAAAAGTCAACAGTAACCTTTACCAAGAATGAGTTCATTTTTATTGTATTTTTTATTTAGAACATAATGATGTCTTGAAAGTATAATTATGTATATCCTAATTATATGATACATCTATCCAATTTGTCATTTCTCTTTGCTTTACATCCATTTTAAGACAGGAACTCAAGCCTATTTTTCATTCAAAAATGATTTTTGATGGTGTTTTCAGCTAATTAATGTTTTTTCTATCACACACATGATCATTATTGATCATATCTCTCCAAAATGAGATGTAAACCTGCACAAATCAGCAAGAACTCACTGAACACCCAATCTACATTCTGGTGTAAAATTTCTCACATTATTCAAAGCGAATAAACATTACTTGAGATTTTTCCCAGTCACTGATTTGTCAATTTAAATCAGCAAATTATACCAGGTATTGCTGATCCTCTGGTGAAATGATCAGGTCCTTTCAGGTTTTCCATACTGGAATATATCAAAATGCTCATACTGTCTGGATGCATCTTAAAGCAGAGTCCTTTGTTTGCCTTTATGACTTCACTTTTCATCACAGAAACATGTCTTCAAAATATTCATCAAACTCCTCTTCCCTGTAAATATAAAAAAGGAAAATTATTTGCTTGCTTTAAAGTCCCATTAACCATATTTCAGTCAATGTAGATGTCGCCTATATGAAATACATTTACATTCTGTACAAGTCATGCACAGATCCAGCAATTT
This sequence comes from Solen grandis, assembly GCA_021229015.1. Taxonomy (NCBI): domain Eukaryota; kingdom Metazoa; phylum Mollusca; class Bivalvia; order Adapedonta; family Solenidae; genus Solen; species Solen grandis. The sequence goes on from CM037778.1 coordinate 73,096,662, forward strand.
GTCTCGGGGGGGGCCAGACAGGGATATGTTGGCCAACTATGAAAAATTACCATGTCAAGCCGAATATGAAATTCATATACAGGGGGTTCCCTTCTCTTTTAGGCATAATAGCCAAATCTCAGGAGAGGTTCTGACCCCTGGTACTCCACTCTGTATCTTCCCAAGTAAGTGGTTTCAAACAGAACCAGGCAACATGTACCTCCACTCTGTCATAGTCCTAGACTATACAGTGTGACCAGGACATATGAGACATCATTTTAACCCTTTCCCTCATAGAGGATACCATGAAAAGACCTATGCGAACAGCATAAAACCAGATCAGCCTGCGAGTAACTTGCAGGCTGATCAGGTTTTATGCTGTTCGCTGCTCCTCAGTGGTCTGGTAATGAGGATTTTACAATTAAATTTGGTAAGGTTTGAGTTTGGCTTTCTGCAGATCAGGCTTTATGTGGTACCTATTGAGTGCGTCAAAATGAGTCTATATGAGGGAAAGGGTTAAGCTCTCACAAGCAGCATTTTTTGCCTCAACTGCTTAAGTATTTTACTTCATCATTAATTTAAATGAGAAATAAAACATTCAAATAGAATAATGCACTTAGGCCCTAATGATTCTTTTCGAGGATGTTCAGTATTTCCTTATATTTGGGAAAACTTCAGAATTTGTGAAATTTTGTTAGTTGAATGCATCCCTGATAATGTTTTCCTTAATGTTGGAATAAACTGTGTATATGAAGTATTTTCAAGTGAATCAAAAATGTAGAATCAGGACCCCATGATGGATGACAATGTTTTAGATATTAACATTTTTATGACGGTTAAAATATAACACATCTACAATACACTTGAATGACCGCTGAAGACAGGTGTTGAAAAAAAAAAAAAAAAAGTATTATGTGGTTTAGTTTGTTTTTTTAGTTTTTTTATTTCATTTTCTTTATTCCAAATTTATTTGTTTTAATAGATTTTAATGTCCTGCTGGCAGTATCTCAGTCTTTTGAAAACTAAGTCTACATGAGACAGACATAGTGCTACCACACTGCAGTATCACCCGTAACATGTGGCATGATATCACACCCAGTCACATATCCAGACACTGGGCCAAGCAGTACTGGAACTACTCTTACATTTTGCGAGTCAAGCAAAGGCACTATACTAGTGCTATTTTTAACGATTTTTGAATGTTGTGGCCGGGGACGAAACCACAACCTCTTTGATTCCAGGGCAGACACTCTAACCACAATGCCACTGGAATATCTTTTGAATTATTAACATACCTAGATAGAATATGTCATTCACAGTTGTCAGTCTAGTTTCCCTTTGATATATATGCTCAAATCGGGCTCGAATTCCAACAACAACACTTAGAGCTAAGTAATACTTAAATGATTAAACTATGTTGATATACATTCCACCATTACTATTTTACGAAATATTCAAGTACAATGGCTAAGCTGAAATGGAAGAAAACTCAGATCAATCACTTGATTAATTTTCACCACACAGAACGTGATATTAAGCGACAACATCCAATTAAGTACGTTGTTTCAATCATAAGAAATCAATATACAACAGAAAATTGTCTCATTAAGATATATGATATCATAGTCACTCCCTGATCTCAAGGTCATACTTGTTTACGAAGGTCAGTCAGACTGTACCTGACAAACCTGTCACTTATGCTAACGACATGTCCGTAAACACCTAACATTTATTCAGACAATCAGCTATGTTATGTTTTCTGAAGATTGCATCCATGTGTAGTATAGATATAAAATAGGAAAATTAACAATATTTTTTTTATGTTCATGTTGTTGACAAACACGATTAAATTAAACATTAAAATAAACGAAGTATGAACAACCATCCATGCATATCATTAAGAAGAAACTAGAACCACCACTGAAGGTGATTAATACCTCTCCATACCAAGTAGAAGTGAGTGTGATCTGAGTGGAGATCGGGATGAGCTTGTAGCCTATATGTGAAGCACTAGTGGTGGTCTCTAAATGACTGCATTTCTTGTTAATAAAACAGGCCTAATGATAGTGGGTTATAACAACAGACAAAACTACATGGCAAATCCATTACAATGCACCTCATTACAACACACACCATTACAATGCACTCAAATACAACACACTCCACTATAATGCACTCCATTACAACAAAATCGATTATAATGCACTCCATTACAACACACTCCATTACAATGCACTCCATTACAACACACTCCATTTTAATGCACTCCATTACAACATACTGCATTACAATGCACTCCATTACAACACACTCCATTACAATGCACTCCATTACAACACACTTCATTACAATGCACTTCATCACAACACACTCCATCACAATGCACTCCATAACAACACACTCCATCACAATGCACTTCATTACAATGCACTCCACTACAACACACTTCATTATAATGCACTGCATGCAGATGCCAATAGTTGTCTGTTGAGTTTTCATTAAAAAGGGGGAAATACAAACAATCTAAAAAAAACATCAATGAACCTGGATTTTTCTTCCACAATTTTGGCAGGTCCACTCCAAATATTTGCTGCAGCCTCTTCTGTTCCCTCGGCACCTGACCCAGTGTCTCCTCCTGCAGGCCGTTCCATCTGATCCTCACTGTCAGCAGGGCCTGAAACATACCGACACTTACTTAAAATTTATGTCCTTTGAAACAAAAGCAAGAGCTATGTCACTCAGAAAAAGTTGTAGATATAGGCAACAGCCATGTTTTAAGTGAAGTGTCAACATCCAAGGTGCACAACTTCTCAGGCTGTTGAACAATCATGTAAAGTGGTGTGACTCTGACTCATTCAGATTTGGAGATATATGTGACACTGTTATTCAAGGGCCATTACTCTACACATATTGGGTACACAAACTTAAAAAATTCTAGGTAACAAACACTGCATACTAGTGAACATTCTAGTAAAGTAAAGACTCCTTGCTCAAATAGTTTTTTTAAGGTGTGTGTGTGTGGGGGGGGGTTGATGGAGGGATGTAATTTTTGTTAGGTAAAAAAAGAAACGTGTCCACAGAGTAGGGATGCCTCTTTTGTGCCATTTTCACAGAGTCAGGACCATAAGTATGAAATGACTTGATGAATTTTGAAATTTACATGTTGGTAAACATTCCTTTTTTATGTTTTTATGTTAATTAATTTTATCTTTTTTATGAATCTGACTCAAGACACAATATTTTGTAACAATGAGAGGATGGAGAGGTGGATGGATGAGGGCTGACCTGTATCCCCACCTATTCAAATAACGGCATAAAAATAGCTTTCTAGAGAGTAAAAAATTCTTAAGTGGTTTAACAGATATGTATCCTGGATTATAAAAGATGTCTGGCACTGTAATGGCTATAAGGGTCCAGTTATGTCTTCTTAATGATGGTTCAGAGACTGGCTGTCTAGACTTGGTGTTTCATGAGAAAACACCAACATACCATAAACATGCTCACAAAGACATCAAGATACAATATCTATATTTCTAGTTACAGAAATAAACTGTTATTATGTCACAGTAACTCTACAACAAATAAAAAAACAAGAGGGCCAAGATGGCCCTTGATCGCTCACCTGAGAAAGATGATTGCTTAAGATATAAAGATGCTAGAGTATAAAAGTGAAATCTGGCTTTTTTTATGGTGAAAAGGGCATAACTAGTCAATATCAGTTATAATTGAACCGAATTGCGAAATTATGGGAATAAACATTGTCTTAAAGTTTAAAAAACATTGCTAAAAAAATGAAGATGCTAGAGTGTAATCAAAGTGAAATCTGGCATTTTTTCAATATTAAAAGGGGCATAACTCCTGACCTAATTGACGGATCTCAGCCATAATCGAACTCAATTGAGATATTATGGTCATAAGCATTGACATAAAGTTTGAAGATTATTGCTTAAGAAATAAAGGTGATAGAGTGTAAACACTAACAAGAGCTGTCAGAGGACAGCACGCTCGACTATTCAAAATGCTTGTTGGTAAATCAAATGAAATCTATTTCAGTTCTTGCCCTTCACATACCCTGTACATAATAATAGTCAAAAATGATATACCTTGATAGTCTGATACCCCTTAATATTTTTATGATGTCTAAAATCAATCCCATGCCTAGTTACTGAGACATAAGCACAATAACACTGTGCATGCAAAACTTTAACCAAGAATCCAAGTTAGAAAAGGGCCGTAATTTGTATAAAAATCAGTCCAAAAGTTTTCCTCCTTGGTTTTCTGATGCCCTTGAAGACACTCCTTAACTTTCTAGTCAATTCCACAAGCAATTTCTGAGATATAAGCTGGATAGTAGCTTGAATGCAAAAATGTAACCAAAATTTTAAGTTCAAAGGGGTCATTATTTTTAATATATTCCATCAAGTGTTATCTACCTTTATAGTCTGATACCCCTAAACATATAAAAGATGTTTCAAATCAATCCCATGCCTGGAATCTGAGATATTAGCATGAAAGTAACTTGCATGCAAAACTTTAACCAAAATTTCTAAGTTAAAAAGGGCATAATTGTAAATATTCCATCAAGAGTTATCTACATGAAAGTATGATACCCTAAACATATTAAAGATGTTTAAATCAATCCATGCCTGGATACTGAGATATTAGCATGAAAGTACCTTGCATGCAAAACTTTAACCAAAATTTTTAAGTTAAAAAAGGGGACCATAATTTGTAACATATTCCATCAAGAGTTATCTACCATGAAAGTATGATACCCCTAAACATATTAAAGATGTTTAAAATCAATCGCATGCCTGGATACTGAGAAATAAGCATTTGAGTATCTTGCATGCAAAACTTTAACCAAAATTTCTAAGTTAAAAAGGGGCCATAATTTGTAATATATTCCATTAAGAGTTATCTACTTTGGTTGTCTGATGCCCCTAAACATATTCATAAACCATTCAAGTCAATACCATGAATGGTTATTGAGATACAAACTAGATGGTAGCTTGCACGCAAAACTTAAACCAAATTTTCTATTGCATGCAAAACTTTAACCAAAATTTCTAAGTTAAAAAGGGGCCATAATTCATAAATTCAGTCAAGAGTTATCTGCCTTGGTTGTCTGATGCCCCTGAACATATTTATAAACTTTCAAGTCAATACCATGAACAGTTATTGAGATATAAGGTTGATAGTTACTTGCACGCAAAACTTTAACCAAAATTTCTAAGTTAAAAAGGGGCCATAATTCATATTAAATTCAGTCAAGAGTTATCTACCTTGGTTGTCTGATGCCCCTGAACATATTTTTAAACTTTCAAGTCAATACCATAAACGGTTATTGAGATATAAGGTTGATAGTTACTTGCACGCAAAACTTTAACCAAAAGCTGCAACGCCAACGCCGACGCCAGGGCGACTACAATAGCTCTTATATTCTTCGAATAGTCGAGCTAAAAATTGTTGACGCCGCACGATGCACGACACACGACGGACGCTCACGGGATCACAATAGCTCACCCTGAGCACACATGAAGACAGACAGCTTTCTACATTCTATCCCTCATAAAGACCTAAAGATGAGTGAGATAGATCTCTGGTGAATTCATTCAAAGCACTATTCATAACAAGAGGGCCAAGATGGCCCTTGATCTCTCACCTGAGAGAGATGATTGATTAAGAAATAAAGATGCTAGAGTGTAAACAAAGTGAAATCTGGCTTTTTTTACGGTGAAAAGGGCATAACTCCTAAATTAACTAGTCACTATCAGTTATAATTGAACCAGATTGCGAGATTATAGGCATAAACATTGTCTTAAAGTTTAAAAAACATTGTTTAAAAAAATGAAGATGGTAAAGAGTAAACAAAGAGAAATCTTGCATTTTTTTATATTAAAAGGGGCATAACTCCTGACCTAATTGACCTATCTCAGCTATAATCGAACTCAATCAAAACATTATGGTCATAAACATTGTCATAAAGTTTGAAGATGATTGCTCAAAAGATGAAGATGCTAGAGAGTAAACAACATGAAATTTGGCATTTTTTTAATATTAAAAGGGGCATAACTCCTGACCTAATTGACGGATCTTAGCCATAATCGAACTCAATCGAGACATTATGGTCATAAGCATTGCCATAAAGTTTGAAGAAGATTGCTTAAAAGATGAAGATGCTAGAGTGTGAACAAAGTCATAAGCACTGCCATAAAGTTTTAAGATGATTGCTTAAAAGATGAAGATGCTAGAGTGTAAACAATGTGAAATATGGCAATTGTTTAATATTAAAAGGGGCTTAACTCCTGACCTAATTGACGGATCGCAGCCATAGTCGAACTCAATTGAGACATTATGGTCATAAACATTGTCATAAAGTTTTAAGATGATTGATCAAAAGATGAAGATGCTAGAGTGTAAACAAACTGAAATCTGGCATCTTTTTATATTAAAAGGGGCTTAACTCCTGACCTAATTGACAGATCTTAGCGACCTTATAAAAAACGTGAAATATGGCATTTTTTTTATATTAAAAGGGCCTATCTCAGCTATAATTGAACTCAATCGAGACATTATGGTCATAAGCATTGCCATAAAGTTTGAAGATGATTGCTCAAAAGATGAAGATGCTAGAGTGGAAACAAAGTGAAATCTGGCATTTTTTTAATATTTAAAGGGGCATAACTTCTGACCTAATTGTCCGATCTCAGCCATATTCAAACTCAATTGAGACATTATGGTCATAAGCATTGCCATAAAGTTTAAAGATGTTTGCTCAAAAGATGAAGATGCTAGAGTGTAAACATCGTGAAATCTGGCATTTTTTGAATATTAAAAGGGGCTTAACTCCTGACCTAATCAACAGATCTCAGCTTTAATCGAACTCAATCAAGACATTATGGTCATAAACATTGTCATAAAGTTTGATAATGATTGCTCAAAAGATGAAGATGCTAGAGTGTAAACAAAGTGAAATCTGGCATTTTTTATATTAAAAGGGGCTTAACTCCTGACCTAATTGACCGATCTCAGCCATATTCAAACTCAATGCAGACATTATGGTCATAAGCATTGCCATAGAGTTTGAAGATGATTGCTCAAAAGATGAAGATGCTAGAGAGTAAACAAAGAGAAATCTGGCATTTTTTTAATATTAAAAGGGGCATAACTCCTGACCTAATTGACGGATCTAAGCCATAACCGAACTCAATCGAGACATTATGGTCATTAGCATTGCCATAAAGTTTGAAGATGATTGCTAAAAAAAAAAATGAAGATGCTAGAGTGTAAACAACATGAAATCTGGCATTTTTTGAATATTAAAAGGGGCTTAACTCCTGACCTGATTGTCTGATCTCAGTCATAATCGAACTCAATCGAGACATTATGGCCATAAACATTGTTTTAAAGTTTGAAGATGATTGCTAAAGAAATAAAGGTGATAGAGTGTAAACACTAAAATTGTTGACGCCGCACAACGCACATATGGACGACGGACACTCACGGGATCACAATAGCTCACCCTGAGCTTTGCTCAGGTGAGCTAAAAATGTTTGGTTTTCTCCCCCCCCCCCCCCCTCACCAAGACAGAAACTTTAAGAATGGCTTTGAGGATGAATCTTTGCTGCTTGTGTATGGTCCACACCAAAGTCAATATCAGATAGAATAATAGAAAAGAGAATTATTATATAAAATCAGGAGTTCCTTATTTCATATGAAAAAGTGTAACTTATTAAATTTCAGATGTTTTTTCAAAATGACAAATGTCCTGCTTTAGCCACCAGGACTGACTGCCAGACAGAAGTGAGAAGGGTGATGATCAAAAGGTAAACAAAGAAAAAACAATGACATGACATTATTTTATTTTGAAATTCAAATTTATATGTTGAAAGATCATGGAAATGTGTCTCTGCAACACTAATGCCCTGCCGGCATATGGTCAGAACCAAATATTTGTTTGTAGTTTTTCATTTATATTATGAACATTGGCATCATTTAAAATTTCCTTTAAAATTCATTTTTTTTTTAACATGCTTTGAACAAAAAAAAAAAATAAAGAGAGATAATAAATTCTTGGACAAGGCATTTGATACACCATCATCATATTTAAATTTAAAAATTATCCATCTAAATAATAAATCACTACATAGATAAAAGGTCATAACTCTGTGATAAAAGATTCCAATGAAACATGCTGATGATACGCACAAAATGACTTGGTATCTACCAATCTTATGAAGTTTCATCCAAATTAAGCCTGAGTTTTGGAGATAAAATGCAGACAAGATTGGCCAAAAGTACAAAAGGTCATAACTCTGTGATAACTAGAACTGCCATTGCCATGGCGCAAAAAAAACCCCCCGTGTGCTGCTTTGTCACAGGGACTTTAAAATGGCGCAAATGAGAGTTACAATTCTTGGGCATTGCACTTCCCTTCAATGAGATCTACCCACATATGAAATTTCATCTTGAAACCTTTTATCCTTTTAGAGTTACAGCCTGAACAAAAATTAAGAAAATAACTCAAAATTTGCAAAAGAGAGTTACGGTTCATGGTCACTGCACTCCCCCTCAATGAGATCTATCCACATGTGAAGTTTCATCTTGATACCTTTATTCTTTTTGAGTTATGGCCCAGACAAATATTAAGCAAAAGGTTACGGCCCGGACGTTGTAAGGGGGTGGAATTAATCCGACCCAAACATTATTAGTTGGTACAAGAAGAACCTGAGGCAGAGTTGCCACCAGTGAAGTGTTGATGACAGCAACAAACATTTAGGCTTTAGAGCAAAGATAAACCTAGGTCATAAAAACCAATTTTACTATGTTCATCCAACTGTGAAATATAGGTTACAGCCATAACTTTGCATAAATATTAAATAGTTTATATTATGATGTACATGTGTACCTAGTTTCACAAGGATGTGAAGTCATCTTCATAGAAAAAAAAAAGCTTAAATGCAAAGGTAAATCTTAGGTGTGATGGACGGACAGACGAATGGACACACTGACACATGGACGTACACACTCACGGAAGCACATACCAAAGATCTGTATGCCCCACCAACTCCGTTGTATGTACAAAATCAATATGGCTCTTCAAAGTTTTCCATAAAAAAAAAACAACAACAAAAAACAGGAATATATCACAAACCAGATATATATCTGTATAATCTTTAAAAAATTCTTCGTTTTAATGATGCATGGTTTAATATTCCATTGTGGTCTTCAATTATTTGGATACTATTTGTCAGACATAAAGCTGCCACACTGCCATAAATGTGGCATATAGAGTTCCCAGACATATTTTTACCCCATAGAACCACCCTATTAAATCTTACATAGGTGACTTTCCCATCTCAAGAATACAAAGTTATAATCACCATGGGGGATTTCATGTTACCAACTACTTATTATAAATATTACATGCACAAGATGTCTGGTTTCACTCATGCTCATTAGATGTCTCCACCTGTAACCAGGTATTTGTCAATCGACCAGACCAAAAATGATGTTTCTATGGATAACAGTAGGTAACTTGCAATTACTTTTGTCTTTAACAAGATGTTCTTCTGCTATTTCACACAATAGCATCTGAAACTCATATCATATTGTGAACTGAGAAAGGTCTAAGTCAGCAGTCTATGCCATACATATTATCTAGTATATTGTTGCAGACCACTGCCAAGGATTCAACCTATAACTCTTGCTCTAAAGATTATCCATCTAACTACAAGACAGCTGTGCCCTTTAAAAAAACAAGAGGGCCAAGATGGCCCTGTGTCGCTCACCTGAGTAAGATGGCTGTGTTAGGCATAATGACAAAAAATCTGGCATCTAAAGTGTTTTTCTAACATTTGACTAAGTGACCTACATTTTGATCCTACATGAATTTGCACTCAACTGGGAATTCATGCAGTCATCATTCATATCAGGTTTAATGAACACTGGGACAAAAATGTAGGCCTCTAGAGTGTTCACAAGATTTTTTTAAAATTTGCCCTGGTGACCTACTTTTTGACCCTATGTTGCCCAGTTCTGAATTCATCTGAGATTTGATGTAAACAAACATTCTGACCAAGTTACATTAAGGTTAGAAAAGGCTCTAAGTTTCACAAGTTTTTTAAATTGCCTGGTGACCTTTTTACCTATGTCCATTCAATCATCAGATTATGTAACAACATCTGACCAATTCATAAGTGCAAAATGTTGCCTCTAATGTTAAAAGGTTTTTCTAAGATTTTCTAAGATTTGACCTGGTGACCTAGTTTTTGACCCCACATGACCCAATTTCAAACTCATCCAAGATATCATACAGACAAACATCCTGACGAAATTTTATGAAGATTGGGCAAAAACTGTGGCCTCTACAGTGTTCACAAGGTTTTTCTAAGATTTGACCTGGTGACCTAGTTTTTGACCCCACATGACCCAATTTCAAACTCATCCAAAATATCATGTAGACAAACATCCTGACCAAGTATAGGTTAGTTCATAGTTGCCTTTAACTTCATGATATAGTCACGAGGGTGAAGCCCGAGTGACTATGTCGTGTAGTTAAAGGCAACTATGAACTCACCTATTTAGCACATGGTATTTTCCTCCACTAGCGACAAAACGTCACAAAAGTGTGAGTTATGCAGTTGCATAGTCCACTATTGTTGATTTTTTTACAAAAGTGTGGACTACGCATTATAGTCCATGGTGACTATGAACAAATACTAGGATCTGACTGGACGAAAGGAAAATGCCATGTGCTAAGTTTCATGAAGATTGGGCCAGAACTGTGGCCTCTAGAGTGTTCACAAACAATTGTTGACGACAGATGCCGGACGTGGGACGACACACAACGGACAAAAGGCGATCACAAAAGCTCATCCTGAGCACAAGTGCTCAGGTGAGCTAAAAAAAAAAAATATATTTTGCTCAAAATCTTGATCATGTTTCTTTGCTTTGAAAATTGGTAATTTCTTGGTCATGAAAAATAAGACCAGTCCTATCACTGAACGTCATAAATATCCCTAATACATCACCTTGATGGAACATGAAATAATATAGAACCTTTTGTAAGAAGGGGGCCATGATGCCCCTTTATCCATCACTTGAGTAGAAATAAAACTTTTTTTTTTTTTTTTTTACAAAAATGCAATTATAATAATGTCATTTCAACTAAAAACTTGATCAAGATTGCTTTAACACAGTGAATGCTAGAATGTAAACAAAGTGAAAACTGGAATTTTTCAATAATAAAAGGGTCATAACTCCTGGTCTACTTGGCAAATTTCAGCCATAATCAAACTTGACTGTGAGGTTATGACCATAAACATTGTCACTGTGACAGAGAAATAAAGATGCAAGAGTGTAAACATGGCATAACTATGATTCCCTAGCTTAAGTACTCACCAAGACAAGAATTTGCATGGAAAAAAAAAAAAATAATTTCATTTTTCTAAACAATCTGACTTTTTTTTTAAATAGACAGCAAAGAAATATCTAAGTTAAAAAGGGGCATAACTGTGTAAAATTAAATCCAAGAGTTATTTGCTCTCTAATTTTTTTCCCACTCTGCTAGTGATCAAATATTCCATGTCTGAAGTGAGTATGTTTGACAGCTTTTGAGAAATTAACAAAAAAAATACCTACCAAAAAAACTTAACCAACACAGAGAAAAGGGCATAACAGTTACTGTGTCTAATTGAATTTTAGGGTAACTTTCTTTTGAAATGAGGTCCCTTTTTGATAGTGAATTAGTTTTCCATGCTTAAGGTGAAAATGTAAAGTTTTCATTTTCAAAAAATTGACCATAACAAAAACATGAGCTGTCTGTAAGACAGCGCCCTTGAAGTTGACTATTTGCTGCTTAATCGTAAGTTTAGTTTAAACTTATTTATTTTACGTCGATTGGGAAACAAGTTCTTACAACTTATACTAATCCCACTCGACGGTTCCTGGGTTGGACCAGTACTTTGCGCCTGGGAAGGTCGTGAAGAATTCTTGCCTCCAACGGGTTTGAACCCACAACCTTCGGATACGTTACCACTGGACCACAGTGCGCTTAATCGTTTATGTTGTGTTCATCCATGAGGAGCCTTAATTTTCATCAAAAGCTATCTTACTTATTTGTTTCATGTCACTGAAGACCATAGAGAAGTATTAAATCAATAAGCATAGCTGCATACTAAATTGTATGCACCCTTGTAAATTGAGTGCAAAACTTTAACTTTTTAATTTTAACCAAAATTTCAAAGTTCAAATTGGGCCATTATTTAAATTAAATTCAGTCAAGAGTTATCTAACTTGGTGGCATGATGCCTCTGAACACCTATGTGAAGTTTCAAATGAATCCCATAACTGACAGATGAAATACAGAAGCATGTTAGTATGTTGCATGCAAAACTTTAACAAAGTTTCTATGTCTGAAGGGCCATATTTTGCATTAAATTTAGTCAACAGTTATCTAACTTGTTTAATGCTCCTGAAAAACTTAGTATCATATTAAATCAATAAGCAAAGCTGGTTATTATCTGCAGACAGTAAATTGCAAATAAAACCTTAACTAAGGTGTGACACTAATGCCAGGGTGAGCAGAATAGCTCCACTTGCCCCATGTAGTCAAGCTAAAAACTTAACCAACCAGTCGATAAAAGGGGCAGCATACTTGTGCCGAAATGGAATTATGGGTTACCATTCCTTTTTGAAATGGATTCCCTTTTTGAAAGTGACCAAGTATTCCAAGTTTGAAGTGAATATATTTGTTTTGAAAAAAAAAAGGACCTGAACAAATTAACTGACTCTCACGCCAATAAGAGTGTCAAGACAATACTCCACCCTTTTTTTTCCTCGAAAAGAGGAGCTAAAAAGGGACATGCTGTGATGGGACAAAGATTGTGATTCCTGTCCAGCCCTTACATGACTTCATTATTTTCATTCATGAAAATTCATTAATGGCAAATAATATACTTTGAAAAATCTGTTTTTCTTTCATCTTCAATTTTTCCGTAGGAAAAGTAAGTTTAAAACATATTTTTGTTATAATTCTTTTAATTTACGTTTCGCCAAAATGCCTTAATCAAAATATAAACAATTCTTGCTGACAATACAAAATTATTACTTCCTGCAACAATCATCTATAGAGGCTTGAATTTACTATAAATTCCCATAATCAATTGATGGATCATGATCACAATTTAAATATGGATGAATTACATTAACCCTTTCCCTCATAGAGGACACCATGAAAA
>CM037778.1:73109984-73159984 GCA_021229015.1 Solen grandis
TAATCCGAATCAGCAGTCGTCCATGACTGTGTGATAAGCTTGTGTTTAGGGTACTGCGGACACGGTCACTGATTGTGAGAAATTTACATGTCGCCTGCCGAGCGATCTAACAATTGGGAAAAATAGGCAATTACCAAAAGTTTGTATCAGTTACAACTATAAACTATTCTTGACAAATGCAGTTTAAGAAATAGCATAAAAAGTTAAGAATAATGTTAGCCGCTAAAAACAACAACAGCATATTTCTGCCAGCCACTTATCAACTTAGCTATATGCAAACCTTTCAGCAAAAATGTCACATATTCAGTTATTATCTGGCAAATAGAAAATGTTCAAGTTATCCACTTAGGTATCTTAACAGGACAAAATGTCTATAAGAGTCCACTACTGCCAATCACATATCCACTTCTACTAAAGGTTAACTGAATATCATGCTTTTTTCCAGATACTTATGTGAAAAAATGCTTGTTATCCACATAATTTAACTAACTGGAGGGGCCTCTGTGGCCGAGAGGGTAAAGTCGCTGACTTTTAACACTCACTTAGCCCCTCACCGCGTGGGTTTGAATCCCGGCAGGATCATTTGGATTTTCATATGAGGAAGCCTTCCAGCTGGCTTGAGGTAGGTCGGTGATTCTACTCTGATGCCTCTGTGCATTCGGGGTCTTCTTCCACCTGTAATTAGCTGGACGTCGCTATATAACTGAAATACTGTTGTAGCAATGATAAACTCAAATACAAATGTAGTCAAATAGTCAACTGACTAACTTGCAAAAAAGCATGATATCCAGTTATCTAAGTGAATAAATGGTTGGCAGTAGTAGGCACTAACAGACAGTTTTGTCCTGTTAAGATACCTTAGAGGATAACACGAAAGTTTTCTATTTGCCAAACAATCCCTAACTTTTATATTAAATATATAATCAAATGCATCAATATCTTCCATTCAAATGTAATAAATTGCCAATGGTAATTAAAAACAAATTAAAAAAAATAACTGTCAAAATCCAATAACAGTAAAAAATATTTCCAAAATGACGTCTCGAGTTCTCGACAGTGAATTCAAACTTAGTCTATCATGATTGTGGTGCACATATAGAAACAAAATCTATAAACAGCACAGAATGGTGTGCAAAATTTAAGATGATCCAAATAAGAACAAGAAACTATCTCACTCAAAGTGTCAATTTTATTACAAGGTGCTCACTGGGGGTACACTTCCTGTGTATTGATAATCAAACACATTATTTTAGGAACAGATGTTGGTTTAAATATAAATCAGTCATCGTCTGATTTCTGAGTGTTATCCGTAGATTTGGGACTTCTGTATTGAATGTTTTTATCTGTTTCCAAAACATTTTCAATAAAAAAAAAACCAATAAGAAAAAACAGTTTGAAAAAAAGGATCAATCCATTTTGCCAATTGTCGATGGTTTCTTCACTCATGGTGAGATATTGCATTAATAGTGTACACCCTATAGTCCAAAAATAACAATATGGCGAGAACTGAATACTTGAGGATACATGAAAATGTGTTGGTGCAACAATCATATGTGCTCATGCAAGGTCAAGGGCACAGGATTTATTTTTAGAAATTGTCTTAGGTATTCATAAGCTTCATTTTTCGCTCTATAACTTTCGTATCTTATACTATGTTTGGATTTTCATAAAACTTTACAAAGGTCAGGGAAGTTTGGGGATCATAATCTACATCCATTATTTTCTTGTTTCTATCTGGCACAAATTCTTAATGGGGGGTTTTCACAGGTGGGGACTCCTGAAAGTATTGCTTGCTTTACTGACAAAGCCTTGTTTAATTAATCATAAATAATTATTGTTTTGGACATATAGCAATGCCAGTAGGCAGAGCCGACCAGTTTTATTTTTAGAGAAATACCAAGATACCAAAGAATCATGGGATTTTCTTTCTAGGTCAAACATTGAGGACAGTAACATGTTTTCAATATGTGTTAATAGGGAGGCTAATAAAAAAAAAAGAAAAAAAAAAGATTAATTAAGACTGCAATGCTCCAGCTAGGACTTGAAAAGGGCCGGGTGCAGATGCATTAAAGGGCAGTTTAAGGCGCAGAGCGCCAAGTTGTGGCAGTGATTTTTTTTCAGCCTGTTGGGAATGGGTCCTGTATCTTTCAAATTGGGAATTTTTAAATTGCAAAAATAAGTAAATTGGGGAAAAAAGAATCGCTAAACATGAGATTGGGAAATTAGTTGTACATTTACAAAAGCCTTAAACAAGTTTTTTTTTTTTTACTATGCTGAGATACTGGTTTAAAATAATTCATTTAAGAAAAGAATAAACTTTAAGATTCTTTTTAACTTTGCTACATTGTAAAGTTTTTGAAATTTCATGATTTTATCATTAAGACTAGGGAAATTTTCCTTTTTTTTTATATTGTGAAGGGTCTTTTTCAGGACCCCTTTAAAGAAAGAAAAAGATTACTGTGAGGTCCCCCTCCTCTCAATCTGTTGCTGGGATGGAGGTCCCAAAAGAAAATTAATTTTTCTTATTTTAAGGTGCTAGAACTCTAATGCACAATAAAAAGAATTGCAAAACAATATTTTATACCAAAAGTATGCCATAAAAGACAATCTATGGTAAAGTTAACGTTCTAGAGGCCACATTTTTGGCCTGATCTTCATGAAACTTGGTCAGAATGTTTGTCTCCATAAAATCTTGGCTAAGCTCGAAATTGGGCCATGTGGGGTCAAAAAGTAGGTCATGAGGTCAGATCTTAGAAAAACCTTGTTAACTCTCTAGAGGCCACAGTTTTCTGGTCCCCAATCTTCATGAAACTTTGTAAGAAAGATTTTTCCATAAAATCTTGGACAAGTTTGACTTTGGGTCATGTGGGGTCAAAAACTAGGTCACCAGTGATACACAAATAATGTTAAAAGAGAAAAAAAGAAAAAAAAGTTGACCGTATTGGGATTTGAACCCACAAGTTTCAAGGCAGTTTTGAAGCAATTTTACCATAACGTAAATGGATTGTGTCTGGGTATGGTGATGTGAAGTGGTTACGTGATTCTTTATAAGTAATTTAAATGGCAGATGACATCCGTTGTTTGTCAAAACAATGTTGTTGTTAAAATTGCCCCTCCATTAAAATCTATCACTATTTAAATGAAAGCTGAGGTGCAGTTAGGGCTGCAACGATTGATCAACAATTCGATTCGATATGATTTGATTATTTTAGTCTCGATTTGATTATTTTTGATTCGTCCTTTGCTTTATAGCATTTATTTCAGTAACAAGTAGTAGAAGGGCATAATGTTACATAACATCCTTAACATACTGTTTAGCAGTATATAAATTCATTGATATTTGACTAGATTGACTATATCAATGGAACACGGAAAGAGGTAGGAAAATTGTTTGGATTTACTCTGTTTACCTGTTTATATTCTAATTATAAAATACAAATGGAATAAGTGAATGTTAACAATATATGGCGAAGTATTGACAAACAATATCAAACAACATATTTAACTATATCAACTGTTTGATTAAAAGTAAAAACATAACAAAAATATTAAGTGTTAAAAAATATCAAGAAAGTCTTTAAATTAACTCTCTTAAACCATTTTTTGAACATAATTATAAAAATGTTCACTAATAACAACTATATTTTTTTATCATTCTTAGGCAAACAGAGAAAGCCCTTATTAAACAGTTTAAGACACTTACTGATCAGTGTCTTATCTGTTAGCTGACTTTATCTGACGAATAACTGTCGGCCAGGTCAGCCATCTTTAAACAACTAACACGTTTAGCTTTACAGGCGTTTTTAAATGGATAATCAGTGATAGATCTATCCAATCAAAATGCGTGTTTTATCGGAGATTTATATCCAGATTTCTTAGAATTTTTTGGTTCAAACTTGTACGGATGATTGACAGTGGCTGAAATCATGTGTGCCACCATCTTGTAATTTGTTCATATATATTGATGTGGTTACTTCCCCTAGTTATACCTAAAGATTCTGTAGGCACTGATTTGATTGGCTTACAGGAAGGTCAATCTTTGACAACCTTCTATACGCTGTTGTCAGATTAAGTTAACAATACTGAATCTGATTTTAATGAGGTTGATATCTGATTTGATTTAATGATGACATGCTAAAATGTTAAGTCTCAATGAATTAAATTATCTGTATGCTTCATCTTTGGAAATGTTTGACCTTTTTCATGTAACATTTGGTTTGCAGTATTTTTATCTATCCTAACCTTTACACATGATTATTGTTCAAGTTTTCGGTTCATAGCATTAGTATACCTTTCCTGTGTTTAATTGAAGAAATATTCAGGCTACCCAATGGCTAAAGTAGGACAATAGGTAGCCAATGGTTGACCTTGTTTACACAAAATAACCTATTTCTGTTTTGGATACTGTTTGTGAGGTTTTGAACTAGCTATGAATGGAATAGGCAGGGCTTGATTTTCACTTCTAAAAACTGGAAAGGTGTATATCATAATCAGATTTTTCAGTAGATTTTTAAAATGACATTTTTCAGAGTTTTGATGAATCAAGATTTGTATTTGAAAAGGACGAAAGGCTTGATTTAAGACAGAGACAGTGAGCAGACAGAGAGGAGCATAATTATGTCAGAGATTTTCCTGCAGGAAGATATAACTTCACTCCTAGATAACAGGTTCATTGTCATCATTGGAGACTCAAGTAAGTAAGAAATTTATTTCTATGTTATTTATCTTTGATATTTTACCTCCATGGTTCTGGTCCCCAATGAAATATGAAACTGATTAATTTTCCCAAATATGGTACAAAAAGTTCCCAGTTTTATATAATGTCTCAGGTAATTGTTTTGCCTATTTCTTTAGCTCACCATAGCACAATGGGCTCAAGATGAACTATTGTGATTACACTGTGTCCGTCCTCGTATGTTGTCAACAATTTGCTTTAAAAGACCTCTCCTCTGAAACCACTGGGTAGAAATTGATGAAACTTGGCATGAATGATCCATGCCTGGCCCTTCACAGAAGTTGATATAATAAACTAATTAAACTTGATCCATGCAGAGCTCAGGTTGCCATGGTAACAAACAGAATTTTACTTTAAAACCTTTAAAAGTTTTCTCTTAAACCACTTGTCATAATTTAATTTCATTTAGCAAACATGGTCATCTCATGACTTTCTATCATAATTGCTACAATAAAGTTGATCTCTGAGGCCCCTAGGAGGTTGGCTATTTTCCTTTTACACTCTCTCTCTCTCTCTATTTATATATATAAAAAAATCTTTATCTATGAAACCAGTGGTTAGAAGTTGACTACCTTTGGCATGTATGGTCACCTCATGGCTGTCTACCATTATTGCAAAAATAAAGTTGATACCATAAAAAATGTGGCTCCTAGAGGGGTGGGGGGTCGACTGTTTCCTTGAATACTCCATATAGAAGATTTCAAAATCTTTTTCTATGAAACCAATAATAAGACTTTAATTTCTTTTGGCATGTATGGTCCACAGGTGTTCGGCGAGTTTGATTGGTCACTATATCAAAATAAGTTATTGATTTCAAGTTCATATGTGTTTAGACATCATAATTCAGCCTGGTCCTCATTTTGAGACATACCTAAAAAAATTACAGACCAAAGGTTGAAAAGTGGCTTTTTTTCTGTGCCCGAGTTCTTGATGTTGTTTTACGTATATAACAATTTTAAATAACTTAAAATAGGCTTCAAGATATAGTTATTCTGCCACAGGTTTACCTTTGTGTTAAAGCTTTATTTGTCATCTTGGAGTGGACTATAGGTTTGCCCTCTGCCTGTCTGTCTGTCTGTCAATCGTAGGCATGTCATGCTTGCTTTAGTCTTCCTTGAATTATGTCCCCCTTGCCATATATTTTGATTATATTTTATTTGCTCTGTTTTCCAGCTACTGTAAGTCAGATTTAAGATTTAACTTCACAGCATTTATAAGTACCAGCGATGTTGCACATAATCTTGGAATTTTGTGGTTAGCTTAATATCAATTTTGTGTTTTTCAAATTATTTTGATTGGTTGAAAAAGTAGGTCACAGGAGCTAAAAATAGATTTAAAAAATGCAAACTCTGAAAATCTTCTTCTGCAAAACTACAAGGCCTAGAGCTTAGATATTTGGTGTGTCATTGTCTAGTGGACCTTTACCAAGATTGTTCAAATCATGACCCTGGGGTCAAAATTGACCCCGCCCCAGGGATCACTTGATTTTACATAGGCCTATATATAGGAAAAAAAAATAGGAAAATCTTCTTCTCAAAAACCACAAGGTCTGGAGTTTAGATATTTGGTGTGTAGCATTGTCTAGTGGATCTCTTCTAAGTTTGTTCAAATCATGGCCCTGGGGTCAAAATTGGCCCTGCCATGGGGGTCCCTTGATTTAACATAGACGTACATAGAAGAAAAAAAAAGAAGAAAAATCTTCTTCTCAGAAACCACAAGCCGTGGAGTTAAGATATTTAGTGTGTAACATGGCTTTATGAACATCTACCAAGTTTGTTCAAAGCATGGCCATAGGGTCAAAATTGGCTCCGCTCCAGGGTCACTTGATTTTATATTGGCTTTAATAGGAAAATTTAGAAAAATCTTCTTTTCAGAAAACACAAGGCCTGGAGTTTAGATATTTATTGTGTATTATTGCCTTATGGACATCTACCAAATTTGATCAAATCATGGCCCTGGGATTTAAAATTAGCCCCGCCCTTGGGGGTCACTTGATTTTACATAGACTTATATGGAAAAAAACTAGAAAAATCTTCCTCTCAGAATCCACAAGGCCTGGAGTTTAGATATTTATTGTGTTTTATTGCCTTATGGACATCTACCAAGTTTGTTCAAATCATGGCCCTGGGATCAAAATTGGCCCCGCCCCAGGGTCTCTTGATTTTACATAGACTTACAAAGGAAAGATTTTTAAAAGATATCCTTGTCAGAAACCACAAGAACATGGTTTAGATATTTGGTATGTAGCATGGCCTTGTGGACCTGAACCAAGTTTTCAAATCATGGCTCTTGGGGTCACCTGATTTTTTGCAGTTTCTGTTTTCACTTAAGATTATTTTGCTGTTTTATAAAAGGCAATAAAGGCAATATTAATCAGGTGAGCGATTCAGTGCCATCATGGCCCACTTGTTATTTTTATCCTTCAACTTTGTGAAGATTGTCTCTGACATGGAAACAGTTACTGTGACAAAACAGTATCTGGGGGTATTCTTCATCTTCATTGAAGTGTTTCTGGGAATGTGTATCCTCTTGATAAGTCTTTAACCTTCAAATATAGCAGTAGGATTTTATATCGTTTCCATCGAACAACATACTTGCATAATTTTAGACAATGGTTAATGAAGCAAGACTGGTCATTTACCATTGGTTTCTGCACCAGTTCATTTCTTGGCATCACAAACTGTTTTTGTATTCTAACAAACAAGAAATTTCAAAATAGTTAGCTTGGTTATCAGTTGAGGTGATAATTATATTGTCATTTCAGGGAATGTCTTAATCTTATTAAGTTTTTAAGTTTGTGATGTTTTAATTAAATTCCTGGAACATGTTAATGGGAAACCTTAATTAAGATAAACATCTGTTGGAACTAAAACATCGTTATGCTTTGAGGAAAAATTATACAGGCACAGGAGTGAATGGCTCGGAAGAGATAGGAGCATGGCAAGGAGTGTTAACAATAATTAGAAATGTTTCTAGAGCTTGAGAGCTATTGTAGTCGCCCTTGTGTTGGCTTCGGCGAAGCAGCTTTTGGTAGAAGTTTTGCATGCAAGCTACTATCCAGCTTATATCTCAATAACCATTCAGGTATTGACTTGAAAGTTTATGAAATACAGTAAAGCTCACTTATAAAGAAATCATGGGGACCTTGCCAACTATTTCAACTTATCCAAATTTCATATTATCTATATAATGAAATTTCGTTATAAATGTTTGCATATAGTGAAATTTCGTTATACATTGTCTTTCAATTCTTGCTACTAAAATGATTAGGGAGTAATTCCAATAAGTATAAAAGAATGGTTACAAAAGGAAACGACTTGTGAAATTAAACAACTTTTGGATCATAACAGGGTCCACAACCTTCCATGCTGCATAGTCATATCGGATTGCCACCAATACGTTTACTGATGATGATGGTGATCAATCGATCAATCAAAAACTTATGTACGTAATCACGGAATATAAAATACTAACATTATATACATAATCGTCAGAAGATGCCATATTGTTCCGTTATAGTTACTCTCCTTGAATGACCAAGTTTTGTTTTTTAACTATGTGTAAGGCATATGTGTTTTATTAGAAAGCAAAAATCGACTGTGTTTAAAATGCAACATGAGTTTATCGTAGGTTAGGTTGATTAGAATAGAATACATGTATGTGAGTGACATGTGTTTTTTATTCACACGAAACTGCCTCTCTGCTGGCTTAAATTGATTACGTAACGACGTACATATAGTTGGGTACTGTTTACTGCCCGAGGTGACAGACATTTATGAACACTTGTCAAACTGTGATAATGACGGTCAATTTTGTGTTAACCCAACCATTTCACAGGTAAACTTAAAAATAGGGACCTACAAATTCTTTTGTCTAAGCTGATTTTTCACTGTATCCGATTTTATATCTTATGCAGGCTGGGGTCCATAGAAATTATAAAGGAAGCAGTCAGGGAATTACTTTTATTTTGTATTAATTGGTATTTTGTTTTATCCGATTTCGTTATAAGTGAGCTTTATTGTATACTTAGGGGCATCAGACAACCAGCTCTCTGCCATAAGTGCTAAATTAAAGTTGATCCCTTGAAAAATGAGGCCCCTAAGTTTCCTTATATACTCTATATAAAAAAAAATTAATTATTTTAAGTATATATGGTCACCTCATAGCTGTCTACCATAATTGCTAAAATAAGTTTGATCTCTTTAAAAATGAGGTCCCTAGGGGTTCTGCTATTTTCCTTATATACTCTTTATAAAGAAATTTCAAAATTCTTCTTCTTAGATGAAACCAATGGTTGGAACTTAATTTCTTTTGTCATGTATGGTCACTTCATGGCTGTCTATCATAATTGATAAAATAAAGTTGATCTCTTGAAAAAAGAGGCATTTATGCGGTCAGGTAGTTTACCTATCAAGCACTATATAGAAAATTTCAAAAGTCGTCTTCTATGAAGCCTCTGGGTAGAATTTAATTTCTTTTTGTACAAATGTTAACCCATAGCTGTCTACCATTATTTTTAAAATAAAGTTGATCCCATGAAAAAGGAAGACCTCCAGATGATTGACTAACTAAGAATTCTTTGTATCTGAAACTTGCATCAGGTTGCTGCTGGAAGTATTAATATAAAGTGATTTGAAGGGCTTTAAATAACTTATGTGCTCTTGTGAGGGACCTAGGGCCATCTTGGTCCTCTTGCTAGCTTATCTGACTTTTAGCTCATCTAAGCACTTAGTGCTTATGTGAACTTTTAAGGATCAATGGCTGTCTGTCGGCACCCATCATCTGTTGTCCATCATCCACAATTGTTTCAAATGACATCTCCTCTGAAACTACTGGGCCAAATTTGATGAAACTGTGCCTGCGATGTCCTTGCGTAAAGCTCTACCAAAGTTGTTCAAATGGTTCCGTTCCATTGCATATCTAGGTCACAGGAGCTAAAAATAGATTTTAAAAGTGAAATCTTTAAAAATCTTCTTCTCTGAAACTGCAAGGCCTAGAGCTTAGGTATTTGGTGTGTGGCATTGTCTAGTGGACCTCTACCAAGTTTGTTTAAATCATGACCCCAGGGCCAAAATTGGCTTTGTTCTAGGAGTCACTTGATTTTACATTGACTTATATAGAAAAAACTAGAAAAATCTTCTTGTCAGAAACCTTAAGGCCTTAGATATTTTGTGTGTAACATGGCCGAGTGAACCTCTACCAATTTTGTTCATTCAGGGCCCAGGGATGAAAATTGGCCCTGCCCTAGGGGTCACTTGACTTTACTTAAATATTTAGCTCTCCTGAACACTATGTGCTCAAGGTGAGCTTTTGTGATCACCCGTGGTCGTGTGTCATCCGTCGTGCATCCTCAGTCGTCAACAATTTGCTCCTCACATTACCTCTGAAACCACTGAACAGAATTTGATTAAACTTGGCAGAGATGGTCCTTGAGTGAACCTTCACAAAAGTTGCTAAAATAAACTTGATCCATGTAGAACTCTGGTTGCAGTGGCAACGGAAAGAAAAAAAAAATCAGAAAACTTTAAAAATCATCTCCTTCAAAACTACTTCAAAATGTTTTAGTACAGATGTTCCTAATGGGTAACCCTTTTACTATGTTAAAAAGTGCAATGAAGGCAATATTTCAGATTTGAGCAAGTTTTGGCTCTTTTGTTACTTAATTTTATTTGGAATGTTTTGGAATGTAATGCAATAAGTTTTTAAGATATCATAACACTTTATAAGTGGCTACATCTCATTGAGTAGAAGTGCAGTTCATAGGAACGCTTCATAATTCATATAACTTCTTAATTTAATTTTTAAGTTTTTTCCCTTTGCTATTTAATTTTTGTTTGGACCATTACTCAAAGTTAAAACCTCAAAAGTGGATGAATGTCATTAAGGAGTGATGCAGTGTATTAACTCTTCACTTGATAACTTTTGAGTTATTGCCCTTTGTTATTTTAAGGTGAGCTGTTGTGATCTCCTTTTGTCTGGCATCCAGCATTCCTGTGTGCATCTGGCGTCAACAGTTTTCTTTAAAAAACATCTCCTCCAAAACTGCTGGGCCAAATTTGATGAAAATTGCCTGTGATGTTTCTAGTATGAAGCTCTATCAGAGTTGTTCAAATGGTTTTGGTCCCTTGCATATCAGGGTAACAGGAGCTAAAAAATCTTCTCCTGAAACCGCAAGGCCTAGAGCTTAGATATTTGGTGTGTAGCATTTTCTTATGGACCTTTACCAAGTGTGTTCAAATCATGACCTGGGGTTGAAATTGGCTCCGCCTCAGGGGTCACTTGACAGACATATATAGGAGAGTCTTAAAAAGGTC
Organism: Solen grandis; assembly: GCA_021229015.1. Classification (NCBI taxonomy): domain Eukaryota; kingdom Metazoa; phylum Mollusca; class Bivalvia; order Adapedonta; family Solenidae; genus Solen; species Solen grandis. Next base: position 73,121,034 of record CM037778.1, read on the forward strand.
TTGTCAGAAAACGCAATGTCATGGGTTTATTTTTTTAGCTCGACTATTCGAAGCGTCGGTGTCGGCGTTGCAGCTTTTGGTTAAAGTTTTGCGTGCAAGTTACTATCAACCTTATATCTCAATAACCGTTTATGGTATTGACTTGAAAGTTTATAAATATGTTCAGGGGCATCAGACAACTAAGGTAGATAACTCTTGACTGAATTTAATATGAATTATGGCCCCTTTTTAACTTAGAAATTTTGGTAAAAGTTTTGCATGCAAGATACTCTCATGCTTATATCTCAGTATCCAGGCAAGCGATAGATTTTAAACATCTTTAATATGTTGAGGGGTATCATACTTTCATGGTAGATAACTCTTGATGGAATATGTTACAAATTATTGCCCCTTTTAATGTAGATATTTGGTTAAAGTTTTGCATGCAAGGTACTTCATGCTATATCTCAGTATCCAGGCAAGGTGATTTAAACATATTTAATATGTTTAGGGGTATCATACTTTCATGGTAGAACACTCTTGATAGAATATGTTACAAATTATTGCCCTTTTTAACTTGGAAATTTTGGTTAAACTTTTGCATGCAAGGTACTTTCATGCTAATATCTCAGTATCCAGGCATGCAATTGATTTTAAACATTAGGAGTATCATACTTTCAAGGTAGATAACTTTTGATGGAATATATTACAAGTTATGGCCCCTTTTTAAACTTAGAAATTTTGGTTAAAGTTTTGCATGCAATGTACTTTCATGCTTATATCTCAGAGTCCAGGCATGGGATTGATTTGAAACATCTTTAATATGTTTAGGGGTATCATACTATAAAGGAATATAACACTTGATGGAATATATTAAAAATTATGACCCCCCTTTTAACTTAGAATTTTGGTTAAGTTTTTGCATTCAAGCTACTATCCAGCTTATATCTCAGAAATTGCTTGTGGAATTGACTAGAAGGTTAAGGAGTGTCTTCAGGGGCATCAGAAAACTAAGGAGGATAACTTTTGGACTGAATTTTATACAAATTATGGCCCTTGGATTTTTGGTTAAATTTTTGCATGTACAGTGTTATTGTGCTTATGTCTCAGTAACTAGGCATGGGATTGATTTTAGAAATCATAAAAATATTAAGGGGTATCAGACTATCAAGGTATTTCATTTTTGACTATTATTATGTACAGGGTATGTAAAGAGCAAGAATTGAAACAGATTTCATTTGATTTACCAACAAGCATTTTGAATAGTCGAGCGTGCTGTCCTCTGACAGCTCTTGTTGGTATTCACCATGGCCTTGTGGACCTGAAGCAAGATTTCAAATCATGGCTCTTGGGTATAAATTGGTCCCACACTAGGGGTCACTTGATTTTATACCATCAAAATTTGGACCGTTTGTGATCGCCCTTCGTCCGGCATCCGTTGTGTGTCGTCAACAATTTGACTTGTTAACACTCTAGAGGCCATATTTTTAGGCCAATCTTCATGAAACCTGGTCAGAATGTTTGTCTCCATAAAATCTTGGACAAGTTAGAAATTGGGCATGTGGGGTCAAAAAGTAGGTCATGAGGTCAAATCTTATAAAAACCTTGTTAACACTCTAGAGGCTACATTTTTGGCCCAATCTTCATGAAACTTGGTCAGATTGTTTCTCTTGATAAAATCTTGAACAAGTTCGAATTTGGGTCATGTGGGGTCAAAAAGTAGGTCATGAGGTCAAATCTTTGAAAAACCTTGTTAACACTCTAAGAGGCCAAATTTTTGGCCATATCTTCATGAAACATGGTTGGAATGTCTGTTTTCATAAAACCTTGGACAAATTCGAAAGTGGGTCATGTGGGGTCAAAAAGTAGGTCAATATGAAAAATCCAACATATGTTGCTCATTTATAAACAGGTGAGCCATTCAGGGCCATCATGGCCCTCTTGTTGTGTTGAATTATGAATTATGAAATTTGTTGAATTTTGCTGTACTTCTGCATAGACTTTGTATTCAGCATGACTGTTTTATAAAAAACAATGAAGGCAATATTTATCAGGTGAGCGATTCAGGGCCATCTTGACCCTCTTGTTTCAAAGGAGAGGGGCCCTTCGGCCCTCTTTTCTCAAATCCTAGAAGCAGCACTGCATCTATGAACAAGCTTCTGTAAGTCACTTTTTTGACAATTCTAGTTAAACTATTGATGTTTGAAACCCTGAAATGCTTGACTTGAATGGTATTAATTTGTCTTTGATTAGTATCATATACAACATTCAGATTTTCCCTTCAATATCTCATTAATATTCATTAACAGATAAATGACTTGATGAATACTAATTATATGAGCTTCAAATGGCATAAATTATACAGTGATTTATTTCTTTGTCATAACAGTCTGGTTAATCTGAGCTACATCATTAAAGGAGTAAACAGAGGAGGCACTGATTCAACAGCTCCTGACATAAGCTGTCTGATCTGAGACGGCTCTGTTTGTCTATAAGTCTATATTCTGTCAAGTGTTAACTTCTCCCTAGAAATGATATTAACACAGTTGGACCGTTAAAGGCCCTTCAGAAGTGGTTCAGTTTAATTTTGATAAACTGCCATTTGATTATCCTTTCTTCAAATAATTGATGACAATAGTATCAAATGTTTGTGCTTGTCTTGAAAAATTGAAATCCCCCCCACCTCCTGTCAGTTTGTGATTATTGGAGAAAAAAATAGCACCGTGTGTATGGGAGACATAATAAATATCCTTCAAGAGTTTCAGGAAATTAGATTAAAAAGCAAAGAAAAAAAGGCTTTGAAAAGAAAGACTTGAGGAATGCATAGGAATTAGCATGCCATTGCTTCTACTTACAGATAGAGAGTATTCAGTCAAACAGAACTGTCATTGATGCCACATAGCATCAGTATGGAGTAGGTTTTAAATTTGGCCATGGAGCCACCTAACAGAAAAAGGGAGCAACCACACTTATCATATTGTAAAAAAACCCATGTAATATGTTTGAAAAAACACTTTATGAATCAATTACTTGTATTAACTGATGAAAAAAAACAACAAGATTCAAAATATGCAAGTCCTCTATCATTATGGAAAAGAAATTCAGTGCCTTTAATGGGTACATGTATCTGATGACTTCTCGTAGGTCACGGGTTTTAAAAATTGGTTAACGGACCTTGCATAGCAACCTGATTCATTAAAGCTAAAAAAAATGTTTTGGAGGATCGATATTTTGAGACCTTAAAATATTCAGATTTTTAGATACATACTGTCAGCTTGAAAAATCAATGAAACCGCAGTTAAATAATAAATATTACAGCATAATGTAGAAAGTGTCAAAAAACCACAAACGCTATATATTATTTAACATAAGGCCATATTGGACATGTCTAATTGACAGCCCCCAGGCCCAATATGCTTTCCCATGCAGTATGTAAGCTGATTATTATATAGACTTTGCTTGAAATGGGTAAATTTAACTGAACATTATAGCTTATATTGCAGACCCTAACTCTTTCAATAATTGTATAAGGAAGGAATAAGCTGTTGTAAAATGTATCTTTATTGATTTAAGGTTTAATTTATGGCATCTCAAATCATCATATAATATGTCTGTTAAATTTAAAGTATTTCTATACTTTTTAACCAGGATTTCAGAAGGAAAACTCTGGTTATTAGACTGGGGTATGATGGCGGGCGGACGTAAGCAATTTCTTCTGTGTGCAACTCCTCCTACATTTTTCAACAGATTTGGCCTAAACTTTTACAAAAGCATTATTACATAGTGACCTGGCGCATATTGTCAGGGTTTTGTGGTTCAACTATTTTTGATGCAGTTATGGCCCTTTGTTATTTTTTCACATATGTAATATATAGGGAAATATTCTTCTGTGTGCATCTCCTCCTACATTTTTTAACGGATTTGGCCCAAACTTTTACAGAAGCATTATTATATAGTGACCTGGTGCATATTGTCAGGGTTTTGTGGTTCGACTATTTTTGCTGCAGTTATGGCCCTTTGACCCTTAACGGATGGAATATAAAGGGAAATATTCTTTCATGCACTTTTACATTTCTTATTAAATTTTGTCCATACTTTAACAGAGGTACCTTCACTAAGTCACCCTGGAGAATATTGCCTGTGTTTTTGCAGTTTGACCATTTTTGCTGGAGTTATGCCCCTTTGATAAAATTCCTTGTCCGGAGCATAACTCCTACATTATAAGAGGTATTGACTTGAAACTTTACTTACATCTCATTGAAGCAGAATGCAGTGCATAGGACAGGGCTCATCCTAGAGCGCGATTCGGGCGAAGAAGTCGCTCTCGGCTTATAAACTTCGCTCTCTACAAACATCAAAGTGAAATTCACTTCGCCGCCGATTTTTTGGCAGCGGTTTGTTCTCGCTTTGATGTTATCAAATAGATTATCGGTCTATTTCGCATTTGGCAGAATGACGTTGGCGTTACCAATTCAGAAAACAACCAATCAGCGCATTGGTTTTACCTGTCAGCCTCGATTTCAAATTCACTCATGCATAAGTGCAAAAACATGGAGAGAAGTGTAAACAATCGATAAGCGATAGATATGAAATGGGGTGTGATGCCGTGTATATCAGAAACTGACACTAGTTGACAGGTAAGTAACAGGTACACAAACCGACGGGGGGGGGGGGGAGACATTTGTCTATGTATGCTGGTCTTCCTCGCCGTGTAAAAGGTTGATCTTCCCCCGCAAAGTTAGCGAGTAGGACCGAAAGTCACCCCCGACTTTTTTGAATAAATTGCAAATAAGAAATGACAATTACTCGAATATGCATCTTTATAAACCGTGTTTTGTTTGTATTTGGCAGTCTGTCTCAAAATTTAATGTTGTTTACATCATTAGTAATCTGAGCAAACTCATGTCACTTTTTTCATGGTTAAACTGAACTGAAGCAGAAGAACATTGACATTACAAAAATAGTTGGAATAAGTACGGATGGTGCTAGTGTCATGACTGGTAAGACTGGTGGTGTAGTTACACTTCTTCCAGAACATTCACCCTCCCTGGTTGGTGTGCACTGTGCTGCTAACAGAACTGTGCTGGCTGCATCACAAGCTGCAAGAGACATCCCTGAGATGAAGGAGTATGCAAGAACAGTCTCAAACATCTTAAGGTACTTCCACAATTCTGCTCCGCGATCCAACAGACTACGGGATATACAGAGTGTGCTGAACCAGCCTGTACTGAAGTTTGTTGAGGTTCACTCCGTGAGGTGCTCAGTCTGGAAAATGCAGTGATAGCCCTGTACCGCACTTATCCAGCACTGGTTATGTGCCTTGAGAGGGAAGCTACTGTTGATGCTTCAGCAAAGGAACTCTACAAGGAAGTGAGCCAGTTCCGCTTCATTGCATTCACGCATCTAATGATGGATGTTCTGCCATTCATAGGAAGACTCTGTAAGAACTTCCAGTCAGAGTCTCTGGACTTCAGCAGTGTTCAGCCACTTGTCAGCAGTACTTGTCAAATTCTTTTTGGGACGGGGATAATGTGGTTATGTAGCTTGGCATTGCTGACAACTTCACATTTGAGGGGTTTGACAGCGACAATGAAGAAGAAGAGATGGAAATGACTGGATTTTCCCCGGAGCTTCTGTACTACACTCAGAAGAAGGATGTCTTGGACAGAGTTACACCAGCCTACATCAACACCCTCACCAGGAACTTGGAGGCCAGGTTTGAGCAGTCCAAAGTAATCGACGCAATGAAGGTGCTTGTCCCAAGCAACATCAAGGATGCTGAGTCAACAGCCAGGTATGGGAATGAAGAAATCCGGATCCTGGCAGAACAATACCTGCATCACATAGAGAGCCTGGATCAGTGCATGTTGGAGTATAGGCAGTACAAGAACTTAGTCCAGTGCTCCTATGCAAAGGAGACACTGCCTGAAATCACAAGGATCTTCAGCTAGAAATATCAGAAGGAATTTCCTAACATGACCAGCCTCTTGAAGCGTTGTGCTGTCCTTCTCATGACCAGTGTGAAGTGTGAGCGGGGTTTCTCCTTACAGAACAGAATAAAGTGCCGCCTGAGGACCTCAGTGAACAACAGGACCCTCTACACACTAATGAGGATCTCTGAGGATGGACCCTGCATCAAGGACTTCAACTTTGAGGCTGCTCTAGCCATGTGGCAGAAGGAAAAAAACAGAGTTATATGCTATGTAAATTTTCAGAATCACATGTGTAACTGTTGATCAAATGTAAATTAGACAGGATAAGCCAACTTTGTGTTTTAAAGTGTTTGCATGTTATGTACATTAGTAAGCAAATTATTAGATATTTTTTATTTTGATACAGTTTATATATATTAGTTTTGCAGTTTGACCATTTTTGATGGAGCATTTCTCAATAAATTTTGTCCAAACATTGCAGGGTCACCATCATTTAGTGCTCTGGTGCTCTGGTGCTTACAAGAATAGGGACAGACAGACCGACAGACAGCTGGTGATTCCTATATACCCCCACAAAAAAAATAATGTAGAATTTAGTTAAAGTGAATGCTTAAGTGACATTTTCAGAAGCAGATTGTTGCATCATATTCATGTCTTGTTCAAAGTTAATGTGGATAAATGTAAGTTAAAAATCCTTGTTGCATATATTATGTATGTTTGCTTTATACAGAATTGCATTAGATTTAATAGACATTGAGCACAAAATTATTTGACTGATACAAATAATCTGTATTGGGACGAAACATTGCGAAAAGAAAACCTGGTTTTGTGACAATTCCTGTCACTTGTTTTGTTCTATGTTTCTGAATAACTTGATAATGTAAGTTTTTTTATGCTCCCACCAAAAACAGGGGATAGAGCATATAGATTTGCCTTTGTCCGTCTGTCTGTACGTACATCTGTATGTACATCCTGAAACTTTGTGACATGCATAACTCTGAAAGTATTTGTACTACAGACTTGAAATTTCATGGATATATTATTCCGGACATGAACTTGCACATCTGGGTATTTTCATCAAACCACGGTTGAAGTTTTTGAAAAAAAAAAAAATTTATGCTTGTGACGCATGAAGAAAGAATTCGTACTACAGACTTGAAACTTCATGGATATATTATTCAGGGTATGAAAATGCACACCTGGGTATTTGCATCGAATCTTCATTGAAGTTGACAGAGTTAATGGCCTTTGTTTTTGAAAAATATGGAATTTGATGCTTGTGACGCGCGTAATTCTAAAAGTGTTTGCACTACAGACTTGAGACTTCATGGATATTATTACTCAGGACATGACTTGCACACCTGGTTGTTGGCCTTTATTTTGGAAAATGCGACGGGTGGGGGCATCTGTGTCCTCTAGACAAATTTCAAGTTTTCATTGGCCATATTCTCGATAATTTGATTTTTTTAGCTCACCTGAGCACAAAGTGCTCAAGGTGAGCTATTGTGATCGTCCGGCGTCCGGCGTCGTGCATCGTGAACAATTTTCTTTAAACGACATCTCTGAAACCGCTGGACAGATTTTAATGAAACTTGGCAGGAATGTTCCTTAGGTGAGGCTCTACAAAAGTTGCTAAAATAAAGTTGATCCATGAAGAACTCTGGTTGCCATGGCTACAAAAAGAAAAATAATTTGAAAACTTTAAAAATCATCTCCTTCAAAACTACTGGCCAGATTTCAAAATAATTTGGTACAGATGTTTCTTGGGTCAACCTCTACCAAAGTTGCTAAAATTATTCCGATCCTTATATGTATATAGAGAAACCTTTAAACAACATCTCCTCTGAAACCACTGGACAGAATTTGATTAAACTTGGCAGGGATGATCCTTGGGTCAACCTTCACAAAAGTTGCAAAAATAAACTTGATCCATGTAGAACTCTGGTTGCCATGGCAACAAAAAGAAAAAAAAATGAAAACTTAAAAATCATCTTCTTCAAAACTACTGGCCAGATTTTAAAATAAATTGGTACAGATGTTCCTTGGGTCAACCTCTACCAAAGTTGCTAAAATTATTCCGAACTGTAAAAAAACATGGCCGCCAGGGGCGGGGCTTATTTGCCTTATATGTATATAGAGAAACCTTTAAACAACATCTCTGAAACCACTGGACAGAATTTGATTTAACTTGGCAGGGATGATCCTTGGGTCAACCTTCACAAAAGTTGCTAAATAAACTTGATCCATGTAGATCTCTGTTTGCCATGGCAACAAAAAGAAAAAAAAAAATGAAAACTTTAAAAATCATCTTCTTCAAAACTATTGGCCAGATTTTAAAATAAATTGGTACAGATGTTCTTTGGGTCAACCTCTACCAAAGTTGCTAAAATTTTTCTGATCCGTAAAAAACATGGCAGCCAGGGGCGGGGCTTATTTGCCTTTAATGTATATAGGGAAAACTTTAATCAACACTTCCTCTGAAACCACAAGAGAGAATTTGATTAAAATTGGCAGGGATGATCCTTGGGTCAACTTTCACAAAAGTTGCTAAAATAAACTTGATCCATGTAGAACTCTGGTTGCCATGGCAACAAAAACGATAAAAAATGAAAACTTTAAAAATCATCTTCTTCAAAACTACTGGCCAGATTTTCACAAATGATGTTAAAATAAACTTGATCCATTTAGAACTCTTGTCATCTGACGTCATGTGACGTCACAACATACAACTTAGTTCTTATTATTTGGGCAATGATTTCGATATGATGTCGGTTGTTCAGAATGATAAAAATTTCATAGATAAGAGAGTAATGTATGTGCTTTAATGTATTAACATTTTCAGCATCCTATGACGTCATGTGACGTCAGAGCTAAAAATAGTGAAAAATATTGTACACGCTCTATAGCCGCCATTTATGGTCTGAATTTCCTCAAATTTTCACAGATGCTACATCTCAAGACTTAGTTGTGCATATCCATTCAGCTGACCAAAATTCCGAAAGACCGAGGTTCTGTGGTTGAAGCAAGATTCAAACATATGACCTAAATTTTCATTATAGGATTATAGAGCTTTCAGATGAGACAAAAAACTGAAACTTACACAGTTTGCAGTCCTGCAGATTTTCTTTAGATATTTTGAGTCCTGACGTCATAAAACGTCATGTGATGTCACAGCATATTACTAATTTCTCTTTATTTGGGCAGTGATTTCGACATGATATCGGTTGTTCAGAATGATGAACAATTAACAACTTTGACAGAAATGTAAAAGTTTTTAAGCAATAGCATTTTCAGCATCCTATGACGTCACGTGACGTCAGCGCAAAAAATAGGAAACATTTTTGTTTGCGCTCTTCTGCCGCTATTTATTGTTGGATTTTCTTTAAATTTTCACAGAATGTACATCTCAAGCCTAAGCTATGTACAAAGTTTGCAGTTCTGCAGATTTGCTTTAAATATTTTGAGTCCTGACGTCATATGGAGTCTTGTGACGTCACAGCATATTACTTAGTTCTCATATTTGGGCACTGATTTCGACATGTTGTCAGTTTTCAGGTGAGCGATTTAGGGCCATCATGGCCCTCTTGTTTTTTTTTATGCCCCCCTTCGAAGAAGAGGGGGTATATTGCTTTGCTCATGTCCGTCGGTCCGTCGGTCTGTCGGTAGACCAGACCTTGTCCGAGTGATAACTTAAGTTCTAATTGACCTTTAAGTCTCAGACTTCATGTGGTTGTTGCTCATGATTAGTAGATGACCCCTATTGATTTTGGTGTCATTACCTCAAAGGTCAAGGTCACAATGTCACATGTTGTGTATGTATAATACCAGACCTTGTCTGAGTGATAACTTAAGTTCTATTTGACCTTTAAGTCTCAAACTTCTTGTGGTTGTTGCTCACGATTAGCAGATGACCCCTATCGATTTTGGTGTCATTACCTCAAAGGTCAAGGTCACATGTTGTGTATGTATAATACCAGACCTTGTCCGAGTGATAACTTAAGTTCTATTTGACCTTTAAGTCTCAAACTTCTTGTGGTTGTTGCTTATGATTAGTAGATGACCCCTATCAATTTTGGTGTCATTACCTCAAAGGTCAAGGTCACAGGTTGTGTATGTATAATACCAGACCTTGCCGTATAACTTAAGTTCTATTTGACTTTAAGTCTCAAACTTCATGTGGTTGTTGCTTATGATTAGTAGATGACCCCTATCAATTTTTGTGTCAATACCTCAAAGGTCAAGGTCACAAAGTTGCATTTGTATATATGTTTGATGACTTGGCCTTGTCCAAATAAAATTTTAGTCCTATTTCAGACTATATGTTTATACCTATTGATTTGGGTGTAAATCCAAAGGTCAAGTTAAAATTTTTTTTAAAGTCTTGCCCAAGTGATAACTTCTATTTTATTTTTACTCTTAAGGTCCTAACCTCATGTAGTTGTTGCTTATAAATGTAGAAAACCCTGTTTTCAAATTAATAAGTTGGATTCTTATAAATATTTTGAACGATTTAAGCACTGTCTGACTAATAACTCAAAATCTCATTGTGTCTGGTTTTATTTCAGTAAATGTTTAGTTCCACATTTTAGCACATTATATTTTCACTCTAATTTTTGAAGTTTGAGAATTTTTTGTGACAAGCCAACATTATGAAGGCAAACTCCTTGCATGTAATATAGCTATATATATATTATGGCATATGAGGGGGGCATATGTGTTTCACAAACATTTCTTGTTTCAGATTAAATAGATGAAAATATTTGAAACCCCCCCCCCCCCCCCCCCCAAAAAAAAAAAAATCATACATTTATGGAAATAACCCTGAAGACATTCTTGATTTACATAGATTTTTTTTAGAACACACTTTAGAAATCTCCGAACCAATGGCCTACAGCTGAGGATATTTGTCAAAATTGCATGTATCATTGCCTAGTGGAAATATTTAGACCTGCTATTTGTAAATGATGCATACAAATGTTGTTAAAATATTCTGAATGGCTTTGCTTTATTTAAGTTGTGCTTCAAAAACATGAGCGGTGTCTTTGTTGCTTTGCATCAAAATTAGTCTTGCTCATAGAATTGAAAGTGATGTATCACTAAAATTTATATTGGTTAAGTATAGATCTATGCAAATGCTCAAATATCAATACAATGCTGATGCAAGGGAGCCTCCATTTAAGCAACATTTATGTGTGTCAAATGGCTTCCTTGGCCTGAAATATGTAATATATATTGCATGGCTTCTGCAAGTTGAGCTTAATTAACCTGCACACTATATATGGAGCGGGTTAATCAAGATCATAAGTAAAGCCAGTGCAATATATGTCTTGTAACAAGGGTAAAATGTAGAAAGGAGGCGGTATATACTAAGGTACCAAATATTGAATGCTTTGGATATCAAAGAGAAACCTATCAGTGAAGGGAAAGTTTCCTTTTACTCTCTTTTTAAATAAACTCTCACCTTTTGGCGCCTTCCATATAGATGCACAAATGCCTTTGAATTGTGAGTTATTACTGTTAATCTGTAATAGATCTTGTTTTGTATTTGCCCATGGATCTGAGTGACAGTGCAGAAAATCTTTTCTTATCTAAAGTGGACTTGTCATCAATAGACTCTCTTCATAATATTTTCAAAAGGTCTTTAACCCTTTCCCTCATATAGACTCATTTTGACGCACTCAATAGGTATCACATAAAGCCTGATCTGCAGAAAACCACAGTTAAACCTTACCAAATTTAATTACAAAATCCTCATTTTCAGACCACTGAGGAGCAGCGAACAGCATAAAACCTGATCAGCCTGCGAGTTACTCGCAGGCTGATCTGGTTTTATGCTGTTTGCATAGGTCTTTTCATGGTTTCCTCTATGAGGGAAAGGGTTACAGTGTGGCCATACAGAGTTTTTAACATTTGTGATGTGCTTTTTGTGACAAACAAATACTCATAAACTCTGAAGTGTTTCCTGAATATTTGGAAATCTTGTACATCTGACAAAAGAATCATTAGTGCATAATTTAGGAAGTGACACACATGTTCAATATGCGTGTGCAGTATTCAGTTTAAGCATGGGTACTTTGTACAGAAACCTACCCTGAGGCTTTGTTACAAATATATTTAGACACCAATGTTATAAGTCTATTACATATAGCTACATAAAATATAAAAGAAATTGTCAGCCATTTTGGCAGCCAATGGCTGCTACTGTCACCAGGTGGCGCTGCTGACTTCAGTAGGGGATGTTTTATATGTGTCAGATTTCACACTTTTAAACTGAAAGTGCAGGATTTTATGCTTAGTTGCCCCACTTATTCTAGATTCTGTGAACTTGACGGCTTGGATTATTTGGTTGGCATGAACACCAAAGAAATATTGTTCCCAGAACACAAAGTGATTAATTTTGCTGAGGTCAATGCATTTCCATAAAATGTTTAAGTTATGATGATTATAATAAAAAAGTTTTTTTCAGATAATAAATTTCTTAAATGTTTTTTACCTAGTTTTCAAATTGTGCAGTTTTTCTGCAAAATTATGTTGTGTTACATTCTTAAACATTATGTTTGTTTTTCTAAAATTCATATTAAGAAACTTGATAAATTAAAGCTCACAACTGAAAGAATGTTCCGTAAACTTTGAAGAAATGTGTAGCTGTTAACCCTTCTATACTATACACTTGTAAGGAATAAATGGAATAACAAAACAAAAATACTGCAGATGAACACTGATTATATTACTAGTTATGTTTAAAAATCATATAATGTTTGTTATTATTTAAATGTACTAAATGTTCTTCATAGACTCTGTGACAAGGTTTACAAGCTGTGCTGATGTAGATTGTAACTTATAATGCTACTCTTGGACAGCATGCATTTCCTTTCAGTCTCTGCTTTTCCACTTTGTATGTTTATGGCTGTACTGGAGTTATGGATATCATATTCCACTGTAGTCTGATATTTTTGCGTACATTGCATGTTATATGTTGTGTTTATATTTTTATATGTCAGTTTGTGTATGGTGCATTTGAAGGGTACATGCAATTGCTTTGGGAGCCTATAATGGACTCCCCTCTCTCCTAAAAAATATACAAGAAATATCTTTAAAAAAGATATTCTGCATAGCTAATGAATTGACAATTGTAACATGTAAAACAGATTAAATCTATTAAAAAATTAGAAACATTAGCAAAAATGTTTATAAATACTGCACCAAGATTATGGGAGGTATTGTAAAGATTATATATCAAAACGGATTTAATTTACAAACTAAAAAAAAAAAAGAAGCTAATCTACCAACTTCCATTAAATATTATGCACTTGCTGATTTTTTTAAAGTAAAGATAATTCATATGTAACCAAGCGAAACTGAAAGATCATAAATTGTGTATATCTGATTATTGTTTCCAGATCCAGACAATAAACTACACAACTTCTCCACAGAAGTTACCTTCTCTGAAGGCCGAGTCCACTGGTAAAAATTCAAATGGGAAATTGCGGTCTAAAAAATAGACATACATCTGTTTCTTACGAAGTTATTTTAAATCATATTGCCAAAGCAGCATTCCTTAATTGATAAGGAAGTGTTGTGTAACTGAAAAATAAACCTGTTGTATCAGGTAGAAAGATATATACAACCTGAAACTCCCATTTTAAATTGGAATATTTTATATCCTAAAAATAAATTATACAAGCCAATGATAGCATTGCATTTACTCTGGCTTCATTTGCATACCAACATTTGATTGGTTGAAGAAGTAGGTCAAAATCAATGTTATTTAGCTACACGGAAAAAAAATTAAAATAAGTGAAAACCCCTGATGAGAAGTACATTTGTTTACAGTACAGAGGGCAGTCTACAAGGATCTTGTGCTGCTGCTCCAGAGGAACAAGTACCTGACAGATTCCCAGCTCAGGGCCAAGGTGAGTCACAGTTTCCCATTTGGTTTGTGGTTTGATAGGAAATAATTTTGTAACATATGGTGGAGGTGAAAGTTAGCATGCAAAGTGGAAACATTCTTTGACTAGAAATGCAGACTTTTATCCCTTCTTTTCTTGATTGTTTATATAATTACACAGATGGAAAGTTCTTACCTATCATTTTTAGCTCGACTATTTGAAGAATATGAGAGTTATTGCGTCGGCGTCAGCATTGCAGCTCTTGGTTAAAGTTTTGCATGCAAGTTACTATTTACCTTATATCTCAATAACCAATTATGGTATTGACTTGAAAGTTTATGAATATGTTAAGGGCCATCAGACAACCAAGGTGGTTAACTCTTGACTAAAGTTGATATAATTTATGGACTCTTTTTAACTGAGAAATTTTGGTTAAAGTTTTGCATACAATAGAAAATTTGGTTATTGTTTCGCATGCAAGCTACTGTCAGCCTTTTATCTCAATAACTCATTCAACTTGACATAAAATGTTATGAATATGTTAAGGGGCATCAGACAACCAAGGTAGATAACTCTTGATGGAATATATTACAAATTAAGGTCCCTTTTTTAGCTTAGAAATTTTGGTTAAAGTTTTACATGCAAGGTACTTTCATGCTTATATCTCAATATCCTGGCATGCAATTGATTTGAAACATGTTTAATATGTTAAGGGGTATCATACTATCAAGGTAGATAACTCTTGATGGGTTATGTTACAAGTTATGGCCCCTTTTTATCCCCTGCCGAAAGGCGGCGGGGGATATAGTAATAGCATAACTTGAAAAGTGTTTGAGGTATCAACTTGATACTTCATAGTTGGATAGATCTCATTGAGGAGGAGTGCAATGCACAAGAATGATAACTCTACCTTTCATACTTTTTGAGTTATTGCCCTTTGTCATTTTTCATACTTAATTTTTGTCCAGAGCATAACTCTGAAAGAATTTGAGGTATCAAATTGATACATCATAGGTGGAAAGATCTCATTGAAGAGGAGTGCAGTGCACAAGAATGATAACTCTACCTTTCATACTTTTTGAGTTATTGCCCTTTGTCATTTTTCATACTTAATTTTTGTCCAGAGTATAACTCTGAAAGTATTTGAGATAACAACTCGAAACTTCATAGGTGGATAGATCTTATGGAGGAGGTGTGCATTGCACAAGAATGATAACTCTACCTGTCATAATATTTTTTAGTTATTGCCCTTTGTTATTTTTCAGGCATAACTTTTGTCCAGAGCATAAATAAAGAAGTATTTGAGGTATCAACTTGATACGTCATAGGTGGATAGATCTTATAGAGGAAAAGTGCAGTGCACAAGAATGATAACTCTACCTTTCATACTTTTTGAGTTATTGCCCTTTGTTATTTTTCAGGCTTAATCTTTGTCTGGAGCAAAACTCAAAAAATATTTGAGATATCAACTTAAAACTTCATAGGTGAATAGATCTTATTGAGGAGGAGTGCAGTGCACAAGAAACATAACTCTACCTTTCATAATGATTTGGTTATTGCCCTTTGTTATTTTTCAGGCTTAATTTTTATCACAGTGACCTTGATATTTTACCTGTAGACCTCAAAATAGTGGAATTAGTAGGTCTTCACATGGGTTTCTTATCTATAATCACTTTAAACATCAGTCTTTATTACTAAAAATTTTCTTTTAAAAATGAAATATTCTACTCTCCAACACATCTTCTAAAGAGCAAGCGTACGGCAGGGGATGGCCATGTCAACATGGCTCTTGTTATCATAGAAATTTTGGTTAAAGTTTTGCATGCAAGGTATTTTCATGCTTTTATCTCAGAGTCCAGGCATGAGATTGATTTGAAACATCTTTAATATGTTTAGGGGTATTATACTATCAAGGCAGATAACACTTGATGGAATAAATTGCAAATTATGGCCCCTTTTTAACTTAAAAATTTTGGTTAAAGTTTTGCATTCAAGGTATTTCATGCTTATATTTCAGTAACCAGGCTTAGGTTTGATTTGAAACTTCTTTAATATGTCCAATGGTATCATACTATAATGTTTTTGACTGAATACATTGTATAATCCAGATTAGGGCCACTTTCTGACTTAGACTTGCAAAATGTCATTGAAAGTGGTTGTGAATTACAATGGCAGTAAGCTATGATGTAAATCTACTCTTAAAAGTCATCTTTAAAAAGTGATCAGTTAAAACTTACGTCAATGTATAAATTTCTTACTATGATCTAAGCAGTATATTCTTTTGTAAAATGGAAATCATTATTGGCAAACTATTGATACCAAAACTAGCTGGTCTACATTTATTCAGTATAGCTGTCTACCCTCAGTTTTGACTTACTTAGGGATGATGACAATTGACAGTGCCAAATAAGGATTTTTAACGATCTTTATTGGTAGATATACTGTTGCAGGTGGCTAAGTGGTTAGAGTGTCTGCCTTGGGACCAGGAAGTCATGGCTGCGACATATAAAAGTGGTAAAAAATGGTCCTGGTATGGCTACCTTGCTTGGCACTCAGCATGTATGAGTAGTTTCAGGACTGGTTGAACCGGTGTAAGGATAATGTGACTTGGTGTTGTATCATGCCATATGTCTGCTGCGTGATACTGCGGTGTGGCAGTACTATATCTATCTCAAGTAGACATAGTCTCCAAAGACTTAAATACTGTCTGGGGATGATAAACCCAACTAACAAAAAAACATTTTTAGATATTCCTTAACTTAATAAAAAAACAAACAAAAAACCTTAAAAGCCTCAAAATAACCATTGATTTGCACTCTAAACCTATAGTTTTGCTCAGACTATTTGCTGTGCAAGTTTTAAGCAAGTAATAGTGTTGTTGTACTGAAGCAAGTAAAACTGCTCAAGAAAAAGTGGATTGAAAGTGCAGTGAAAATAGGTATAACTTAGAAAGTATGTAAGGTATCAAGATAAAACTTCATTTGTGAATAGATCTTTTTGAGTGAAAGTACAGTAACCAAGAACCATAACTCTCTGTTGAGTAATTTTAGAGTTGTTGCCCTTTGTAAATTGTCATACTTAATTTTTGTGCAGGTCTTATCTCAAAAAGTATAAAAGTTAATCAAGATGAAACTTCATATGTGGATAGATCTCATTGAGGGCCAAAATTGGATCTCATTGAAGGGAAGTGCAGTGCCAAAAACTGTAACCCTCATTTGCGTCATTTTAAAATCCCTGTGACAAAGTGGCATGCTGGGGGTATTTGCGCCATGACAATTAATGGCAGTTCTAGTTTGTTCAAAATTTTGTGTAAGCTCACTTTTGACCTTCAGGATGATGATGTAAGAATCTTGTTGGTATATATTCTTATACCAAAAAGTTCTCCCTATCCTCAGCAGCAACTGACAGGTGTGATTCTTAATAATGCTTGCCCTAGAAAAATAATATCAATACTTACTGATCCAGTTTGACATCCAGAAAATCTCTGTAACTTAAGTGTTATGGCCCTTGAATTAATATAACAAATACATTTGGACACATTGATTGGGGAACACATTCTACAATTTCAGTTGTGATGCTTGCGATCAAATGATACCTAGTCAGAAAATCCAGGTATACAGGTATGGAATGTTCTAGTAGCCACTCATGTAACTTCATCTCCTATTTTAGTCACGGGAAAATCTCAATATTAAGTAAAACATCTCTCTGAAAATGCAAATCTCTTTCCTGATTTCCTGAGTCTTAATGTAAAACATAGATTTTAAAGATTTGCCAAGTTAGATCTGTGAAGCAATCAGTCAGGGATCATTATGATCCCTCCAATACAATGTATCATCTTCTCTGATTATCCAGTTTTTTGACAGTACACAGGTCTGTTATTTCAGTTTCATGTTCTGCAATTAGTGTCAAACTGTCTCCCTCAGTCAAAAGAGTATGAATTCCATCTTTATTGCTATTGCTGGTATGTTTCCTGGGCCCTGATTTGTTCTGACATTTCTCTGTCAAATTTCATTTTGTTAGGATCAACAGTGTAAAATGTATTACCAGAAATGAAATTCATAACTACAATGGCTTGCATCATATTTAATTTTCTTCAGTATAAAATATATGTTTAAATAATTCCAAAAGCAGAAAATCAGATTGGTTTCAAGTTATTTCATAGGTATTGGTTATATATTTTACAGCTGCTCTGAGAGAGAATGTTTTACAACATAAGATATGTATCTGCCGGCAATACTTTGCACATCAATGCATTCTGTAGGGAAAGTAATGAGTCAGAAATACAGTTGGATATCACAAGTTTCAGGATGTATAGGATCAGAGATGAATGATTGGGATCAGATTTGTTTGCTAATGTTTTACATGGTGTGAAGGGATCAATATCTCCTTAGTTTAGAAAACCAGAGCCTATTCAGGTTAATTTACGTAGAATTTAAAATGTTTTTCCTCTCATATATTATTATACAGTATTTGTTGCTTTAGGCTATACAATCCAATAGTGTGTTGGAAGATGAATGGTAAGGAAAAATCACTGATTTCCTTTCCTATATATTTAATCGAATACAAGTGTTAGTATCAGATTTAGTCAGTAAACTTAATGTCAAGAGAATCTCTCTGACATCAGATGATTTAACAGTTAACAGTAAGTGCCTATGTTTTTGAAGTATATCTAATAGTGATCTATGGGGACAATTTTCTTTTTCTTTCAAAAGTATCATTATACAATGGATTATTTTAACGTTTCCGTGACTTGAAGTAAAAACATACATGTTTGCATGCACTTATTTCAGTGTGTGATAATGATGCTTTAGAGAGAAGTGTATGGGACATATTGATAATGACGAAAAACATCATAACTATTGATTCTGGCTGTTACAGATAGAGAATAAGATTAACCTTGGGGTTGACAATATATTATTTGATCAAACACATCTAGCAGAGGAATTACATGATCTAACCGTCCCTGTTTGCCTAGTGGTTAGAGCATCTGCATTGGGAGCCGGAGGTTGTGGGTCAACATATCAAAGACGTAAAAAATGGCACTGTTATAGATCCATCGCTTGGTGTTCAGCATATAAGAGTAGTTCCAGGACTGGTTGATAATGTGACTCTGTGAGGTATAATGCCACATATTTATGTCATGATACTGCAGTGTGGCAGCACTGTATCTGTCTCATGTAGACAGCGTCTCCAAATGACTGAAATACTGTCTGTGAGATGTTAGACCCAACAAAGTATAGAAAATATGTAATTCAGGGATTCTATTTAAACATTTGAGTTTGACTTCTGATAAAAAACACTAACATTTCTCTGTTAAATTGTGTGTTGGTTTCTTTGTTTGCATGTGGATAAATAATACATGGCTAGTTGGGGCATTTGAGTGATAATTGCCCTGACTATATAATAATAATTCAATTAGACGGGGCTATTATCACTCAACCGCCCCGACTAGCCATTCACTGTTCTGTATAATACATATGTTTATTATATACACATTATTTTGGCATTCTATTTTTAATTTTGGTCAAAATGCATACCGTATATATTGGTATTTATTATTTTTATTCTTTTTAAAATGGATATATATCTTTACGACATTTTGAGTATTATCTGGATTTAATTAATGGCGATCAAACTTGTGTACATTGTTCACACATAACGGATTCATCCTAAATATACTGACTGACTATATACAGTTATGTATATGGACTAAATATATACATGTCTGTGTTGAGTGATATCTAGTTAAATGACCAAACTGACTTATAATTAAAATCAAGTGCATGAATAATAACTAAAAAAAAATGCATGCGTGTTTTAGATATTATTCATATACATAATTTTTAACTTTTTTACAATGGTGTTAAAATGGAAAAACTGTTTGAAAGATACGAATCCTGACAACGGCCATGTTTAAAATTTAAAGTGACATCACATTTTCACATGCACTTTTTCCAAGGGCGATTCTCATGATAATTGCCCTCCTACTAGCAGGGCAAAGTTGTGTTTAACCTTTCCAAAAACGGATAATCGTTTTTTCAACAACGTATTTTTGTTACTATCTTTAGTAACTTAGGTATGATAACCCAATAATGATTATTGGAGTGAAATGATTAGTCCCAGCTGCTCTAGAACTGGACTGCACTAATTCACATGTAGCTGCTTATATATTGGCAGATTAATGGTGGTTCATTTAAACTTTTGGTTTTTGTGTCACCTGCTGTCAATAGGGATCAATTTTCTGTCTGTCTGTCCGTCCGTAACACCTTTCCGTCATGCTCTTGTGTTTCTTTATAGTCTTCTCAGACATGAAGTTTTGGATTTCATCAGTTATTATCTTTAAAGAACATTCTTTGTTTGATTTTATACTGCTAAAGAATAACCTTGTAAGATGTTCCTGATATATATCTTTCATTAAACGTTTTTAGAGGTAACGTGAGATGTATAAAATTGCACATATAAGTTCTAAATATACTAAGTTTTCTTTTCAATTTATTGTTGATGAAACCAATGTATGTTTGTCATTAGATAGTAGACTCTTTTATGTCTGTTAACCTTTTCCCTCATATAGACTCATTTTGACGTACTCAGTAGGTACCACATAAAGCCTGATCTGCAGAAAACCACAGTTAAACCTTACCAAATTTAATTGTAAAATCCTCATTACCAGACCACTGAGGAGCAGTGAACAGCATAAAACCTGATCAGCCTGCGAGTTACTCGCAGGCTGATCTGGTTTTATACTGTTCGCATAGGTCTTTTCATGGTGTCCTCTATGAGGGAAAGGGTTAAACATCTGCAAGATGTAAAGCGCAGTCTCAGCGACATCTCTTTCAGTCTCTTTCTCTTGTTTCATCACGAGAAAAAATGATATTTCAGACAGTTTCATATCTCTTTTGAATATGTGTTTGCTTTAATAGATGTGTATTTAAAATGAAGTTCACTCTATTCCCGTGCTCCAAAGTCAGAAACTAGCAATATGTATTCTTGCATGAAAAATGCAGATTTAGATTCTGTGTTTATGGTAATAGGTAACAATACAATAATGCTGTGAGTAAATGGTTTTCATATTGCTCAAATGCAGGGAGAGTTCTCTTACTGCGGCGACAAGCTTGTGGAGGGTGGTCAGTATGGAGAGATGACTAACGGTGTGAAGTATCGAGAGGTGCGCCAGTACCAGTCCGAGTACCACCTGGTCAGGTTTTACTTTGTCACCCGATGTTACAACTCGTATGTGGAGTCTATTCTGGCAGACTTGGGCAAAGATCCAGTCCCCGATGTGGTCCTTATGAATTCTTGCCTTTGGGATATCAGCAGGTGAGTGAGTGGAGCTTGACAGATAGCAGGGCGTGATGGGAGGGGGCTGAGTCTTGTAGGGGGAGGAAGTGAGCAGATTAAATCTGCATAAAATATTTATGAAGCAGTTTAAAAACCAGTGTTACTGTGTGAAATTTTGAAATTAGTGACTATTATCTGAAATGAAGATACAAAAAAATATAAGTACATGTAAATGGTATCAGTGTGACGCGCATTATAATGCGGTTCATGGGGTCTAAACCCAAATGCTGTGTTCTACTGGTCCAAGTATGAGATTGATATGTGTCTATGATGAATTTGCACTTCAGCCAGTGCAAACATTAAAACTACATCCCATTGCAGAATTACAGTATGGCTGTTTTTGTGTCAAACACTTAGGGATCCCTTGGTCGGTTGTCGGTGTCCCGTGCACTTTCCAGAGCATAACTTTAACAGTATTACTTGGATTCACTCAAAACTTGGATCGTGGATATCTAATGAGTTGAAGAAGTACAGTACTCAGGAACTTTAACTCTACCTCCTATTATTCTTTAATTATCCCCCTTTGTACATTTTGCAAAAAGAGATTTTTCCATAGCATAACCTCAATACTACAGTCAAACCTGTACCAACAGTCACATCAGATTCCCCCCCCATGCATTTTTGTTCTTAAAATTAAATGTAAACAACGGTCACCTGCCTATAATGGTCAACAGTCAGTAATATCATATCCCTGCTGTGCTATAAGCCCTTCAAACAATGGTCACTAGGCAACCCAACAGCCTTACTGCCTCGTGGGTGGGGAATGTGTCGCCAATTTCCGGAAACACCTGGGGTTACAATCGTACCAGCAGACATCTCAGTACACAGGGGTAGGAGTGGGGTAATACTCTGAGGGGTGAATTCTCACTGGTTAACTGGTACAAGATGCTTAGCAACTTTGGGATCATGGTTCTGAGAATTGAGAAAATTGGTTATTGTCTCGGCCATCAGCCGAAATAGGTCTGTTAGATTAATTGTTGTTTTTACACCTTTTACAATGGCTACATTATCCCCCATCTGTTACCAATGGATGAATATTCATTAATTTGTCACCAATTAGAAAAATAAAACAAGCGTGATAGTTTTAATAAGTAAAACAATATATTAGGTATTTTAATTTTTTTTGTTAGAGACAGAATTATAAGAAAATGAGTTAATGGCGAAACGAACATGAATAAGGGAAAATCACTATTATTATCAATATACAAATGACCGTGGATTCTAAATAAATTGCAACATTTGTAAATACGAAATGTGAAGGTAAATTTCACTGAAAGTCACGAAAATGAGTTTGTGTAATTGATTTAATTCTTTAATAAAATTAAAAAAATATATATTTGTGTTGCTGGTGTAGGTTTTAAACCAAGTACGAATAACAATCTTTGTATTAATAAAACGAAAGTTGTTTATTTTTTCTGTCTATCTACATGTACATGACTTGTATGTACAGTATATGAAACTGTTCTTAGCAAAACTCATCATTCTATTTATACCCATACTTCCCATCCTGTTGAACAAAATTTTTTTTTTGTTAAAGTGTTGTGTCAAGGTGATGTAGCAGGGACAGGGTTTTCCTTGGCGAACAAAATTGCCCGTTTTGACTGTGAAAATGACCCCCAAATATTTTAAAATTTGTCTATTTATTTATATTTGTCCCTCATTTGAACATATCAAGGGAAAACCCTGCAGGATTAATGAAAATGCTATAATGTCATTGATAATATTTTTCAGCATATAATGGAACAGATATCACTGATGTTAAATGGCAACCGTGAGCACTTTGATTTTACTGTATTTTCCAGTCAACATGATGAAAAATTGCACTCTTAAAGGCACCATGTCACTAAATCAAATATCAAATTACACACAACTAGAATATTTTGGCACGGGAAAAGATATATGATTGAAAGAAATTATTTGTCTGCATGGGAGTTGCACAGGAAATTATCACATGATCAAAATAGTTATGCATCAGTGAAGGAAAAATAGTTTTCATGTCACAGACAATTGCTGTATCCTGTTATTATGGTCTTATACTTTGTATGGTACTTGCCTATCATGAACAGGTGAACCTTAGGGTCAGAACCTCAAAGGTCAATGTCATATGTCATATCATATGTCCCTCAAACACTGTTAATCAAGCTTTCTTGTCCGAGTGGTGACTTAATAAAAAAAAAATAACCCTTGGGTCTCAAACTTTGTTCTCTTGTTGCTTATGACCAGCAGAAAAAACCCTATTGATTTTGGGGTCACTACTTCAAATATCAAGGTCACAAGGTCATGTGTTGAACTCACACAAACACTCTTGTCTCAGTAATTTGGTATGGTTGTTGCTTATCAATAGCAGAAGAAACCTATCAATTCTGGGCTCAGTGACACAAATGTCAAGGTCACAAGGTCATGTGTTAAAATTTCACAAACAATGTAAAAGTAATATGTTTTACTGACAATGTTACTTATGTTTGAATCTCGTACACTTCATGTAAATGATACCCAACTGATTTATTGAAGGGAAGGTTTTTAGCAATGACTTTAAGTAGCCCAAGATAGGTTTGTGCAGAATTTATCACATGCTAATGTTATGAAGTCAAATGATATACATGTGTAATATTGTTATATAGTTATTATGGCATAGAAGAGGGTTATACACATTTTTACAAACATCTCTTGTTATTAACCTTTGATGCAAAATTAATATTTTAACACCTTTGCTCAAATTTTAGAATAAATGTGTTGAAAAGGTATGCTCAATCATTTTATCATTTTTACAAAATTGAGAGGTACTTTGGTCTTAAGGCTCTGGAACTGTAATGGTGACCTTCCAAAATCCTAAAAATGATATTATTTCCTGAATCTATACTATAAAACACATTGTATGGTGAATTTTTATTTAAATTTACCGTTTATAACTGAAGTTATTGACATTTTTATGTATTTTCCCTTAATGTTCAGAAATGGTCGAAATAATACAAGGGTAAAAAATAAAAAAGTACACTTTTTTTATAAACAACTGTTTTATGTTCATATTTTAACCCATTTTCCTGTTTTACAACAACTAAATATTAATTGAAATCAATAGAATTGAGCTTTGGACAAATATTTTTCAAGATATAGTTTTATATACATATACTCGCATGCAAATTTTCCAGTTTTTCTGCCATGTTTAAAAACTATCTTAAAAATTTTAAAATTTTAAAATTAAAAAAAATATGCAAGTTATTTAAGGTGACTATAATGAAACTCCAAGCGAAAAATGACGTCAAAATAGTCAATATTAATTAAATAGTAAATCTTTAAATCAAAAAATCATCTATATATGATACAAAAATGAGTTTTAAACTTCAAAAACACAAATATATCACAGAATACATGGTTAACCTTGTTCTTTTGAACAATATATGAATGCAACGGAGCTGAACATTCAGTATATACATGTAATATCATAAACTCTGCCTGCAGGTCCAATGGTCCAAGATGTGTCTGTTAATAACATACATGAATATCACATTTACTACAAATGGTGTAAAGGGCCATGTGAAGGCTTTCTTAAGTCTCCATATTTTTCATCTCAGTTTAATTTGTATTTATTATTAACTCCCTTTAAAGGTACATTTGTGTCTGCTCCAGAGTTTTTGTTTTTTTGCATTACTCTCATTATTTTGTTACTTTGACATTTCCATTCATACCTACATCAACTGTTTATAAAGTGTTGCTTACAGATAGCACATGTCCTTCTGTTGATAGTTTGTTAACCATTACTGATTTTAATCAGTTTTTCTGAAGGAAACCTCTGGTTATAAATATGGGGATTACCCAACTACGTATCGGAAAACCCCACCAAATGATAGGAAATTACTAAAAATAGAATAAACCGGAAATCGACGATAATTAACGATTACGGATCATTCGGCAAACACGGACATTTCCGAGTGTCGGTGTTTGCCGAAGTTCATTACAGTTCCAGAGCCTTAAAAGTAGATATTAGTTTGGAGATCAGAGAGTATAGTTGTGATTGACTGACGGCACACAAAACTGAAAATAGACCATGACCTATATCTGATGCCTGTTCTGCGGAAGTTAACCTGTAGATATTAGTTTGTTAAATGTATTTCACTTCAGATAAAGAGTTAACCCTTTCCCTCATATAGACTCATTTTGACGCACTCAATATGTACCACATAAAGCCTGATCTGCAGAAAACCACAGTTAAACCTTACCAAATTTAATTATAAAGTCCTCATTTCCAGACCACTGAGGAGCAGCGAACAGCATAAAACCTGATCAGCCTGCGAGTTACTTGCAGGCTGATCTGGTTTTATGTTGTTCGCATAGGTCTTTTCATGGTATCCTCTATGAGGGAAAGGGTTAAACCTGAATAAGAACATTTTGTCACAGGCCTGTGCCTGGAATTTCAGTATGCACTTGATTAATCAGAGAGCATGACTTCAATTGCATGTTGTTGCTGCCTGATATGGAATTACTTAGACCTAGAATTTGTAAACTATGGAATATTTAATGCAAACCTGTCAATTCATTGGTGCCAAAGTGATAAGATTTGTGATCTTTCATTAAGCAACAAAAACATCAAAATTGAGTGTTACAGAATCTTGGAATCTAAAAAAAAATGAAATCAATGTCTTCAGTTCTTTTAATTATCGGGATGACAGTTTCTCCAAAAGCAGTCTCATAAACAGTCTCAGAAAAAGGTCTTCAATTAAGTTTTTCATGATCCTGGGTAAATCTTTGAAATATTTCTGATAAATCTAAACTTCATTAATGTAAAAGTGGCATAAAAAGGTGGAGAGGAGTAGTGTGGAACCTTTATTTCATTGCTTTTAGCAATTCTTTAGGGATCCTCATCTTCAGGGCAGAGTTATTTTTGATCTGAATGATAACTGCAGAAGAATACCAATTTAGCTTTAGAATAGTCTAATAATTGATTTTCAGAGAACATCTCTTTGATAGCAGTTGTGCTATTAGTAAGTAAGGCTAAAGAAATCAAAATTCAGTAGACAGTATCACTCTTACACTCAAACTACTATACCACTCAAACTTCAAATTTCTGATGAAGGTCTGTATAAGATCAAAAGTAGTTGGACGTTAAAATTGATTTTATACCACCTGTTTTCGGAGTTTGTGCCACTTCCCCCTCTCTTTGTGTTCAAATTTGTTAATGGAACTTTTTATGTTGTAATTTAAGAAGTTTAGATATTGAAACAATATGAAGGGTTAGTATCAAAAAGCAGAAATATTGGGGTTTGGGTAATCATTTTAAGCTCACCTAAGCACTTGTGCTCAGGGTGAGCTTTTGTAATCGCCTTTTGTCCATATTGCTTTGTCCGTCGTCAACACTTGTTTGTGAACACTCTGGATGCCACAGTTTTGGCCCGGTCTTCATGAAACTTGGTCAGGATGTTTGTCTTCATGATATCTCAGATAAGTTTGAAATTGGGTCATGTGGGGTCAAAAACTAGGTCACCAGGTCAAATCTTAGAAAAACCTTGTGAACACTTTAGATGCCACAGTTTTGGCCCAGTCTTCATGAAACTTGGTCAGGATGTTTGTCTTCATGATATCTCAGATGAGTTTGAAATTGGGTCATGTGGGGGTCAAAAACTAGGTCACCAGGTCAAATCTTAGAAAAACCTTGTGAACACTCTAGAGGTCACAGTTTCAGCCCAATCTTCAATAGATTTGGTCAGGATGTTTGTCTAAATGATATACTGGATGAGTTTGAAATTGGGCCACGTGGGGTCAAAAACTAGGCATCCAGGTCAAATCTTAGAAAAACCTTATGAACACTCAAGAGGCCACAGTTTTGGCCCAATCTTCATGAAACTTGGTCAGGATGTTTGTCTACATGATATCTCAGATGAGTTAGGAATTGGGTCATGTGGGGGGTCAAAAACTAGGTCACCAGGTCAAATCTTAGAAAAACCTTGTGAACACTCTAGAGGCCACAGTTTCAGCCCAATCTTCAATAGATTTGGTTAGGATGTTTGTCTAAATGATATACTGGATGAGTTCAAAAGTAGGTCACTTTGGGTCAAAAACTAGGTCACCAGGTCAAATCTTAGAAAAATCTATTGAACATGCCTGAAGAAAGGGAAAAAGGATTTAAATCTTAGAAAATCTTAAAAAAACCTTGTTAACACTCTAGAGGCAACATTTTTGGCCCAGTCTTCATGAAATTTGGTCAGGATGTTTGTCTACATGATATCTTGGATGAGTTTGAAATTGGGTCATTTGGGGTAAAAAAAGGGAAGGAAAAAGTAGGTCACCAGGGCAAACTTTAGAAAAATCTTGCGAACACTCTAGAGGCCTACATTTTTGTCCCTGTCTTCATTAAACTTGATATGAATGATGACTGCATGAATTCCCAGTTGAGTGCAAATTCAGGTAGGATCAAAATGTAGGTCACTTAGTCAAATGTTAGAAAAACATTTTAGATGCCAGATTTTTTGTCATTATGCCTAACACGGCCATCTTACTCAGGTGAGCGACACAGGGCCATCTTGGCCCTCTTGTTCAATATGTAAATGTTTAAAATTCAAAGCCTTTTGCAATAGGTTTCCTGTACATGTAATTTTGTGATCAGGCTGTGAAATGAGTGTGGTCTGAATTAACCCTTAACCTGCTGAATTTCTCAAATGGACTTAGCCGGCATCTTTTTTGGAACTGTTCATTATCAGTTTTAGGGAAAACAAGATGAAAATTTGTAGTTGATGAGCCAACAGTAAAGAGCCAGGCCAGCCTGGCTCTTTACTGGTGGCAAAGGTTAGCACTTGTGGTTCCAGCAGGGTAAGGGTTAAGACTGGATTTGCCAGAGAAGATGCTGTCCATAACTAGATGTTTGACTATCTCATGACATGTGATGAGACATGTCTAGTGTGCATCTAGGTTGAAGTAAGTCTCTGCTATATCTAAATAGTCATACATGATGATTGTATTCTTAGCTTGACTATTCGAAGAATATGAGAGCTATTGCAGTCACCCTTGTGTCAGCTTTGGCGTTACAGCGTTTAGTTAAAGTTTGCATGCAAGTTACTAACAACCTTATATCTCAATAACCATTCATGGTATTGACTTGAAAGTTTATAATTATGTTCAGGGGCACCAGACAACTAAGGTAGATAACTCTTGGTGGACTATATTACATATTATGGCCCCTTTTTAACTTAGATAATAGTTAAAATTTTGCATGCAAGGAATTTCATGCTTATATTTCAGTAACTAGGCACAGGTTTGATTTGAAACTTCTTTAATATGTTCAATGGTATCATATTATAGTGACAGATAGTTTTTGACTGAATATAATGCAGATTAGGGCCACTTTTTGGTTAAAGTTTTGCATGCAAGCTACTACTATTTAGCTTTTATCTCAGAAATTGTTTATGGTATTGACTAGACAGATTAGGAGTGTGTTCAGGGGCATCAGAAAAACAAGGAGAATAACTCTTGGACTAAATTTTATACAAATTACGGTCCTTTTCTAAATTGGATACTTGGTTCAAGTTTTGCATGCATAGTGTTTTTATGCTTATGTCACAGTAACTAGGCATGGAATTGATTTTAGACATCATAGAATCATAGAAATATTCAGGGGTATCAGACTATCAAGGTATATCATTTTTGACTATTATTAGTCCCCTATCGGTGCTTACACTGGAGGGGACTATAGGTTTGCCCTCCGTCTGTCCATCCAAATGTCTTAAAATCTGGATCCCACGATAACAAGTTTAAGATAATATTATGAAACTTGGTATATGAATAGATTGCAGTATGGAGATCTGCATGTTACTTTTTTTTTCTTCTCAGACCAAAATTCTGGTTGCTATGGTAACAGAAAATTTTTGCACCTCACCCATAGGGGACTTGTATGTTGCATGCAGCATCAGTTACTTGTTAAGCCAGAGTTTTTTATTTACTAGTTTTACGGGAGCGCCATACCAAAATATTGCACAACTCAAATAAAAATTAAATACAAATTCATGTTTTTATTTTTATTTTGTCCGCCGCCAGTTTGTGTCATTTCTTGAAGAAAAAAAAAATTTCACTTACAAATTCTGTAAACCTCCATGTTTAGTGCGCACCACAAGTTTGAGATTCAACATTTCGGAGGGAAAAGAGTATATCAAATATTCAATTGTGCATCTCTGCCTCATCGATCCCAGTTGCCGCCATTTTGACTTTTCCGCGGATGTTTTTCGTGTGCTCAATTGAAGGTGATAAATGTTCTATTGATTCCGCAAGTCATTGAGTGTTTGGCGTTTATTATTGTTCACATCTCTTCTGTCCAAAATATGCTTACACGATTAGCTAGATATTTAAGAAAGAAAGATATTTTTGTATTAGTTTTCATGTGTAGACATCATTTTTTACATGTAGTTTAATCGTCACGAATCACCTGAAGTATGCACCTATCGTTTAACAAACAGAGCAGTCCAAAATAAAAATGGTAAATAAAAAAAGATATGGCATTGAATTAATCAATTTACAACAGTAAAATGATATTCTTTGAGTTGATCACAGTAACGATGATGCAAATTCTGCTCAAGGTTGTACGCAAATGCATTAATTATTATTTACAGTTTATTCTTTATTTCAACCTTCGATTCAATCGTAACGTGAAACTGTTAGGGGACACCGTCATCGGTTGAACATCGTATTTTCGTAAGCATTTATTTCCATTGATAATATCCATTAATACAACTGAAATAATAAACAAACATGAATTTACATCGTCATACAAGTGTATATATGAGAATTATTATCACTAACACTGCACGACAATATCGGCAATGAGTGGGTGGGGTACTACGTCAATAATATATGAAAACTCGAGGCAGAAGTGAGCACTACATACATGGGTGTTGACGGTATGTTTACTTGCAATTTGTTTGTGTTAAATAAACCACACTTATGTTTTGTCTTCCACAATGCCAAATATATTCTAGATTAGAACTTACAAGGATAATGAATTTTGCATACACTACTTTTAGGGTGTTTGTTAGGGGATATTGTTTGATTATTAACTAGAAAACACAAATTCCATCACTTATTTATTTATTTATAGATCATCATGATTAAATATGAAAGTTTGTTAAAAGATGTAATTTCCTATGTAAAAAGAAACAGAATTTACCAAACTGTCAATCAATGATGAATAGGTTAAAATTTGTTTGGCAAATTTATAAATCTGGAAAATTAAAACAAGTAATTAAAAAACTCTAGCCTTATATACAGTTTATGTGAAGGGCAAGAATTGAAATAGATTTCATTTGATTTACCAACTAGCATTTCAAATAGTTGAGCATGCTGTTCTCTTGTTATTATTTTGTTGATAATGTCGTTAGGTATCTGTTGGGGGGGATAATTGTCTTTTTAACGATGCATGTTTCATATAGTTTAATAAAATAAGTTAAACATTATAAAGCCAGTTCATGAATATTTTGAACACCCCGTGTATCAATGGGAGAAACCAAATAAATATTAAGAGGGCAAACATAGAAGAAATACTTTTAAAATGTAAGATATAAGGGTATCTTTACAACAACTGTTTGACTGAATTTAACATCAGTTGACCTCAACCAGATTGCATTATGTCATTTCTACAAACTGTACATATCAATGGTTTGAAGACATTTTCTGAATAAAATGAACCATACTGAAAGACATCTATGCAGTTGTAGAGATTACGTAGAATTGATATTGTATATGAAAGAAGATATGCATCTTAGATCATAAATTTTTGTAGTTATCTCCCTTGTTTAGAATTTACACCATTTTGGGAAGCAGCTGGGAAGTTTATACTGACTCTAGGCAAAATTCAAATGTTTCATGTATTTTATTTATTTGAAATGTTTTAATCGCTCTAAAAGTTTAATTATTTTGACTTCATTCAAAATTATTATAGTTAAAATCATGTCTAGCAGAGTTGTTATATTTTAACCAAGGATAAAGGTTTTTGCCTGTTACTTTCCATTCGTAATCGAAACTCCGCTAGGTGGCACACCAGTCCTCTTCAATTATAAATACAGCCCACGTTGCAGAATTTAGTCAGTTGCAGGTTAACTGTTGAGGTGTTCACTTGGTTTAAATTGAGCATTGGTTATTAAATGAAGGATTGAAATGACTGGGGCTTAAAAATTGTGTTGAGATACTGCTGAAATTCTGTCCTGTGTTTTCATGTAAGCGCTGCTATATTGAGAGGGGCAGAGGTAGTGTACATGGGCTGTATTTGTTACAATCCTTGGGTCAGGTCGTTACATGTATCATTTGAAGCTTAGCTTCTTTGATAGGGCTTGGCGTCCAGCCCAGCGATCTCATGCCAGGCAGGCAGTGGCTGCAACTTATTGATATGAACTGGTTTGCTTTGCTTTGTTCCAGCTTAGCATAGGCTAAGGTTTGATTTAGGGTAGCTGTAACTCCTGCTAGGTATACAACTGGGAGATATTTTTTGTGATATTTATCTAGTTTAGAAGTCCCCTACTGGTGTTTACACCGGAGGGGACTATAGGTTTGCCATTTTTATTTCAAAATGGATTATGTTAATGTTGATTCCGAACATTGTCTTTTTTTTTCTTTCTTTCTCTCAACTTTAATTTTTTATCTCATACAAGAAGTCATTGAAGACATTGTAGCCTAGTTAATTACACTTCTAACGATACTGCAATTACATTTAAATCGATGTTTGTTGCACAAATACCAATTAATCCACTTATCACCACTTTAATAATTTACAATGTGTCACTATCTAATTAGGACTTTCTGCCTACAAGCAGAAAGTCCTATTGGGTTTGTATTGTTTTTTTATTATTCTTATTATTCTTTTTTTCTTCCTCTTATACTTGTGTTAATTTCGATGTGTTGACATTGACTCAGAACAATGAAAATTTTATGGCATATATTTCAAACCATGAGCTTCTGGATGCAATGAATTTCATATTCATATGACGTGTGTGGAAAAAATCAACAACACGTAGGAAAAATTATTATTTGTTATTACTTCAACGTTTTGGCTAACGCCTTCATCAGGATAACAATAACTTTCAAACATAAACAACGGAAACGACCATGAATAACATTACGTCAAAAAAGCGGGAAAGTGCAGACGTTATGCATACTATTTATAACGTCAAAATGAGATAGGTACTGTTTCGAATATAAAATACAAACATTTCCTATAGCTTATTACAATAAAAAAACATGAATAGGAAAAAACGAAAAACAGTACCTACAATACAAGTAGACATAAGTGACACATATTAATCTACTGTATAAAGTAGTTTAGAATTTAAACCTTCAGGAACATGAGTTCTAAGTTTATGTATCCAAAAGGTTTCTTTGCACAGGCGATCAGTGTTGCTATTGATAATATCAATAGGCATAAATGAGAAATCATTTGAATTATGATTTCCTAAATTAAAATGTAAAGCAACGGTAGAGGAAAATGCAGGGTCCATAAAATTACGAATATCAAACTTATGACTGTTCATACATTTTGCTTGGTCTGACCAACATATTGCATGTTGCATTTTGAACATGTAATAAGATAAATGACATTCTTAGTTTGACAGTCTGTATTACAACGCAAATCAAACTTTTCTCCTGTAACAGGGCTAGAAAAAAACGAGCCAGTATTTATACGGGAACAGTGAGAACACTTAGGTCTGTTACAACTTTTAGAGAGAAAAGTTAGATTCATTATGCGTAAAGTTTGAATTCACTAAATAGTCACGTAAATGTTTTGGACACTGGTACGCAACAATAGGTTTAAAATTGTTGTGACCAAATTTCAGATTTTCCCTTTTCGACAACATCAGAAGGTCCCAGTATTTATGTAGAATACCGCCTATATTTGGTAAGGTTGTATTATACATAGCAATGAAAGGAATTACACTTTTCTTTTCACCAGTCGCAGAGGCTAATGCATCCACTTGAGACATACGGGACACATTATTAAAAGCTTTGTCTATCACCGATTTTGGATAGTTTCTGTCAAGGAAAAAATTCCGTAGTTGCTGGAGAGAAGCGTTGAATTTCGAATCATTAGAAATAATCCTCCTGTATCGCTTTGCTTGGCTATATGGAATTCCGTCTTTACACTTCTTAGGATGACACGTTGTATAGTCGATATATTGGTGGTTATTTGTTTCTTTCAGAAAAATGTCTGTTTCAATTTGAAGAGATTCTCCTTTTATTACTGTTACATCCAAAAAAGAGACAGACTGGTCAGATATTGTACATGTAAAATTAATATTCAGATGAAAATTAAGTTGTCAATAAATGTTTCTAACTCTTCAAGTGAATGATCCCATATAATAAAGATGTCGTCAAGAAATCTTAACCATACAGAGGGTTTTATTTTACATGTCTTGATGAAATCCTGTTCAAGTTTTCCCATGAATAATGATGCATAGGTAGGCGCCATCGAGCTTCCCATTGCTGTACCCATCTTCTGTAGGTAAAATTCATTGTCAAATTCAAAATAATTATTTTCAAGTACAAGCTTCAATAAACGAGCAATTTTATCACTCGACAATTTGTTGTGGTGTCCATCTTGTTGCAAGAAAAATTTACAAGCATTTATGCCGTCATTATGGGGAATGTTAGTATATAGAGATGATAGAGATGATACATCTAGAGTTGCTAGATATGATGTACTACTCTTAATTTTAATATTCCTCACCTTATTTATAAAGTCGGTGGTATCTTTCACATATGATGGCAAATTTAACATATGTGGTTTAAGTATATAATCAATATACTTTGAGATATTTTCTGTTGGAGAGTTATATGCAGAGACAATAGGTCGACCAGGGTAAAGCAGCGGTAAATTATGATCTGGAGGTTTATGTATTTTTGTCAAAACATAGAAACAGGGTGTGCGCATGTTCACTGGAAAATTATCAAACTCATCCGTGATATGAATATTATTCTGTTTTATATCCTCCATACATTCTGAAATATTCTTTCCTGTCGTTTCTATAGGTTCAGCTATGCATTTTTCATAATATCTGTCGTCTTTTAATTGCCGTAAAACCTCCCTTTTGTAATCTTCAGTGTTCATTATTACTATTGTATTTGATTTGTCTGCTTTCTTTATAATGATATCTTTATCTTGCGATAACTTTTTTAACGAAAGTAGTTCGGCGTCAGTTATATTACTGTACCATTTATTTTTATTATGCGCCTGAAATATTTCTTCCGTTATCGCACTAATGTAGAAATCTAAATTAATGTAGAAATCTAAATGAATATCACGCCCGGCTGGGGGAGTAAATGAAGATTCAGTTTTATTGAAAAAAGGAAGTTCATTATAATCGGCACTTCTTCTATCTGTTTGTGTGTTGTCATCTGCATCATTTTTATTCACATTACTAAAATATTCTTTAAGCCTCAGTCTACGATTAAATTTAAAAATGTCCTCTGCTAATTTAAGTTTATCGTGTGACTAGTTTTAGGACAGAACTTCAATCCCTTACCAAGGAGGATGTAATCATCATCACTTAACTTTTTTGAAGATAGATTTAACACTGTCTTCTTCCCCTTCTGTATCTTCTGAATTCTCCTTTTCGTTTTTCACCAGATTTTCTTGTCCGGGACATGTATAAATCTTCATTGTCGCTCATTTCTCTTGCTGTTGTTGCTGTTAATAGGTCCTTCACAGTTTTCATCAGCGATTCTAGGGTTTGTTTGAGATTTTTCAGATTCATTTGTCCTGTAGCCCCGTTTTTTACGGCTTCTGCATACGTTCTTTTCTGGCCCGGGGCACTTTCGTTTTTTTGGTTCTGTACAGCTCCCGTGAATGTAACATCTAAAGGGATCACTGAAGTATTTCCGTCATCCGGCGACATTTTGTTTTTCTGTTTCAGATTTGGTTTATCAAAAGGTTTACCTTTATTCAAATTTTCGGGTTTTTGATGTTTTTTAGGTTGTTGCTCCAGTTTACTCCCTTTAGTTTAATATTTTGCTATCTGCGTTTTCTCGTCCGTCTGTCACAGTGTTTCTTTTCAGGAACTGAAGTTTTTTCTCATGTGTAGCTAGGATATTTTCTTTCTTTTGCTCGGTTTTTACGTATATATCGTTGTCAATCTCAAATAACTCCTCGTTATTTGACAACATCTTTATTTCATCCCTCGTTTTCTCCATTTGAATACCATATTCTCGGGACCTTTTTTTTTTTTTTTTTTTTTTTTTTTATATTCATATGACGTCATATAACGTCAGATTTGACGTCAGGTGAAAAAGTTTGTACGCGGTCTTCAGCTATTATTTCTGGACCGATTTTCATCAAAATTTAACAGAATGTGTATGTTAGGCTCTAGTTGTGCATCCCGGAGTCTGTTTTTCAAAATTCGAAAAGGCAATGGTTTTATGGCAAATCCAAGATTCGAACCATTGACGTCAAATTTCAAATGCGTATAAAATCGCTTACAGATGAGCTTTAAAGATGATATTTGGATAGAATATAAGTCTCTAGGATTTATTTACATTCTCAGAAGATAAACTTCAAAAAACGTCACATGACGTCATGAGGTGAAGAGTAATTTCTAATTTTTACGTGTTTATTTTTATATGTTGAAACGTCCGAGCACCTTGAAAATTTAATAACCTATGCTTCAGATAGAACAATTTGCATTTCAATAATTTTCATTTGACTATGACGTGTTTTGACGTCAAACTTGACATCGTCTAAAAATATTTGTACGCGGTCTGCAGCCATTATTTCTGGGCTGATTATCATCAAAATTTCACAGAATGTGTATGTTACACTCTAGTTATACAACCCAGTGTCCCTTTTTCAAAATTCGAAAATGCAAAGGTTTTATGGTGGATCCAAGATTTGAACCATTGACGTAATATTTTAAATACGTATAAAATCGCTTCCTGATAAGTTAGAAGTCTAATATTTTGATAGTATATAAGTCTGCAAGTCTACTGAAGATGAACGTCATATGACGTCATAAGGTTAAAAAGAATTTCTGATATATACGCGTTCATTTAAATATTTTTTGAACTTCCCAGAATCATGAAAATTTAATGGTATATACATCAATCCATGAGCTTTAGAATGCAATGTATTTCATTTTAATGTGACGTTATATTGAGTTAGATTTGACGTCAGGACAAAAAGGCTTTACGCGGTGTGCAGCCATTATTTTTGATTTTCATCAAAATTTCATAGAATGTATATGTAACGCTCTTGTTGTGTATCCCGGGTCCGGTTTTCCAAGTTCGAAAAGGCAATGTTTCTATGGCGAATCCAAATTTCGAACTATTGACAGCAAATTTCAAATACGTATAAAATCGCTTCCAGGTGATTTAGAAAGTTGATATTTGGACTGAATATAAGTCTCCAAGTCTTCTTTACATTCTGAGAAGATGAACGTCATATGACGTCATGTGACATTATAAGGTCATAGTTGATATTGTTAAAATTAAACGGTTTTTAAGACCTGTAGGCCTTATTTTTTGTTTGATTTGCATGAATTTTTACTGAAGGTGCATCATGTGATCCTTTGGAACAATGTCACTTCCATTTCCGGAAAAATGTTAAGTTTATTCATTACTTATATCATATAAACCTCTAAAGCTAGAACGAACCATGTGAAAATCAAATTGTAAGCATTTTCAAAAAATTTGATTTGTTACATAGATTATAGAAATCCCAAGTTAAATGAAATCGATATAAAATGAAATCGATATAAAAAAATGATTTTCAGTTACTTTTGCCATATCCTCCAAGTTAAACGTTTTATTTTTCAAAGTTTATTGAAGTTATGGCCATACAAAAGCAAATTAAAGGCAGGAATTTCATATCCTTTTACCTTTTTTGCATTTAGTGTTTGACAAATGTAGCAGAAAGTCCTATCATTCATATCAACGAATGAAATCTAGTTGACTATGTATTCGCTAGCGCAAACATGGAGGCGCAAA
Organism: Solen grandis; assembly: GCA_021229015.1. Classification (NCBI taxonomy): domain Eukaryota; kingdom Metazoa; phylum Mollusca; class Bivalvia; order Adapedonta; family Solenidae; genus Solen; species Solen grandis. The sequence continues at coordinate 73,158,115 of CM037778.1, forward strand.
CATGTGATTCTTAAGTGTGTGGAAATAACAGAACAGATATACAAGGTATACAGCATGGAGATTTGCAAAAAATACACAAACAAAAGTAATTCAGTGAGGGTGTAGGCAGTGTCGAAACATGACATTCGACTAAATAGAGAGAAGAAATACTAGGAAAAATGTAGAGGGAGGGATGTAAATGGTGAGATATTAGCAAAAGAGGAAGAAGTGATATTATTTTTATCAAAATAATAGACAGATTGTGATTCTTACGCGTTTCAAAATAATGATCACCAGTGATTAATAATCAATTGATCAGGGAGAAAATGAGGGGAGAAATTGCCACAGGGCTTATGATTTCCGGTCTGATTACCTGTCAAGCTAGTAGCACTGTCCAGATTTTAGAGGTAAAATAGCACTGATATAACCCTATACATACAAAATAATTGTACGGAATTCAGAATTTAGAAGTTTCGGAATTCAGAAGTAGAAGTATTATTTTACATATAAACAGAAGGGGAAATTGGTGGACCAAGAAAATTGTCCGGATTTCAGAAGTTTCCGGATTTTAGAGGGTCCAGATTTCAGGGGGGTGGGGGTGGGGGGGACACACTAGATAGCTTGCAACACCAAATAATATTTTGAACGTTAATTCAGATTGACTCTTCTTGATTTATTTGGCTTTAATTTATAGTTTTTGTAACAGTCATTTTTAATTAGCTGTGTATATAAATTATTACTGTCTCATGTTTTTGTTAGCTAATCAATCTGCTAGGCAGGCCTCAAGGAAAGTTCATATAAGGTTAGTTGCATTCTCTTAAACCTGCTGCTCGGACGAAATATGCTACACAGTTTTAATAATCTAGAAGCATAGTCATTTCATAAATATTTAATGCAAGAAAGCAATAAATCAGGTCCAATTGTTCATGTTGTGTCTGTAACTTTTTCTGAAGCAAAATTCTAATTTATCTTAATTCTCATGAAGATGAAACTTTGCCTAACTGATGTTTACATCAGAAGACATAAAACAATTTAAAAGAAATAATTCTAATGTGAAATAATTCTGAGATGCAGACTGCCTTCAAGAATTTGCTTCAAGAAATGTCATAGTTACGGACGCTACAAAAAAAATGCAGTTATGTCTCTGACAAAAGTTCCATAATGTCCAGTATTGGAGAAGCATGGCATGCAAGTACTGGAGAAGCATGGCATGCAAAATGCATTTTTAGCTCAACTGAGCACCTAGTGCTCATGTGAGCTTTTAGGATCAATGGCTGGCCGTCGTCTGTCCGTCCATCGTCCGTCATCCATATTCATATCAAATGACATCTCCGCCAAAACCACTGGGCCAAATTTGATGAAAATTGCTTGTGATGATCCTTGCATAAAGCTCTACCAAAGTTGTTCAAATGGTTCCGGTCCATTGCATTTTCTTGGTCACAGGAGCTAAAAATAGATTTTAAAAGTGAAATCTTTAAAAATCTTCTTCTCCGAAACTGCAAGGCCTAGAGCTTAGATATTTGGTGTGTAGCATTGTCTTATAGACCATTACCAAGTTTGTTCAAATCATGACCCTGGGGTCATAATTGGCCCCACCCCAGGGGTCACTTGATTTTACATAGACTTATATAAAAAAAACTAGAAAAATCTTCTTGTCAGAAACCACAAGGCCTGGAGATTAGAGTTTTGGTGTGTGGCATTGTCTTATGGGCCATTACCAAGTTTGTTCAAATCAATACCCTAGGGTTGAAATTGGCCCCGTCCCAGGGGTCACTTGATTTTATAATGACTTATGTAAGAAAAACTAGAAAAATCTTCTTGTCAGAAACCACAAGGCCTGGAGTTTAGATATTTGGTGTGTGGCATTGTCTTATGGGCCATTACCAAGTTC
>CM037778.1:73160084-73210084 GCA_021229015.1 Solen grandis
CACAATGTTGTTTTAGAACCAAGCTGGCAAAAACCATTGATGTCGACAAACAAAATTGGGAAGTGGCTCTCGTGGAAATGATCGTTCCCACACAAGTCAGAAACATTGAAGAGGAGGAAGGAAAATTCTACATCGTGACTAAAGATCCAGAACTGGCTTCAGCCTTTTCACAAGTGAAAAACGGGTGTGAATTAGAAGGTAAAAAATGGGCAATACCCCTTTGTATTCCTGCAGGCATCTATGCGTCACCACAACATCTCACTGACGAAATGGACAAGGCTATTAAACAAGCCACTAAAACAATTTTAACTCAAAGAAACCTCACATATGGACTTGATTTTTCCGGCTTGTCAAAACGTGTCAAGTTTACCGGTAATAGTGGATCAAAGATCGGCTTGGAACTTCATCCATCCCTCCTTACGAAACTTGGAGGAGAGGGAAGTACTGTGGTGTTTCCGGACAGAGACAACAGCAGATTCAAGTACGGTGTGGACCTCTTCACGAAGATGAACCATTTGTTTGTATATACCGATCTGGCAGAACACACTTTGATAGGGGATGTCGAAGCACCCATTTTACGCGTTGTGCCATTTGACACAAAAACAAAAGCAGGGTCTAATCCACACATGCACTTTGAATTTCTAAATCTACACTACATACCTGTCAGCAGATCGTATTTCAACGAGATCAGTATCAATATAACCGGTGACACAGGGGAATCAGTTCATTTCAGTCACGGGAAGTCGATGGTGAAGCTTCATTTTAAAAGAAAGACACGATGATTCCAGTTTACCGTGGTCAAGCTCGACAAGTCGGATATGGTTTGGGCTCCATGTTCAAGAAAATGGCCAGCAACATCTTACCCATGATGAAACCCATCGTGACCTCAGGACTACAGACTCTGAAAAGAGAGGGCTTTAAACAAGGTATAGGAGCCGTAAAAGATATTCTGTCTGGCCAAAATGTAAAGACAGTGATCAAGAAACGGGGTAAAACATTGTTGAAAGATGTGGGTCAGAAAACTCTGAGAGGTATAAAGCTTCGAGATTTCAAACGTCGACATCATTCTGCTTCCAGCACGACAAGGAGACACAACAAAAAAAGAAAAATCTCATCGCGACCGTTAGATATTTTTGATTGAACATGATGCAACACGGCTCTTGTGAGTGTAGCAAAACTGAACTTGATGTGACACATGTTCCACCTACCATGACAGCAATGCAAGATGCACAGTGGACAGAACATTATCCTGTGTCAGCACTGAGCAATTCATCTCCCATTGAATTTGTAATTCCTGCTCAATCAGAAAAGTGGACTGATATCAACCAGAGCTACTTGTACCTGAAAGTCAAAGTAGTCCAACCTGATGACACTAATCTGGCTGCTGATGGAGAAACATCCACAGTAAATAATTTCTCCCACAGCTTGTTTAGCAGTATTGATGTGTACCTGAACAACAAACTGATCACCAATAATGCTGACACATATGCGTACCGGGCCTACATTGAGAATTTGCTGTCTTATTCTACGGACAGTAAATCAACACAGCTCTACGCTACAGAAATGTGGAGTCCTGACACGGCGGGTCATATGCAAGAGCATACAGTTGCGGAAGCTAATGAAGGATTTACTAAAAGAAGAGCACGTATCCACCAGAGTCGTGTTCTGGAAATGTGCGGACGTCTGCATTTAGACCTGTGTTTGCAAGACAAGTATCTTCCCAATGGTGTAGAGATACGGCTGCGACTCAACAGAACCCCAGTCAGTTTTTGCCTGTTTGGAGAAGAGGCAAAAATCCAGTTACTTCAAGCTGGATTCAATGTTCGGACTGTTGACCTGTTACCCGTAGTGGCCAACAGCTTAAACCAGACCATCGCTCAACATGGCATGAAGATCCCACTTCGCCGAGCTGAGGTGAAAACTTTCACCATTCCTGCAGGCCAGCGATCAAAGATCGAAGATCATTTATTTCAAGGACAATTGCCCAAACGTATCATTCTGGGCCTGGTAAAGAATACAGACATGAACGGCGATGTGGCAACCAACCCATTTGATTTTCAACATTTCAACTTGTCTAAGTTAGAAGTCAGTGTAGACGGAAAGACGACACACAACTTGCCGTTCCAGCCCAACTTTCCCACAGGAAAAATTTTGAGATCATACATGTCCCTGCATCAAGCCAAGGGATCACTCGGTTTAAACCGCTCCATGGGTCTGACAATGGACGATTACATGCAGGGGTACACACTGTGGGGCATTGACTTAACGCCAGATCAAGGATCAGAAGAGGGACAGCTGCATCCTATAAATACGGGAAACTTGCGAATCGAGGTTCAGTTTCGTGCAGCTCTTGGTGACCCCATCAATGTGATTGTGTATGCCGAATACGACAGTCATATAGAGATTAACGGGTTCAGAGAAGTCATCACAGACTATTAACCATGAGCAAATCAGGAGAACAGCTGGCCAAACAACTGTACGAAGAAATCTACAACTTGAATAGGCGAAACGATATTGTAAAGAGTTTGAACCAGCATGTGGTGCATGAACTGCAGACACACCTCTTTGATATCGTGAAAGAAAACTGTTATGGTTGCATTGTTGATCTTCCCATTCAGACCCAACATCCCATATGTTTGTTTAGCAGCAAAAGTGAGTGGGTCGAGATGTTTCTGAACAGTGCATTAAAAAAACTGGACATGTATCAAGTGATGGAAAGATGGTACGCTGAACTACAAAATCACAAAAAAACACACCATTGGAAGCTTTTGAGTGCGAATGGGCAGGACGAATTAAACAAGATTGGGAAAAGGAAACGATTGAGTTGCAGTGTATATGGATCATTCACCAATTCTAGCTCCCTTGAATGCCGTGGTATGTGCTAAAGATCAACTACCACAACGTAGACCAGAGACTGTAAAAGCTTACATAGTGAATACCCACAATTCGACTCAACCTGGTGAACATTGGGTGGTTGTGTTTTTCAACGATAAATCGACTTACTACTTTGATTCGTATGGACAAAAACCACTCCATTGTGACATTCAACGTTTCTTGGAAAGACATGGACCCTATACATGGAATCTCATGAGACTTCAAGGATACAACACGTTTGTGTGTGGAGCATATTGTTTGTTTGCTTTGCATTTTCTTGTTCGAGGATGTGATTTAACACGGGTGCTTAGAGCTAAATTCCGGACAGAGGATCAACCTCACTTCAATTTGAACGATTCCAATGTTGGATGTTGGTTTTACCAGAACTATTCAGAACTGTACAAACGTGCAAGAAGACAAGTGTGTAATCAGCACCAACAAACATGCACAGCTAAACATCCACCAAAGTTTGGAGATGGTCGTGCGTGTTTTGAATTACTGACGAATAGTTTGGACCCATTCTACTTTCATTAAAGTGTTATGTACTTGTTGTTCATAGTGCTTGCATTGTTCATATTGTTTGTTCATATTGTTTGTTCATATTTTTTTGTTGCAATGTTCATAGAGTTCAATAAAAGGCTAAAACTGATTTGATTTCTTGTTGTTTATCTTACACATTAACAATTGTGATATATTCCCTCTCGAATATAGTTTAATGGCCCTGAAAAGGGTCGTTTTTGGGGTTTTTGTGATCCTGAATTACTCGGAGTCATCCTACTAACTCTTAATAATCAGGGTCAAACCATATGCCGTAATACGGTGAACGTACTGCAGGCCCATGTTTAGCGAAAACACAGGCAGGCCAGACATACACTTGATAGGGTGCCCTACAAAACGGGCACTTCTGAAGCCGTGTGAAGCACCTGATGCATACAATGTCTTGACATCGACACTGGTTTATATGGTATATATCCTCCCTCTCCTCTAAACACACCCCACACTTTTCGAACCAGAGTTTTTGTTCGGACATTGTGATTTCATCCTTCTTTTTTAAAAAACACTTATATAGTTATGAAAAAAGTAGGTCAGTAGGTCAATCCACCCCAATGTCAAGGCCAAAGGCAATGCTATCCAACTCAGGTCAAGGTTAAACTTCGCGTTATTGTCATTGAATGAAAATAACGTTCTCTGATTGGTGTACGCCAACAGAAAAAAGTAGGTCAATCCAGCTCAAGACTATAAAAGCACACTGCATCGTATCATAATCCCACTACCCAACCATGGAAAGCTACGTAACTTCTGATCTCGTTAACAACGCCATACAGGCTGCTTTGTTTGAGCTGACGACAGCTGCTAGCCAGGTATCAGTCTCGTACACTCCGACTCCGGTGTACCAACCCAGCTACCAACCAACGTATCAACCTCAGCCTCCACCACACCAGCAGCAACCAGTACAGCAACAACAACCAGTGCAACAGCAACCAACAGTGCAGCCAGTAAATAATGTTGGACAATCTATTCTGAGGGAACTCAAAGAGGTGAACAACAACCTCATCAAATTGCAACAGAGAATGGTAGAAGTGGAATACCGTATCAAATTGAAAACAGACAAGCTGGTGGTGCCTATCACTTTCATTCCAGAAAAAGAGGAATCATCCAACAAACGTCCGCATGATGGTGGATCCCATTCTAAGACTGGACTTGGAGCCCATTGTAAAGACATACAAAATTGCAAAAAGAGTAAGAAGTAGAGAAGAAAAAAAACAACGGCCCTTTTCAGGGCCAACCCAGATGTCTCGAAAGGACATTTTTACAATTGTCAAACCAAGTAATAAAAGTATCAAACGAAATGAATTCATGCCATTCGTTTTCAGACTGTGCTATGGATAAGTCACATATAACTAACGACTGCATATCTGACATGGACAAAATAGAAGCCCTACACCAACGTTCGCTTAAACTACAAGCCCGATACCAACGTACGCTTAAAATAACAACAACACTCAGGAGTATCATAGACAAATTGAGTGCATGTTACTTTCATGAACTATACTACGATGATATCTTAAATATCATTGAAGCACATTTCATCACCATAGAACATGTTGAATACCTGCTGAAGAAACTCATAGACAATCATGAGTAACCACTACTCTGTGGGGAAAAAAAACGGCCCTTATCAGGGCCAACCCAAATGTCTCGAAAGAGAATATACCTCAATTGTCACCATTTCTTTCAAATTCCATTCAATTTTTTTTTCATTAAAGTATGATCCAATGTTTTATATAAAGTTTACAAAAATGTTACAAAAATGTTACAAAAATAAAAATGTTACAAAAAAAAAAGTCATCACAACTACAAATTCGGCTTGAAATGTTTTTAATTTTACAGCAATTCTGATATGTCAATACAAAAGTAGGTCAATCCACCTCAGGTCAAGGCCAAAGGCAATGCTATCCAACTCAGGTCAAGGTTAAACTTGAATCATTAAATCATTGAATAGAAATAACGTTCTCTGATTGGTGTACGCTAACACAAGAAAGTAGGTCAATCCGCCTCAAGGCTATAAAAGCGCACCGCATCAAGCATTCGGTCATATTCTCGCTGCACAACCATGGAAGAAATTCAGCAACTGAATGAATTTGTCCACGAATTGATGGGGTTGATCGAACGACAACGCAATGAGTGGAGACAACAGCAAGACCATATTGCAGAATACCATCTGCTTTTGTCAGACATGGTACATCAGATGATGTTGAGACAACAGATGATGCAACACGATGAACATGATGCCTATATGCTCATGGAACATCAGAAAACAAACCAAAAGAAACAAACGCCAAAGGACAAAAACTGTCTAAAGAAGAAACAAAACGGCCCTTTTCAGGGCCAACCCAAATGTCTCGATAGGACATTTTACAATTGTCAATCCCCCTTAAACTTACATAACGTTAAGAAGTGGTCCTCCTTTAAGAAATAAAACATGACGTCAACATGACAATATTGCGTCATTCGAATGTTTGGTATGCAAGGTCATACTCTTTCTCTCTATCCGATCTTAAGTCATCCTAGTTAGATCTAACAGGTAGGACATGTTTATTTTATTACATACGGTACCATAAATCTGTTTTCGTATATAGTACCATTCGGTACTATAGTATAGATTCGGTACCATAAAAAAAAAATTATGGTACCACGGTACCATAAGTACAAAAAAATTATGGTACCACGGTACCACAGTGCCACCCTTCACTACTAAGGGTCATAACATTCCTTTCAGAATAATGCCCTTGTCACAACTGCAACTTGTCATGATTATCAAGTATTCCAAGTTTTGTTGTTATATCTTTCATAGTTTTTAAATCAAGATACTAATTAAGCAATTTTCATCAAAATTCAAAGTTTAAAAAGGACATAATTCTGAAAATGTAGCTTTTAGAATGATGCTCCTTGCCTAACAACTGCACCTTGTCATGATTATCAAGTATTACAAGCTGTGTGTTGATACCTATCATAATTTTCAAATAATTCTACTTAATTAGCAGTTTTGATAAAAAAAAAAAGAAAGTTAAAAATGAGCATAACTCCAAGAATATAGCTTTCAGAATAATGCCCCTTGTTTTACAACTGCGTCTTGTCATGTTTATCAAGTATTCTAAGTTTAATTTTGAGAACTTCCATAGTTTTTAAAACATTCTATATAATAAGCAATTTTGACCAAAAAAAATGTAAGTTTAAAAGGGGCATAACTCTGAAAATATAGATTTCAGAATAATGCCCCTTGTCTTACAATTGCACCTTATCATGATTATCGAGTTTGGTGTTGTTGAGTTATGGACTACATAAAAATTTTTGCATCATGACGACGACAATGACGACGCCGCAGCAACCATAATAGCTTGACTTTTTCTTCGAAACAGACAAGATAAAAAATGAGAAAAATGGATATAATTTTAAATAATCTTAATCCCAGTGTTATGGATCTTGTGCATGACAATTCTGCTTGTCAAGCTCTGTCCATAAATTAAATTTCATTTTAAAAGCATTAATAGAAGTAGAGCAGGAGTAATTGCATATTAAAGAAGTGTGACATTGCAAAAGACAGAAGTGTGAATGAAAAGGCAAAAAACTCAACAAAAAAAAAGAAACCAGAGTTATAGACCTTGTGCATTGACAATTCCCCATTTCAAGTTCTATCCAAAACTGAAATTTCATTTCAATAGTTGATTAGAGAATAAAGAAGTGTGACAGAAAAAGTGTGACGGACAGACAGAAAATGGAAAAGTGATCCCTATGTGTCACCTCTGCTAACAGCAGGTGACACAAAAAAGATGTTTCATAAAAATATTGTAAGCAGTAAATCTAGAAACTTAACATTTTGTTGTAGTACTAATGTTTTGAAAAAAAAAATATATTCACAAGGGGGGAAAGGGTGTTAATTCCTTTTTCATGTTCGTATACCTTAATATAAACAAGTAATAATTGTAACAGTGAACTGTTACTAAGTCTCCCAATCGAAGAGGGGCCCGACGCCTTGAAGACCCATGTGAACATCAAAGAAGTATCTTTAAATCCATATAATCAGAGGAACAAGCTAATGGTTTATGGATGGGGATCTCAATGGTTTTTGAAATTAAGGTCATTAGTAAAACTCTGAGAGTGGGGCCTGACCCTTGGGTGACCACAGGGACAACAAAGTAGTACTATTCAATTCTTCTCATTATGAGGAACAAAAAAATATATGATTCAGGGTTGGAAATTTGATATATTTAACCAAAATACATTTTTTATGCAAAAAGCCATCATTGAGGGGGTGGGGCCTGACCCCCAGGGACCCCACATTTACAAAATTCAGGGGGGGGGGGGACCACTACTCATTTAGGACTATAAGTGTGTGAAGTTTTTTGTAGATAGGTAGCCTCTGAGTCTGAGATATGGCCCGTACAAAGTTACTGGTGGAAGAAAGAAGATGGAAGAATAATAATAATAACAAGAAACGGAGTATAAACAATAAGTCTCCAAACTTTGTTTGGGAGACTTAATAATGAATCAAAATGGTTGTTCTTTATACGTTTTTCGGCGTAGCTGTATAATTTCGATTTCAACTCGCATCTTAAACCAATCAAATGTACGCTAACAGCGGTAAATAATTCTAAACTGAATAAAAGGACTCCTGTTATTGGTTAACGCATCGTTATGGACTATAAAATTACTGTAAAGAAGGGGTGCAGCTTGTATATATCATTCAGCTTGGTGTTATTACTTTTCTTTTTGATGTAAACATGAAAGTGTTTCGTGATAAATACAATCCTTTTCCATCAATTGAGGAATGCTACTTTGTGAAAATGATTTAAAACAACAAAAAGAATCCACCGTGTTATGACATGAAACCCCTTAATTACTATGTATATTGAATTCTTCCAGCCTGCCGAGATGCTCTCATTGAAAATTAATTCGCCAAAACCAAAACAACTAATAACGCTTTTATATCATAATTGTCATATGCAATAATGATATGAACAAATATCAAACAAGCCTATTTACAGATATGATTTTTTTGTATTACCGTCTATAAATAAGTATATATATTTCATAGAAAAAATACTGAACTATTTCTAGAGCGTACTAAATTTGTTGTGCGTCGGTCTTTCGCGCGCTTTTCCTCGGAATGTTCTAGAAGACTGGAAATCTCGTTTTTCTTTCATCCTACGCCGAATATCTTTTTTAAAGATATTTCTTGTTTTCTTTAATACATTTTTTATATAATAATATGCAATATGGCATTTTTCTTGGTATATATACAAAGTATTACACCAGGTTTAACAATAACACTGCTTGAAATTCCAAAGTGGCTCTGAAGTGGCTTCAACGTTTCTTAACTGGCAAAAATGTTGGCAACAAGTTTAAAAACACCAGAATACTAAGGCCCTGCAGATATCAGTACAATGCCAAAAGTGGACAGCAGTGCAGTGCCATGTCATTCTGAATGGATATTTATATTTGGACAAGACAATAAAAAGCCTGCTTTTGATTTAATTCAGTGCTAAATAAATAGGGAATATTATTTTGCAGTAGCTTTTCGTGGCTTTGTATTTTACTACGAGCAGCGTGGGAAAATTGCTATCTCATGAGACCAAAGGTTGAGCAAGATGTCATTTTTTCCTATGCTGCGAGTACCAATATACATAGCCACAAATACCTACTGCAAAATATTTTTTCTTTTATTATATACCTATAAATATTCAAGACACAAATAGTCAATTTACACATTTTTTAATGAGTTTATCAAGTTCTCTCAAGAAAGTGATGTCACGAAACCTGATAGTGAAGTCATGCTACCTCTGTATTAATCGTCACTGACAAGAGGTGAGTGGTTTTAACAGTATACAAGGTCCAAAGCAGCTTGTGGTACACACCGGTACAAGGACAAACAAGTAATAATTGTAACAGTTAATTGTAACTAAGTCTCCAAAATGAAGTTTCTCCTTAGACATCATACATGAATGGTTTTTGAGGAATAAGGTCATAAGTAAAATTGAGGGGGTGGGGATTGACCCCCTTGGTGACCCATGTGACCATCAAAGATGTACCATTCAATCTATCTGATCACGGGGAACGAGAAAATATATGGTTAAGGGGTGAGGATCTCAATGGTTTTTGAAATAAAGGTCAGAAGTAAAACTGACAGGGTGGGGCCAGATCCCTTTGTGACATACCTCCACCGCCCCCCCCCCCCCCCCATACGTGAAATTGAGGGGATGGGGCCTTACCCCTGGGTGACCTCGGGGGACACCAAAGTACTAGTAGTACCATTCAATCTGTCCAATCATAAGGAACAAGAATATATATGGTTTAGTGGGGATCTGAACATTTTTTGATACTTAATAAAACCAGTACTTTGTTTCAGTATAACAGAAAAGAATGAGTACAAAGTCAAATTTTCAATAATTTTGTCGTTTACCGTGATACAGTTCCAACCTGTGGTTCCCAGCTCACTGACATAATATGGAATTTTAATTTGTTGAGTTGTATTTGTGCCTCGTATTTGCATATATTTGAGCCAGAAAATTTATAGGTATAATGTTTTATTAATCAGACATGAGAAATAGATTTTGGTGGAATAACATGTCAACATATTGAGAATTTCAGCATTGTATTTTTAAAAAATTATTTAAAAAAATTTCTGGGGAAAAAAAGACCCTTTTTTCAAATAGGAAATCAAAGAATATATTGGCCTCTATTGTTAAAGGGAAAAAAAGGCTCAACTGAGTGCAAATACTTAAAAGACATAATTTCCCTTTACGTAAAAATAAATCAAAATAATATGATAACGTCATTTAATGTAATGACGTCAATATTATAAGTTTCAAAATAAATTTAGCCCCCTGTAAAAGAGCACCACTTAATAATAAAATGTACTCCATAAATGTAATGCCAAAAGATTTAGCATTTAATATATATAAAAGAACATCTTTGTTGTTATGTTTTGAAAACATGTCATACTGCTTAGTACGCATATTTAGTCATAAATTGGGGAATAATTCATTTTAATGTTCTTACACATAAATATAAATAATAACACTTAATAATGTTTATTCATTAGTAATTCAAAATGGATGTAAGAACATAAAACATGATTCATTCCCCATTCATTTAACAAAATATATTTTGAGTATTACACCAGGAAAACACAGCTTGAATTTTTGGATACTTTTATTAAATGACGAAAGTAATGGCGACAGGTTAGAAAGCCCCCCCCCCCCCCCAGGAGGCCGTGACTAATTAGACTTATATTCACCCTACAGTAAATGGATCTAATAAGTATTTTTGTAAAAACCCATGTAGTGTCAGTACTATGAAAACAATAATATTAACTCCTTTAGTCTTGAATAAACGTTTTAATTGGAATCAATTACATTTATATTATTGATATACCTGCAATCCACTAATTAACTTGTTCTGAATTGAAATTCTCTTCCTATCAGGCCTTAGATTCACAAATGTGATGCTTGGTACTGGTTCTCCCTTTTTCTTTGGACCCCTTGGTCTATTTCATGGCTTTGAAAGAGGTGTGCAGGACAAATCTGATGTATTGGTTGCAAATCCAATGAACTGTCACTGGCACAGAGCTTGCACAAGTCCAACAATATGGGAACAGGATCCACATGCACTGTATTATATAGAAACAACTAATCATATGAGTTTTTATCGATGAATATGAAAACACCTAAAACAATAAAACTAAAATTATCATTTCATCTTCCATTAAGAATTTTCGGTAATGATTTGTAGTGGATATATTTTTTTTTAACATTTGATGAAGATTAAACATGTATGTAATATGGGTTAATTTCCAATGGGTTGTATCAAATAACATGAATTGGGGTTTAAATTCATATTTCTTTCTATATCCCTTTTATAAAGATATAGGAAAATCTATTCATTTAGAGTGCATTCATAGATTTAACGCTTACAAACAATATTCTTGACTTTAAGATGGAAAACGGTATTGAACATTTTGTCATGAAAGCATGACCTCACCAAGAAATAAATAAGAAAGATATCATAACCATGCTAAAAGATCTCCAGTTAGGTACATGTAAATCACTGCACCTAGACTTCTTCCTGTAAAGTAGTATGAAGAAATCTCTTGCAGTGGCCAACTCTACCTACAACCAGTAATGTAGTAAACACGCCCTAATTTAGAATAAATTTTGCAATAAAATGTGAATAGAGACAAAGGTAGGGAATGAGATGGGGGAGATTTTTTTCTGGTTTAAACAGTAATTTTATTCACGGAGCGTTAATCAGTGTTATTTATAACTCATTTCAACAATTCTGTCAAAACCAAAAACTAGCTCTTGACCTCACACTGATTCCTTGATTTCGCACTAATACAACTGTTTGTCATGCTCGTTAAACTCATCATCTTCTTAACCGATGTAGGAACCTAAATTACCTTAATAATAATCCTTCTTGTGTAAGCATCAGTAACTGCTATTTGCTTCTTCAATTTCTTCGTGAAGATAAACATGGTCCTCCTAATCCCTGAAGCTCTTCAACAACCGCATCGTCCTCTTTCACATAATCATTGGTGTCATCTATATTTCTCAACATGAGTTTTAATTTTCATCATTATTTTTTACCGAATATGGTACAATCATTGAAACAAAATCGGTTGTTGTGACAATGATCATGGGTTCAGCAAAGCATCTCAAAACATTATGAAAGATTAAAAATAGTCATATGCAATCACACTGTAAGTACTGAAGTAATAGACTTAACCATTATACTATGACATTAGTCATTATCCTTTTTCTAAAGAAAACAGTGTCTTATTAAAAGTTTATTAAACGATCATTTGCAATTCTTGGCTTTTTATTACTGAAAGTTTATTTGCAATTCTTTGACTTTTTTTCTTTTTCAGAAGCACGCACTCATGGTTCATACAGGCCTTGAAAAGTCCTTGAAAATGACTTTAACCTTGAGAAATACTTGAATTAAGTGTTACCTTGAGAAAACATAAAAATAGTATGGAAATTTCAGTGAAAGTCCTTGATTTAAGTAAACAACATTGAATTTCAGATTTGCATAAGCAATGCATTATATATACAAAAAATGCTGTATTATCAAAATAGATTTAAAAAAATCTTCATCCAAATAGGAAATAATGTATATTTGTGAGCGAAATGCTCTTTGAACAAACTGAAATTGCAAATAAATGTTGCGCAAAACGTCGTCAGACATTGTATAAATGGTAATTTTCTTAATTGTTTATCACATTTGGATATAATTTTAGTATTCATATAGTTCAAAAAGTGGCTTGAAAGAAAGAAAATGTTTCAAAAGTCGCCTTGAAAAAAAATCTTTAGCCTTGAAAAGTCCATAAATAGGTAAGAAAATCCTGTACGAACCATGGCACTGAAAAACGTTTAACCAGTAGATATGTCCATTTACCATTCCTCACACTCAGAAACAGCAACAACATTATTATTCAGGAATATAATCCTATCCACTAGACTCTGGGAAAGTCTGTTGCGTAGCTTGTTGATTAGTATACCTGTCTTCGAGAAGGTTCTCTAAGAGGGCACTGATGTTGCCGGGATCGCAAGCACACGTCTGGTCGTTGCCACCAGTTCAAGGGCGATTTGTTCTCGTCTACTGGTTTCAACAGGTATCGACGAAATTCATCTGTCACAGCCCTCTCTGTGAGTTCTGCGTTTAAATGGTGCTGATCGACTCTACTCACGAACTGGAACTTTTAGTGGAACAAAAGACGAGCCTCCAGTGTCTCCTCTGCGATGCAATGTCTGTAGACGAGTTTTATTTGCCCTATTTTTCGGCTGCCTTTGCTCGTACTTTGATCAACCTTTACAAGATTGATTTACAAGCTTAGTTGCGCATACCGTTGGCACAGCACGATTCGCTTGATTTTAAATGAGTTATGGCTTTTTATTAAATTTCTCAAATATATTTTGTCCGGGCTATTTATCAGCAATCGAATTTTGATTTAACTTTAATCACCAACCTTTCGCATATACATAATTCGTTGATGGCCCTTTGTTATATTTCATGAATTTTTTGTTTACTCTATTTCTCGGCTACCTTTTGTCAGATTTTGATTTAACTTTACAGCAGTTAGTACCAAGCCAAGTTGTGCATATCGTTGGCACGTCTTCATCAGCTTGATTATTAAATGAGTTGTGGCCCTTTAATTTCTATTAAGGTTTCAGAACTGTAATAAGTTTCGGCCAACATCGACTTATTCATGGTGTCCGAACGACGAATCGGACATTTCCGGGAGTAACTATTTTTAGTAAATATCGCATGATCTGAAGGTTTTTCCCGATATTATGACGTCATTTTAGAGTCGAACGGGGAAAGAAAACGAGGAAAAAGAACTTTTCTGCCCCGTACAGAAAAAGACAATGCTTACTGCTGTAGATAGCCTGCATTTTTATCATCTCAGTACTGTAACATGAATATACTCACAGTTTAGTCCTTGGTTGTGACGTATAGCAACCGCCTTGCAAACATATGGTCCCAAGTTGGATTCCTTGGAGCAGATGAAAATTCGGAGACTTCATTTGGTCACACAATTAGTGTAAGTAAAGTCTTTACTTTGCTTAAGTTTAAGTTATTGCGTAGTTTCCAGGTAGATAGCAGAATGGATAGAGATAAGTTGAAATTGGAAAAAAAACACTTTTCTCAATTGATTCCTGGGAGCAGGTGGTAACTTTTGTGACTTTTCATTTGCACGCACATTTTGAGCGAGTACTGGTGTAATAACGAGAAATAAATAAGTAAAGTTTGAACTTGTTTCTCAGTCTATTTAAAATGGAAATGATGAAATATAAAGCATGAATTTACTCAAGCTTTATTTTTTATTATACAGTGTATATCCCTGTTTAGGCAATGCATCTTGCCAAAATCAAAGGCGCATGTTTATTGATTTCGTGGTTAAAAATAGAAAAGATAATAAATTTGTATTGTATTCTGATATTATCGCATATAATCTGTGCCTGATTAGCATGCTTATACGAATTTTTGCAATTTTTTTTTTAGACCATTTCTCTTGTTGGCATAATTTTGTATAATTGTCTTAACCGCTTTGACTGCGCCATAGAGCCATATTTAGATGGGCAATTAAATTTAAATGAGACGGTAAACTGTTTTTTATTTAAATATATGATTCTATATACCTTGCAGATAAGTTTGATGTATAACATCATTGTTTTCCAACAAATTATTAACAACTCAAATAAACAGTTGCATTATTTTTCACATCATTAAAAATGTGCATTTCCGAAGCCTGGGTACACTAACGAAAATCAATTTATTAAACTTATGAAATATAGTACAGGCCCCGTGTTCTCGAAACATACTTAAGTACGATCTCAGGCTTATACTCAAATAATTGCTCAAATATGAGTATAAGTCTGAGTACGATATTTGAGCCGTGTTCTTGAAAAAATAACATACTCAGAAATCTTGCTCAAACTTAAGTTTGAGTAAGACGTCTGAGCATGCTCAAACGCTGTCTCAAGTCAAAATATTCATTGCTCAAATATGGACGATATAGAGCGGCGTTTGTTTCGCATAAGACGAGCAAACAGAATAGAGCGGATTTTGTCCGACAAGACTAATCCCCTTGAGATTCTCTCCGAATCTGAGGTACGCGAGACATTTTTGTTAATATCATGATTATGTTAAAATGAAATTAATCTTAAATAAAAGAAAATGAACATATAATTTTGTTATTAAAAACGTATTAGCCTCGATATATGACAAAAATATTTATAAATAAAATTTACATAAGCTTAAATATAATATTTCTGAATTACTTTAATATAATTGTTTATGTGTAACCGTTCTTTTATTAGTTATTTATATAACTATAATGGTTAGTGTGGGGGTGATGTCAACACATAACAGCTGTCTTTAAGTCTTCATTTATTTTACAAGTTCAATTTCCTTTTTTATCTTTCTTTCTTTTACTCTCTGAAAATATAAATATGTAACCAATATTTACAATATATTTATTAATATATGATGATGATGTTGAAACATTATAATTAAAATTCAATAATATTGCACAAAATATAAAGAAAATACAAACATTTCTTAAAGTATATGTGTGTGTCACCAACAATTCTTTTATGTTAAAATAATTTCTATAATTCAATTATAATTCCAAAAAAAATAAATAAAATCACTATCTATATATATGTTTTGATTAATGAGACCACTTACCAAACTTTAGTAAAGACAATAAAGGAGATAAAAAAATAACTTACCAACTGTGGGTCAAGAGCTTTAAAACACGTCTAATCAATAGGCCAGTTCAACAATCTATGTTTTCCACTAAACAAAACCGTTATTGTCAACACAATATTATTTTGTAATTAACAACGCTCGTGAAATGATGCTCGTGAATTGATACCATTTTGCGAAACGCAAGAAAGTAACATACGAGATCGCGTAAATATATGAAACCAACTAAATATATAATCGCTACATGAAAAACCTCTATAAAGTAAACATAACCATTTTTTTTAATAAATTTGTTTCAATGAAAACTTAAAGGATAGAGAGGGAAAAACTTACCGACACGAAAAAAGAAGGAATAACAAACAAGGGAAATTACTCTAACTACAACACTGCCAAGCGCCCCCCCCCCCCCCCCCCAGTCGAACGTACCCTAATACATATGAATACGATTCGATATATATACGATTCAGGATGACCTCAACCTTAAACTATCATAGGACGTTAGAGAGAGTGAGAGAGAGATAGATTTGTTTTAATTTTATAGGCCTTATCTAAGTTTAATTTAACGGCTGCATGAAATCCCAATATTACTTTAAATTGTTTTTACTTTACTTATAATATTTATATGAAAAATGGCATTTATGACAATATACATTTTTTCCTTTAATAAGTGTATGAATGGTCATTCTTTTTCTAAAAAGTACTTGTTGGAACACCCCCCTCGACCCCCCTTTTTTTTTTTTTTTTTTTTTAGGACACGTATCCAAAGCTACAATTGTTAAAAATTTTCAGATCTCTGACACGACCTATCAAAGTTGCAATTCGTCGTTTCCGGCACTTGTTCTAAAAATATGTTAGAATGTGCGGTTATGAGACACTAAATCCCCACCGTCTGGTATAGTACAATATTTGATAATATTTTTTAAAATAATAAATCGGATACTGAAACTATGATACATGGTATGCTTATATATATGAAAATAATGGATAATCGAGGTAAATTAATTTTGGTTGTGGTTAAAATTAATTATTTTCGCTTAGTCATCAATATAACATCTCTTATACAGTTTAACCAGTATCAGCGCCCGCCGTTATTAATGGATCAATCTGCATTTAGCGGTCAGTTTTAATAAAACTAAACAAGCATTTTATTTTATTAACCTTCATTTAGAGATTACCTCTGTTATACGGTCACATCCTCATGTTTGACCGTTTAAGCAGGTTTGAATGTGCATTGCATACACAAAAATACTATTTAATTACACAATCTTTAAAATCAATCCTGGTTCCAATTCCTCACTCCACTATGTTCTTATTGCCTTGACCCTATATCACCTCGAATTCCATTGAAGCCCATGATAATTCCTTTGGATTGTGTCGCAATACCAAATATAGTCATATTATCGTTAAACTTGACCAATGTGATTTGATGCGTAGGATATATTTACTGGTGTTACATAACTATTTTTGTCTCCACCAATGACCGAACACAAAACTACAAGATTCCAATTATATTTATAACTTACTGGGCTAGACAAATATTGATAGAAATATAAAGAAAGATTAATCTTTGGTTAAATATCAAACTAGTTCGCTTAAATTTTTTTAGGATTTCCTGGAGTAATTGGAGCAATTGACGGCACTCACATCCGCATACAAGCCCCAACGCTTAACGAGGCCGATTATGTGAACAGGAAAGGCTTTCATCCCTCAATGTACAGGTATTATGTGAAAAGTTGATGAAAACGCTAATTGAAATAATGTAAGTTTAAATGTCATACCTCACCCCATTAATGCTTTTAATTAAATATGTAGTTCAGTTCTATATTTCAAATGTCCAAACTTGAATCACATATGCTTTATCTCCGCATAATGAGAATAATTGAAAAGTATTATGCTGGGGTCCACAAGGGTTATGCTCTACTCCCTCAATTTTTCTTATGACCTTTTATTTCACAAACTGTTTAGATCCTCATCCATAAACCTTTTATATTCTATCGTGTTACCCCTGATAAGACTGATTAAATGGTAATTCTTTGTTATCATTAAATTTTCCAAATGTATTATTAAAATTATGTTATCTGAATAACTCAAACATATACTTTTACTTTAGATGATATGTGATGCTAGCTTCAGAGTGTTAAACGTGCTTGCTAAGTTGCCGGTAGTGTACGACAGCCGCATTTTCAGAGAAAGTGACATATGTCAAAAGATGGAATATGGTAATTTTAAACTTTTATTCCTTGACTGACTAATACAATATCTATTGTCAATAGTCAAAATATATAAACATATATATAGGAAATTTGACTTGAAAACATCAGCAACAATCCTTCAATAAATGTGTATGTTGAAATACCTGATATTAATAAAATCTTTTGTTTTTACCTATAACAGTGAATATATATATGATTCCTGCCTTTAATAATACATACTAATTAATATAATAAGCTATGAATTTTTTTAAAATAAAATTTATAAAATTTACTTATTTCATTATAAAGAGGAATAACAAGAAAAAACTAGAAACATCGAAATTAAACAATTATAAAGACATAAACAAAGTATTAATTGAATGTTTGATTTACGTATAAAAGAACATGAGCTGTCAGAGGACAGCACGCTCGACTATTCAAAATGCTTGTTGGTAAATCAAATGAAATCTATTTCAATTCTTGCCCTTCACATACCCTGTACATAATAATAGTCAAAAATGATATACCTTGATAGTCTGATACCCTTTAACATTTATATGATGTCTTAAATCAATCCCATGCATAGTTACTGAGATATAAGCACAATAACACTGTGCTTGCAAAACATTAACCAAAATCCGTGTTAGAAAAGGGCCATAACTTAAACCAAAATTTCTAAGTTAAAATGGTCCTAATTTGTAAAAGATGTTACCTGGATACTGAGATATTATCCTGAAATTACTTTGCATGCAAAACCTTAACCAAAATTTCTAAGTTAAAAAGGGGCAATAATTTGTAACATATTCCATCAAGAGTTATCGACCATGAAATTATGATACCCCTTAACATATTAAAGATGTTTCAAATAAATCTCATGCCTGGATACTGAGATATAAGCCTGAGAGTATATTGCATGCAAAACTTTAAACAAAACTGTCTATGTTAAAAAGGTGTCATAATTTGTAATATTTTCCATCAAAGAGTTATCTACCTTGGTTGTCTAATGTCCATGAACATATTAATAAACTTTCTTGTAAATACCATGAATGGTTATTGAGATACAAACTATATAGTTGATTGCAAACAAAACTTTAACCAAATTTTCTATTGCATTCAAAACTTTAATTTTTTAAAAAGGGGGCCATAATTCATATTAAATATTAATATCCACCTAATTACAGGTTGTGGAAATACATGGATATGTTGTCGACAATACAAATTATTAAGCCCAAGTACTATGTTAACCCAAATCGACTATAGACTCTAAAAGACTCCGTTTGAGTGATATACTGAAATTGCTTTGATAATGACCATGTTGACTACATTATGCATGTTAACAATGATTTGTGTGTTATTATCTGCAATACCTAACAATACCTTCAAATGAAATACATGTAAATTAACAGCATAGTCTGTCAGATAATTGCACTGTGTGCAGATATGTCATATTTCATATTTCAATATCCATATTAAAGTGTATACCATAACTAAATACAGTAAGAGCAATCCACCACTAAGTGGTTGTGTTGCAGAGGTTTATGATACATGAGTTCAATAAAGGAAAAAAAAATGAACACTGTTATTTTAATTGATTCTAGATATGAAACTAATGTGAATCTCTACTGATGTATTCATTAATTACATCTCTTTTAAATTCCTAAATATACAGGTCATTTTGACGGTTTACTCCTCGGAGATTCTGGCTATGCTTGTAAAACCTATCTCATGACCCCATACCTTGTGACAACATCTGCTGCGCAAGAAAGGTAATCTTTTAATTATTGGAATTCTATTATAATAACAGAATGAAATGTTATTCAAATATACCAATGACAAAATTTAAAAAAAAAAAAAAAAAAAAAAAGAAAATCATATACAAATATATAGTATTGGATATGATTGGTAGTCACAAACAACATTTTCTTAAGAATTATAAAGTATAAGCGCTATGAAATTTTTTTTTTGGTATTGGCTATTTAACATAACATATATATTACATACAGGTTCAACGTCGCCCTCTGTAAAACAAGGTTTGTGATAGAACAAACGTTTGGTGTCTTAAAGAGAAGATTTCCATGCTTGAAGTATGGGTTGAGAACTAGACCTGATATTGCCTGTAGAATCGTATGTGCATGTGTGGTTCTCCACAATTTTGGAATATCAAGAAATGACATTTTCATTCGTACATTTCCTGATATTAATGACAACGTAGAAGTATGTCAAGCTAACGGAGGAAACACTGGTGCAAGACACCGCGATTATTTGACGGCAACATATTTTTCTTAATTACTTTATTAGATAACATGAGCACAATGTGCACAATGTGAGCTTTTGTGTTCGCACTTTGTCAGACGTCCATCGTCAACAATTTAGCTTGTTTACATTATAGAGGCCATTTTTTTTAACCCAACTTCATGAAACTTAATCATAATGTTTGTTTTCAGAAGATCTTGAACAAGTGTGAAGTTGAATCATGTTGGGTCAAAAAGTAGGTAACGAGGTCAAATCTTAGATAAACCTTGTTTTCACTCTAGATGCCACAGTTTTGGCCAAATCTTCATGAAACATGGTCGTAATGTTTTTTGTTTTTTCCATAAAACCTTACACAAGTTCTTTTACAAGTTCCAAGTTGGTCAATAAAAAATATTCAAAATATGTTGCTTATTTATAATCAGGTGAGCAATTCAGGGCCATAACGGTCCCCTTGTAATCATTTACTGCTGAGACATTCATAATAACATCAAAGAAGTTATAAAATATCTGAAATAAAGGTAAATGAACATTTTTATCACTAAATATATTAAAGTAATTTATATAAACATACCCATACATATTTATTGATGTAAATAGTATCAATGTGCAGACAATGTGTTTTTGAATCTTGATTGTAAACATTTTATTTCCAAAAATATTATTATTACTGCATTAAATACTTATAAATGTTTATTTATTTGACTTTTTCTTCAAGCCATATTTTTATATTAGATTGTTGAAGTAGTAATATTCACATATTTCATCAAAGTAATGCTTTTGCCCCCCCCCCCCCCCCCCCCCCCAAAAAATTTTATATTAGATTGTTGAAGTAGGTCCCACTGGAAAAACTACCCCCACCACCCCTCCATGTGAACATGTGCCATTGAAACAAGAAAAAAATGTAAATTGGTTTTATAATTTTCAAACTACATTGACCTTATAAGTGTGTTCATGGCTGATGCGTGCAACACACCATTGGGTTTTGATGAATATTTTTTTTATTTATATCCATCCATAACTGTATAAGTTATAGGCATACATGAAAGAGGAATGGATTGACTGAAGGACGGATGAACAGACAGGACACACGCAAACTTATAGTTCAAAACCAGTTTCACTGTTGTGGAGTGAAAAATGCAAAACACTATTCTACAAATATCATTTATAATTCTGAATTAAACAGTGAGGGTTCATCAAGCGCCTTATGAAAATATGAATTAAATACTATTTTTAATTCAAAAATTTCCAGTTCATGAGTTATTTTTTGGTGGAAAAGTTCTTGTTCTTGAGAAATTTTCTGCTCAAGGTGTTTGATTTCCAACCTTATTCGCTCTTCCTCCAACGAGTACAGGGTTGTCTCATCCCTCCTTCTTTTGCATGATTTCTTCACATTTTTTGCTAAAATTTAAATAACAAATTCATATGAAATATAAAAAAAACACATTTCATGTCCTATTGAAACTATTTCAGTCATGTTAATGTTTCAAGTTAATAGCTTGGATAATTATTTATGTTACGGACAAAAACAAAATTATATAATAAAAGGGTAGTAACTCCAAATACATGATGCAAAGGGTTACGGTTTTTATGCATTGCAATTCTCCTCCTTAATATCTATCCACTTGTGCAGTTTCAAACTAATAGTTTTGAGACTTTCTAATTTATGCTTCTGACCAAAAAGTATGACAGACACACGGACAGAGAGACAGGCAAGCGGACAAAAAAAAATGTCTAATTTATAAAACGTTATTAATATCTTTTAATAAAAAAAAAACTCACATTTAAAGCAAAACTCACTGTTGTTGATTGGTGGTGTTTCAGTGCCTAAAAAAATCGAAAGATATACATAAAGACGATATATATTTGTTGTGAGTGGATATGAATTATATTGTAATAATAATTTTTTTAATATTTTCGATTTTATCAATTTTTTTCCCCTATGCTACAGGATAATGATTTATAGAATTATTTTATGTGAGCTTATTCATGCAATATTTAATCATGAGCATTTGTACTAGGAGGCTTCTCATATGAAAATCGAATCACCCTGCAGGATTTGAACTCACACAGTGAGGGGCTGAGTGATGTTAAAGTCGACGAATTTATCCTCTCGGCCACGGGCGCCCCTAAACATTTCTGTCAATTATAAAAAATTAATAATAATATAATAACTTTAACATTTATTTTCAAATGGTGCTAAGTATGCAAAAAAAAAAATAAAGAAATAAATACTCACATTGGAGTGACATTTGACTAGTTGATGGAGTTGGAGTTGGAAGTGTTTCAGGTGCTTTAACAGATGAAAATCAGCATAAGACAGTGTTTATTATAAGAACATACATAATAAAACAATATGTGTTCAAAAATCATGACAAGTTATGTTATATAATCATAACACTTTTAAATAATAATAAATATTTTGGTTATTCATTAGTTATTTAAAAATTTAAAAAAAAAGGAATTCAATAATTGAATAAAGTTAAGGATCTTAGTTACTGCACTTCAACTATGGGCAGTCTATGTTAAATACTGAAGTTTCATTAAATATAAAGCAATATGAGTTGGCCTCCCCCAGTCTTACGGGCTGAAAGATTCTTGTCCTTTACTGTTTAAAAAAAGAAAAAGAGAAGCATTCAAGATCATTATTTAAACAATAAACAGCAATAAAATACATTATTTGAAACGGTTTCGAAATAATTTAAAATATAAAAGCTAAAAATATTGACAGAAAATAAAAACAAACAAACAGTTACTGTTTCAATCGTATTTACATTAAAAAACAAATCATGCGATAGATCATGGTTTTAGATTTTAAAACAAATTTTTTATATCATTGAAAAATTATTTTATATACATCAATGAATTTTGTAAATATATGCAGGAATTCTTATTTAGTTAATTTGCAACTTGTTGTTAAATTACTTAATTCACATCCATATGAAGTCTCTATCAGGTATCAAAGGCTACAGCAGGAAACAGTAAACCAATGTACATATAAAAACTTAAGTATAGAAAGACCGGTAGCTTTTAAATCAATAATTAATAACATCAACTACATTAATTCAGTAAAACAAATCATGACATGGAAGACAATATTAAACACCTGACAAAAATTTACCTCTTGTCTTCAAATTGTTGAACAACTTCTTTATTTCATATATTTCTCTTTTACAAGAGGCTGTTCCAGATCTATGAATAAGATATCCACATTGTTAAAAGAAAATGTTAATTAACATATTTCACACTAAGTAACTGTCGTCTTCACATATTACGTAATAACAACATTTATATTTATTGGAATTGATGCATATCAAGTATAATTATTTGGTGAAATAGCGTTATTTTGTAATTATACACATAACAGAAAGTACTACTCATTCATCATTTGGTACTTACGCGTTGATTTTTTCTGTTATTTCTACCCATTTCCTTTCCTTAACCTTTGTTGAGCCTGATGTACCTTTGAACTCGATAACCATCGATAGAACTGACATTTTGTCCAGCTCGGTCCAGTTTTCTTTTCGTTTCTTGAGTCGATCCAACAAATCTATGCAGCCGACTTGTGACAGCTGTACGTCAAAAATTCCCGTACTTTTACGCAAATTGCTCTCCGAGGTTAAAGAGCGCCGATTCGTGCCGCTTACATCAGGCATAATTGAGTAAGAAATTTTGCTCAGCTGAGTACGCGATAAAACGACGTTTAGAACACGGCTTATCATTACAGCTCAGTTGAGCATGAAACTTTGATTTGAGTCTGAGATTAAGTTTGAGTATGAGTACGTTTTTCAATACGTTCGAGAACACGGGGTCAGGAATAATAATGATTTTTTTTCCAGCGCCCTTATGATATCCTTTATATACTAGCCTCTTTTTCAGAAAAAAAAATACCGACCTTTAACAGAAATAGAGATGATTTCATCTTTTTGTATGTTTGATTTTACACTCATTTTTCAAAATTCTGGGGTTTCTTCTAAACTTTAATATTTCTCGAGATACACATGGTAAATATTTTAAAAAAAATCATATTTAGATGTCTGAATGGGTAAACTTGAACAGGGAGACAAGCAATTCCATAATTGTAAAAGTGAATATTACACATCTTAAATCTAAATATATTTGGTCCACACTTTATTTTGGCTACCAAATGTCGGATTTCAATTTAACAGCATAATAAGTAAAAATTCTAGTTGCGTATATATATATGAGTTATGACACTTTGTTATTTACATTGAATATATTTTATCCACAGTATTTCTGGGCCACCAATGGTCTGATTTTGATTTAACTTCACAATATTAATAAGTTTGTTATTTATTTGATGATATTTTATTCACACTATTTCTTAGCTACTTTTCATTTAACTTCACAACAATAATAAATACCAAGTCTACTTACTCAAACTGTAGGCATGTCACACTTGCTTAATTTTCTTTGAGTTATTTCCCCTTGCCATATTTCTTGATATATTTTATCTGCTCAATTTCTCAGCTACTATTGGTCAGATTATGATATAACTTTACAGCATTTATAAGTACCAACAGTAGTCGCATTTATCCTTGGCATGTCATGATCAGTTTATTTTCTTTTTTATATTTATTAAATGTTTTTATTGGCAATAAATGTATAAGTGCATCAGTGTTCTACCTGGTTTTGGTGTGTTTTTATTTCTACCCTTCAACTTTATCAAGACTGTCTGAAACAGTAACTGTGACAAAGCGGTATTTGGGGGTACTCATCACCTTCAATGTTTTTGTTTACCTTCACCTTAAATCATGGTTCAGGGAAAGGTAAAAAAATACAATCGCAAAATAATCATGGTTTAATGGCAGGATAAAAAAATAAGATATGTCAGAGAATGCTTTAAAATATATATTTTATCCTGACAATGGTTCAGGTAATACCGACACCACACCTATGTACAGAAGGCAAAAAATGGTTACGTTTTAAAACTTGTTTATTTTTTACAATGACTTATATTAGTCCTCGACGAGTCCTTAGTTGGACCAAATCAGTAAGCCACGAAACAGACTTGCCACTAACGGGGATCGAACCATTAACCTAATGCGCATTGAAAATAAACGTTTAATTAAGTTATCGGAAGAAAGGCAGATATCTCAAACGTGGAAAAATCTTCATGAGCCGCATTGTCCCAGGAATATCATAAACTGTATCATTCCGTAGATGTGAGTCATCTTGGTCATCCGAAGTTTCCGAATGAAGTCCGCGCTCCACTATAGTTCCTGAAATAATGTCGAGCAACTGTGTCCAAAGTAAAGACCAAACATATACTTTCCAGATACATTTCCTATACGTTTGTTGAGAAATTATCATATGAAAAGCAAATAATATTATTATGAAGAACATGTCACCATAAAGATGTATGTATACTTTTTTTGTTGATTTTTTTTTATTTTAATTTTATTTGTAATGTATTCAGCAAAATAAGCACCAAGTGCCGTTATTAATATTTGATTTATTTATGCTGTTATGTAATTTGCTTTTTTAATAAGCATCAGATATCGAAGACTTACATCCCTATATGATAACTGATATAATAATTGACTCTTTATATTTTTTCATATAAATATGTCATGGTTAACCGAAAGTAATGAAAAACAATCAGTTATTTGGCTTTCTCGTTCGTTATCAAAATCATTTTTTCTTCTAGTTATTATTTATTTTATTCATTATCAAATTACTATGTTTCCACTATTTAATGTGATATCAGTAAGATGAAAAATGGAATAATCAATTTTCTTATTAAAAGGCGGTAAAGATTACCTCGAACAACATTATCCATGATAACGGCCAGAAGACCTCCTATCAGGAGCGGTGTAGAGAGGAGGGCGGTCAATATCCCATTTATCTTATTGTTACCTGTATCATAAAATAAAAATGTGGGACGTTAAACCCAACAAACAAAACAAACATAATATAAAAAAGGTGTGTAAATATGAACGTTTCTAAGGAACTGGAAATAACTGTATACATATTCATATAACACTTGCTTTTAATCAACTTGAAGGTAGATTCGCAATTCTGACTACTGACGTTAACAATATACTGGAAACTATAGACCATTTCACCAGGGGTTCGGCAATACTCGGTATAATTCGCTGATTTAAAACTGACTAATCAATGATCTCAATGGTCTTGGACCACTTAACCTCTTCCAAGATAACCTAGGTACCCTAATAAAAAACAATTTTTTTTCGTAGAAAACTGATGTCTCCCCACCCTCTTTCCCTTCCCCTAACATACACATATACACTAAGGCACACCGTGAAAGCACACATGCAAATAGTTAAAGAACTGACTGTATTGATAAAGCTCCGTCCAGAGTTATGGACTTTATGTTTGAGACTTCCTCTCATCAATATCTTTCTATAGCTGAAATTTTGATTCAACGTGTATCTTGTTGTCAAGAAATTGTGAAAATGGGGAATAACTCAAAAATACTAAGGCCAGAGTTATGAACCTTATGTATGACACACACTCTCATTAATTTCTTTCTATAAATGAAATTTAATTTCAATAACATGAGCCGAACGGGAGTTATATAAAGGACACGAAATTGTATAAAAGCGAAAACTCTAAGAAACCTTTGAAATGGATTATGCTCTTGTGTACTGCAAATTCTTGTCCATAACGTCTACCCACCTATAAAGCTTCAAGGTTATATATCTCATAGCGCATGAGGTATGCTCCGGACAAATTTTAATTGATATGTAATTAAACATCGGTCAATAACTACAAAACTATGATGTGCAGAATTAAGGCTCTTGTGCACTGCAATTTTCCTTTGTGAGGTCTATCCACCTATGAAGTATCAATGTTATGTGTCTCATTGTACATGAGTAATAATTGAACAAAAGGCAGTAACTCCAAAAACTTATGTGCAGAGTTATGGTTCTTGTGCACTGATTTATCCACGTATGAAGTTTCAAGGTTATATGTCTCATAGTGCGTGAGAAATGCTCTTGACAAAAACTAAGTATGCAATTTAACAAAAGGCAATAACTCCAAATATATGATAAAAAAAGTTACGGTTCTTGTGCATGAAACATTTCCGTCATGAGGTCTATCCACCTGTAGGGTTAAAGTTAAAAGCTTTTATACTTTTTAATTAATTCCAAAAAAAAAAAAAAAAAAAAAAAAAAAAAAAAAAATGGTGCGCAGAGTTATGGTTCTTGTGCATGGCACTTCTCCTCAATGACATATATACACCTTTGAAGTTTCAATATAATAGCTATGATACTTTTTAAGTTATGCTCCGGACAAAAATAAAAGCAATGTCAATTTTCTCAGTGTTTATCCTGATATGGTTTGATTTCTTTATTAAGAAAATTATTATTTTCGTAAACTACGATGGTTCCAGCTAAATTCCTACTTTGATGAATGGCGTTTGGGTGCATTTTCAGCCAACCAGGCACGACAAGAGCGGCGTATAGGGAGAGTCCAAATATTGTGCTGTTCCTGGAAGATTTCATATCCATGTTCTGCAGGTTGAAGATTGCGAATGCGGTCAGCATCGAGAACATGAAGAATGTCGGACCACCTAGTGCGGGGTCAGGCATCGAAGCAAACACTGCCCCTGCTTTTCCACATATTGATAACAGTATGCAAATGCTACCTGCAGCTAACATACCGACACGGCTCGCGTCCTGAGAAGAAAAGACAATTAAAAAGCTTCAAGCAACGTATTTATTAAAGGTCGGATAGATAATGTGTATGTTGCAGTCCTCTGTTTGGATAATTGAATGCGTATTCATAGAATTGATTAAAATATGATTATTATCAGCGGCCCAGTGCGGCGTTATTATACTATCGAACAAGAAAGCAACTTTTTACTCCCGCGCAGCTGACGTACATGTAATAGATATACAGGCCCTTCTTAATCGGTCGCAGAAAGATAAACAAATAGGATTATACCGAGAAAAGGCTTTAGGGAAACTGCTTTGAATGCTGGGAAATCTGGACTGGTTTATAGGCTACCGGAAGTACATGCTGCTAGACTGGTAGTCGCATAATTGGGAAGATTCGATTGGAGTACGCCCCTTTGTTCCTTGCATTCCCTCTAACACTTTTCAGTTTTGCGCAGCTTATAATTCTTATCGACAAGCAGTAGCTTCAAGTACATCAGGTACATTTATTTTCCCCTTACACCACAGTGTTACTTTCTGTTCACTTGGCTAACGGCAATTTTTAGCATTTATTGAAATGCTAATACGCGTTACGTTTACCGTCATTTAGTTTTAAACATATAAAAATGACACAATATCGGTTCTCCGATAAGCATCACGATGTATATTATCTGAACGACGTAAGAAACCAAAGTTTGAATGTTAAGAGCTATCCTTCAGGTTTGAAAATCATTTAGTAGTTATTTCATAAACTTTTCTATAGGCACTAGAATCTAATGGTAGCATTTTAAATTATCTAATTGCGCTGGGTTTGAACCTCGTTGAGAGCAAGAATCTTCGATGATCATTCACAAAGCGCAATAACACACACACACACACACACACACACACACACACACACTTTATCTTTGCATTCATGCCTATACAAAGAGAAAGTGGGTGAGTGCTACGGTTTTGCATTATAAGATTCTGGATTCGACCTTCTGTTATCATTGTATCAACTTCATAGTAGTTCTTAATACTTTCAAAACAAGTTTTAAATTATAATGGAACTTTTTATTACCCCGGTAATCCCTATCATGGCAACGTTAGAGGTGTATGACGTCATGGCTATCCCCGTGCCGAGACTGGCGGACAATAGAGAGCCCAACCCCTCCATCATGATACCGCGGTTCAGGGCGTGTCTTGGTGGGAGAGGGACCTTACATTGTTTGGCCAGGAAATGGTAGTCTCCTATGGACTCAAATGTAGATGCAATAGCAGAAAATATGTACCCTATAAACAGCATGGGGTTGAACAATGGAGAGCCGAAATGACCTACAATATTCAAAATAGTTAATATAAATAATCATAACAGACAATTCACTCTACAACTGTGGTCATGGGAACAATATAAACGATCACTTAGTGCATATAATTGCTAATATGATTTATAACAGGTTAATTGCTTTTATTAATTGTTAATAACATAAGAAAGGACGTAGGACTAAATCTAAACGGATAATATCACTGCATCGCATCTAAAAAGTTAAACAATCAAATTACATAACCATGCTAGAGACCGCAATATGTTATTCGTTTCATACCCATCATTACAAATATAAAATTGAACCATAAAACGAATACCAACAATATCTTGATTTTGGCAGTTAAACAAAAAATTGATATAAAATACAGACAATACCCGGATTAAGAAAATAGAAAATAAAATCACACATGCATGCTGGTAAATGCAATACATTAGAATTTGTAAATAAAGTCACATATCAAATATAGATAATACCAGAAGTTGGGCAAATAAACTTATATAAAACACAGATCAGACCTGGATTTTGAAATAAAACCATATACCGAATACAGATAATATTTGGATGTGGGAAACAAATCAAATCATATAAAGCAAACAAAACTTGGATTTGGTAAATAAAGACCACTTATCAAATACAGACCATACGTTGTACCTGGATATGGGAGATAGAACCACGGCGAAGCTGAGACGATTCCTGACTTCGCGTCGCTTCTAGCCCTGTATCCTACTGATGAAGGGTCACTGGGCAAGACGTCTGACACGGTCAAAATGTAGCACAAAAACCACGTGATCATCATGCCGAACAAAATCTAGATCATCAAATTTTTACGTACACTTTGTATATCAAAGAAGTCTCCAATGTTGTCATTAAAATCATTTGTATTTTACCTAAACGAGAAATGTCTTTTTGTACAACTATTTCACACAATATGCTAGACCCAATAATCATATCAAACTATACCCAAATGATACATTCGTCATGAAATTAAAAACAGATACATTTTTGTTAAAAAGGATTGAAACATTTTAAAGCCAGAGAGTCTTAATTAAACTACTACAAATACTTGCAATATTAAAAGCATAAACATGTAGTTAAAAGTTTTATCACGAAGTATTTTACCGCAAATGTTCTGAATATCGGGATTCCTCTGGTCATCGGATTTTGCTTATTCTGATGGTCCTTCCGAGATGTTTTAAAGCAAGTGATCATACACGAGAGAGGCACGATAACTTTGTCCAACCATAATACACACACCGATATTATAGCTATACACCTAAAATGAGATTATTTCTTCAAATATTTATGGAGTTGATAATTTGTGAGATAGTATTTCAGCATTACAAATACTCGAGATGCACGTGCCCGTGTAAGGCCTACTTAGTTATTTTCGCGTATGTTGTTTGATAGTATTCACATTGAAGTATCATGAAGTAAAATTAGAGATAGCTGGCATGGGTCGCCATCCTGGACTATAAAAAATATAGAAAACAGCAGAGAATTCGGTGACCTATTTTCTTTTTAAAAAAGGTGATATGGGGATTATAGAAATGATTTTATCCCTTTGTCCGTAGCTTTCCTATCAACGCCATATCTCCTAAACCCTTTGAGGATTTTATTTAATTTAATTGTTCACCTCAGTGATACAATGTCCCAGCCAGGCCGGTTCAAGGTCAAAGTCAATATTCAAGGTCAATAGTTGAACCTTTGATTTCGTGTCTGCTTCATATTTCCTTTACCTCTGGAATGTTTCTAGTTTAGTCAAATGTTACAATGTTCAAAACCTATGTCCCAATCAAAGTCAATGTCCCAATTGAAGATCAATATTTTCTTTACCCCTTGGAGGATTTCATATATCATTTAAAGTCAACTGTTCACCTCAGTGTGACGATGTTCAGAGCCCATGTTCAAATGATTACAGATCATGGTCAAGGTCACTTTTGAAGGTCAAAAGTTACAACCTTTATTTTCATGTTCACTCAATATCTCCTCTTCGGTGAGATGAATTGAAATATCTTGAATTATCTGTTAGTAAGTGTCCTTTAATTGTTAAATTTTATTTTCTTTTGAACGAGAGAGGTATAAAAAAAAGCGAAAACAGCATTCGAAATAGCTGTATTATTTAGAACTGAAAGGAGATGTACATGGCAATGCACTGAACTGCATCTGTTCACGGCATTATCACAAATGAATTTGGGTATGGCGAAAGCATTGTTCTTTGAAGCCCCTCTATCATTTAAAATAACAGATACAAACATACATTCAAGTGTTATGGTAAATGAAACAAACTGTGGGTACCGGCATGGTCACTTGGACACTGAAGCACGATAAATGAATTTCCCAAACCCTCGAA
Source organism: Solen grandis (assembly GCA_021229015.1). Taxonomy (NCBI): domain Eukaryota; kingdom Metazoa; phylum Mollusca; class Bivalvia; order Adapedonta; family Solenidae; genus Solen; species Solen grandis. The sequence continues at coordinate 73,191,481 of CM037778.1, forward strand.
CATCCTATATCTCCAAGGTACCGAAACTGGATGTAAACAAGTAAAAACAAACATGTTACCCTAGAGATATCCCCCAGTTAGAGCGACAGTAGTTGATGGGTACATGGTAGAGGCTCAGTCCTATCAGGACTGTCACAGTTGACACGGTCAGTGGTCCGATAAACCGGGAGAACAGACCAACAAGTCCCGTGGCCCCGATGATTGCTTCAAGGGAACACGCTGCCATCAATGACCCCATAATCTGACAGTGGACAACTTTCATTTAATTGCAAATTATCTTTTACCCTTTTACCACATTTAGTCTCATACTTTCGACGTCTTGGCAAACAGAGTAGACTTAGATCAGATAGCTTCTTCCTTCCATGAGCGGTCTGATCAGTTCACCTGTTTGCTCATACAAAATTGTAGCTCACATACTACCCAACCTACACAACAAAGAAAAGATATGGTATCAAATACAATATAAAATTCATTCCGTCATAAATATGTACATGTATATTCATGATGTTAAGATTTGATAAATGCTATTATTAAGAGTTTGTTCTTAAAATGACGCCATGCTTTCTAAATCATACGAGGGCATTAACATTATATTAAGTCATATATAAATAAAATGTTTACTCTAATTTTAAAATTTTCTATATTAAAGACGTAGATCTGAATTTCCGGCGCACATCAGTTATGATATGTTTGAATAAATAACGTATATTTAAAATATCTGACGTTGACGTCCTCTGCTCATATGATAACGTCATCTCAGAATATTGCAATTTAATTAACGTTAGAACGAATGAAAACGGACAAACGGAAACACTTGATAAAGAATAGTAAAGTTATAATGGCGACGTCAGAAGAACGTTCGGCGCAGCGAAAAGTTATCCAGTTTTATGCGGACCTCGGGATGACACCTGTAAAGACTATGTATACAACAAATGCACCGAACAGAACAGTTTAGCAACGTATCGCGAGTACTTGTTTACAAATGGCATGTTCGGAAGCAAGAAATCTGCAGTAAAAAAGTCGAAGAAAAAAAAGAGGTAGTTTGATCTTCATCAGTGAAGAAGCATGCGATCTGGTGAGAGATTTTGTTACTACTTATAACAGACCGGGAGATTTCATCGTCAACCGTCTTGTGCAAATCTTCTGTTTATATAATTCCAACAGATAAACTAAATATTTTATGGTAAAGCGGCACCGTATGTGCGTGGAATGTCACGGAGAGGGAGGGTACTTTGATAAAGATGCGTAATGTAGGTATGACGTCATCCTAGACGTTTGACGTGCTCTGCGATTCACGTAGTTATCCTTTTGTTATTTGTTGATATATTTCTATGAAATGTGTAAAAATGTCTGAATTATATGTGTAATAACACACTTTAATCTTTAATTCGTACCTATTTATTTTAAGTTTCTAAACAGTCTTATCACAGACTTTTTTAACAGCTCTCGTACAAAAGGATAGTGTTTAGCCTAGAGATATTCCTTATATGTGTGTTAAAATACAACAAGATGTGAGTTTAAACTCTTGCTGTGTGCACCTATGCAAGTGTAATCCCAATAGGCGACCATGATCGAATTCCACCAACAATTCTTAGCACATATAGTACATATAGTAATGTGACGTAATTTTTCAGAGATGCCATCGACAATTGACAAAATTGATTGATCCTTGTTTCTGAACCTTTTTTTATTGAAAATGTTTAGCATATAAAGATATTCATTAAATAAAGAAGTACCATTTTCACTCACCTTCTTTTATGATTTTTTTAAACCTCTTGTTTAATCTACCGATAATACTCAGCAAGCATACGGTGACTAATTTATGTAAACAGCATCTGTGTTTGCTATAGTGTCAAACTCCGCCGCAGTAGTTACCTCCCCTTACAGTTGAATAACCACTGCTTCACAAGTAGATTTCGGCTGATATAGGCCGGATTTACTATTTCACTTTTGACATCAGTTTTGAATTTTTTTTATATCAGTTTCGTCATATACCATAAAAATAACATTCGTGATTATTAGAAAAGTAAAAATAAAATCAATTAATATTAATTTATAAAATTATGAATGTTGGCCACATGATTTCAACTATCATCACGTGACTTGTTTGGTGGCAGTGGTTAAAGTAGCGTAGCTTGACGTAACCGGTGCGCGGAGTTTGCTATAGTGTATGCTTGATTATGAATACACTTCTCAACAATACTATGTACGGAAGTCATTTAGCGCCATAGCTGTTATTAATATGATAGTAAATTTTATACTTACTAATTGTAATAGAGCACGTCCATTTAATCTTTGTATATGGTTTTTACACCCAAAATTGGCCATATACCTCCAAAATTGTAGGGACTCTCTAGCTTAAAGGACACAAAGTTAAGGAAACTTGCTATTGTATCCCCAGTTACAAAACTCGGAGGGCACCCTATAATAAAATGGACACTTTGAGTGTGATAGTGGTTCTTGTTCTCATTTGGATCATCATATATATTTACAAACCTATCTGTGCTGTGATGAAGAACACAGAACTTCATTGCAACTGTTGTTTATAGATTTTGTCTCTATATGGATACCATACTCATGACGGCTCATTTTTAGTTAATAGTCGAGTTCCAAGACGCCATTTTGGAAATAATATTTTTACTGTGTTGGATTTTACAGTTATTCTTAAAATTTGTTTTCAATTACCATTGACAATTTATTACATTTGAAGGGAAGATATTGATGCATTTGATGATATATTTGATATAAAAGTAAGGTATCGTTGTGTTTATTTTTCTTGCAATAACTTCTTATGCTTTCTAGAACTGGATACTCCAGGATACTTAATGGTGCATTTCATCATTCTTGTTTCTTTAATTAAAATACCCAGATATTTCATTTCTTAACAAATAGTGTAAGATTTTAAGGTAATAATGGTCGAATATGTATCTACCTAGTTTAAGAATTTAAGTTTTACTTAGTGCTAAGTATTGTTGGTGGAATTCGAGCCATATCATGTTCTGAAAACGTCATTTCTGCATCAGTATCTTAATAGAGTGTATGCAGAAAAAAGGAAAAATCAACTGTTGTGTCTAACCACTGACGTAACGCCATGTGCCATTTTGGCGTTATTTAAATGTATGACGTCGTATCCTGTACAATTCAACGTGATTTACTGCTTAGCAATAATACCTTTATGTTATAGCTACAAGTGTCAACAATAATTGTGAAAGAGAGAAAAATGAAAAAAGAAAACATGGACGATCACTGACACACACTAGAAATAACATGTTAAATGTTTACCTCTCTTATTCTTATATACATATTTTCCTCAAGAGCTGTTAAACTGGTTTCATTGTTCGTGACGTTCATGCCTGAAAGACATCATGATAGCATCTGTTACAGAAAAGTCACAAACATATAGTGTTATATTAATAATTGTCTCATTGTTTCATAACAAAACATGATTGTTACATGTATTAATGTGAAATATACATACACACACACTTAATAATATATGAGAAACGAGCAGGAATAGAATTTGATAAAAAGTTTCATGTTGGTGTCTTATTGTATAAGATTAAGCTTAATGTCACTCGATATCTTTTAACAGATTAGACTGAAAAGGTCAAACTTATGTAGTCTATACATGTACTTTACACATGAATGTATTTTAGACCGGTCCAAATCATCGAATGGTAGGATCATCTGCCCTGTATCACATTAACCGTGACCAATCCACATCAACGAAAAAAACGAAATTGTTAAAATGGAATTTGTAAAAGTGGATCGACTGACACTCAGCATAAATGTATAACAAGGTTTGCCAGGTGTCAGGATGGTGTGTTCGTGGGATCATGTCATTTTATGGAGTAATATGACGAGTCAAAGGACTTAATGCTACCAAAGAGGTGTTAAATGCTATTGACATACCACTGACTGAGCCGTCTTGATATCTTTCGCACTGCCACTCTGGATAAACTTTTGCTGTCAAAATTGGAAACAAGTAGGCAGAAGACATGCCTTGAAGCACAGGCAGCCTGAAACACGAAGGCTTAAAAGAGTCTTTAATGTTTTCATTATTTAGTAGTAAAAATACAAATGTTGGAGGGAATTTATATAAATATCTTGCAGTAGAGAACATCAAAGTCTATCATTATTGGGGAATTTCTACTCATTCACAAACGATATTACAAACAGACTCATGTGCTTTTTTGGGTAAACCGTGGTACCTTAACCTTACCTAGCAATTGGACAATATTTATTTATTTATAATCAGTTAAATAAAAGAAAGTACCCATCATATATTCCTCCCTATATACTTACAATTAGCACATATCCAGACTATTTGTTCAATCTGGAGAAAAGGGCCATTTATTTCTGTTATTTCGTGAAAATATTTAAATATTCAAACGATTAAATGTTTAATAAACATTCTTATCACATGAACGAACGAGCTGAATGCAGAATAGCATTTTATTCAATGTCATATAAACGCATGATTAAAATCATGAATTTGTCAACAGGCATGTAAGAAGAAATCAAATATTGCAAGATTAAAACAAACGATAGTATACTAAAAAAACTAGCATACTGAGTGAACGGTGTCGAGCTGAAGGCAAGAATTTATTATACGGTGGCGAAAAAAAAAAAAAATCTTCTCCCCCAAGAAATGGTACAAACTGAACCAAACTGAAAATATAATGTAACTGTTTTATGCATAACTTTAAATATGTTTCAGGTTTCAGGTTTCTTGAGAAATGTCATAATACGAGTAGATTCTCCCCGGCTTGGAAATTAACCTAAATTTGTGAGACACTCAGTAATTGTTTTTTTTTCTTCAGTTGAAGGAAAATCATTATTTTTGTGCAATATGAATAAATTATTACGGAAATTTCATAACTTTAGCGAACAAATTCTATGGGAGAATAACTTTTTTTAAACGAGAAAGCATATTAACCAATCATTCTTTTTACATATGTAAGCATCTTAAAATGTATCCTCTTTTTTTTTTTGACAAAGTGCCTGCAAAAGAATACGGGTACACAGGCAGCGACAGTAAAAGAAACCGAGAGAGCGCAGTGAAGAATTGACTTCAAGGGGCTAAGGACCGAATCACTGGGAAAAAAACCAATTTATGCAGGCCCAGTTTTAGAAAATAAATTAAAATTCACGTATGCAAATATCACAGTAGGGTACAGCATGTTATGGCTAACATATTGGTAGATGTATATATGCACAAGTTAGACTGTCACTGCTTAAGTCTTTGTTTAAAGCACGAATAGTGCATTTTTTTAAAGTTTTTAAGACTGTTTATCGTATTAAGAGTTATTATTAAAGTTATACAAGTGTTTAGACTATAAAAAGACAACCTTTGACATAAATGAGATACACTTAATCATTTATAATGGTGAATGCCAAACATATGAACATTCATTTTAATGTCTTACTGAGATTTGATGTATATGACAAACATTGAAACAAACTAATTGAAGAGCTTCATCTGGGTTTGCACTGTTTGCAAAGATGTTAGTGACTCTCTTCCCGTATTAGTATTATTAACATAATTAGTGCACATGTATTGAATAGAACTTAAATTTGTGAATATTTACTAATAAAACTTCCGTTCCATTGTTTCATTTTGAATTTGTTATTTTTTGTCCAACGAGTATGTAAAACACAATAAGTTCATGTCATAGTTTGTCACTATATGTATAATATACATAGATCTAATTATTATTATATGTAAATTATATGTATATGACTTGTTCTGTACATTTACTTCATTCCCTCTATCTCTCAATATATATGTAGTTTTATATCCTCATGGTATCTGACATCTGATAAATCAGATGTCGATGGGATATCGAACTTTATGTAGGCTATATATTATCCATATCGATCGATATAGCATACACTTTGAAAAAAAAATCTATCGCCTGGATATCCTATCAATATCATATCCCATCAATATTATATCCTATCAATATCATATCCCATCAATATAATATCCCATCAATATATTGGGAAGACATCAGTGCTATATTGGCCCGATAACCTTTGCTGACTGGGTTCAGAGAAAAACATGTGCGGTCATGCAATAATTATTAGTCATACAGGCCTGTGTTAATATACTATTGAAAAAGATATTAAGAATTAAAAAGTGGGTACTTTTTGGCTGAGCATATATCAGTAGATCTAAATGTTGGTAAGGTCAATGACATACTTACTCAACATATAGACCTAATCATCAACTTTAACATTAACAGTGAGTTCATAAATGAAAGATCTTATGATAGACCTGTTTTCGACAGTGAATTTGTTTGATATGATGAATTAAGCGTATAATATATTGAACTTAATTGAGAAAACATAACAGATGGGCTTGTCACACCTAGCTGATTTTGTTCGCCAGAGTCCCAATGAAGAATATTAGTAATATTAGGCATTAGACACAATGACTTTCTTTTAGATAAGTGTGCATAAGATGTCGGACATCTTGGTATGTTGCAAGTGCAGAAAGTATGGGCAGACCAGGGTTAGTAGAAAACACGGGATGAAATGTTACGAAATACATAGTACTAAATTACGTCATTAATGACATCATAATTTTCTTTCAATTTAACATTTCATTGACGTAATAATTTTGAAACTATGGTTTACGGTAGTAAATGTATGTTATAGTTACATAAGTACAATACTGAATCGATGTAAGCAATTTATACTTATACTTTTATGATTATAACGAATATTGTATGAAAAATATATATACTGTATATATGCAGTCTGATTTACTTCTAGAGTCCACCTACAGTACAAGGGTGAAACGAGGCTTACTTTTACACGAGCACTGGGGCCTTAGGAAAAAAACACCCTTTGTTTTCAAGATTTTCCTTAAAATTACATAGATTTCCCTTAGTTATTAAGGATTTTCTTTAGTTTTAAATATAAAACACCCTCAGAGATTTATTCAAATTAAGGATGTTTTTTTTTCCTTAAAAACTAAGGAGCTTTATGAATACGGCCCATGGCCCTTCGTTTTCGGAAATAAAAATGGTACTTAAGTATGATTTTCATGCTTATACTCAAACTATGCCAATTAATTTTAATGGGAATTTGAGAATGATACTCAAATTAGGGCCTAAGATCGTAATTCAGTATTTTCGAAAGCACAGGGCCAGGTGCTACTTGATACATTATATCATCTAACCCCGATGAACGTTATACATAGGGAGAGAGAGATAAAGATAGCCATTTAAACAAAACTAGAAGTAGACGTTTGAAATAACTGGACGTGAAGCGTGAACAAATCGGGCAGTCATTGCAACCTAATAGTCTTAGCTTTTTGTTAAGAAAGTAAACTTTCAAAAAATGTCAAGACATTTTAGTCATCAGTACAGCTATTTCCTTTTTAGAAGTTTAGAGATGAATTTAGTGATTGAAACGACGGAATCCTACATGATCTATTCATAGTATTAGATCTAGCACATTAATTGTACATTTAAGGATGATTCAGCCGTCAGCAGTAAGATAGAACGGTGACTGGACAAAAATTGAAGCTATATGTGTGACTGCAATGGCTCCCATGTTATGACAGAGAAAGAAAGAAAAAAACAAACACATCAAAGTAGGTAATGACAACTAACAAATATGAGACAAAACTTAAATTCTTCACAAACAGACTGTATAATACTGAGAATCGTGACATGAGTCTTGATATGATCTGTATCATTTGATATTTAACCAGGGCAGAGAGGTATGCACTCAGATTATTCTTATGTGAATGCCCCCAGGATTGTAACGAATCACCCACCACTCTTGTAAAATCAGTCAACATATTTTGCTCAGTATCTGTCAGACATTTTCCTAAAGCAGATCCGCGATCCCAGTTGACAAATGAACGCTTAAATTACAAGTGCGCATTTCTTACGGGTACGCCAAAAAACAAGCAATCGAAAATGGGCATAAACTAAAGGTCAGTTAAGCTCCATCAACAAGGAAATCGAAAACTCCTGCTTTGACTGTGATTAAAGGGAGTTGTCTGGTATGAACTGCCTCGAACCTTATTCCAATTCCATGTAGACTGGCAAATTTAGGGAAAGGGTCGTGCACCGAATGTTGATAGATTCATTTGCCGTACTTGATGTTGTATCAAATAGTCTGACTTTATGTAACAATAATCCCCGATTGTAGGGTTAATTGGTAAAGAAATCAAATGTAAATTAGTTTTAATCAATTAACTGTTTCAAACTGTTGCTTGTGTTATCAAACTATGAAACTGCCTCCCACTGATTTCACCTTAGTATTCCGTATACATAAATTTAAAAATAAAAATCGTTAAAAGGTAAAGTTTGTATCAACAAGTCATGGTTCCCCCCTTGTAACCTGGTAAGTTTCAGATCTGCTAAACATCATGGCTTGGAATGTCTGCTACCTTATTCCTAGAATCGTGTTTCCAATGGTGCACACGCCATTCATAAGCAAAGCCATGCAGCATATCTCTGCACGGATAGGATGGTTATTAGGAGCACACACTGCATCAGCTATTACGTTCGAAAGCGCTATTTGAGAAGCAAGCATCAAAAGAATGTTCTGAAAAATATATATAAAAAAAGTCATAAGAGTCGTAAATAGTCTATACATTTGATAAAAAAAAACAACGTTACACATGATCAAATGAATGGTAAGCGTATATTTTCCCGTATAAGAATTTAATATATCCATTGCTATAAATGTGCCTTGTTTTCTTTTTCAAAGTAACTTTAGATATGATGGAACAATTATTCTAATAACTTTACCAAAAAAAAAAAAAAAAAAAAAACATTCGGAAGAAATTTAACTTAATGAAACTCTTAATGCTTCATATCAAACGTGTAAAATACTTACTAGAGGATGGTGAAGATGACTTAATTATGATAATGTTGAGTAAACAAAGCAAATAGACCACAAATGATGATGGTGATTATGAATTTGATTATGGTGATTACTGGGTAAAAAACAACGAAACCATACAACAGATTATAATGATGATGATGATCATGGGGCATAAAGCAAATAAACCATAAAATGATTAAGAATAATCTTTTAAGCTAAAATTAAGATAAATGATTATTCTGGGGGAAACATATACCATACAATAGATATATAAGGGGTCTAGAAGCAAAAGATTCATGCAAAAGGTTGTGAGGATGTTACAAAGCCAATAAAACCAATAAAAATGAAAGAAACTAAAAGAAACAATCAAGTACAATTATGATAAGCAAGGAAACCACAAATAGATCATAATAATGATCATCATCATGGGACTTAAAGACGATTTCTAGATTTTCTTCCCTCCCATAGACTTTTTTCATTTTTTTATATTTTGTAGAAATAAGTTTGAGAAATTCAAAAATGCAAAGAAAAAAGGGGGTCACTGAACTCGTTTTTGAGATATAGCTCAATTTTATAGATAGGTGTAGATGTCATTTCTGGAACTGATTCAGCATCAAATACAGTACATACTGATATGTACTAAATGTTGGATAAAAAAACAAAACATAACTGAGTGCATTTTTTTTTCACCTATAAAATTTAATATGATATTTATTTCATTGATATAAATGCTTATACAGTGTCTGTGATGGTATCTAGAATCAAAACTACATTTTATAGTGGCGGGCTAGTGTGAAAAATAGTCCCACAATTTCAACGAAATACAACAACTTTTCACACTAAATCTTCAATTTCAAAAAAACTGTTCCATAGAAATTTACCAAATTTATATATATCGTAGAATAATATCTACTGAAGACATACATATGTAAAAAAAACAATGGATCACCGAGTTAGTTTATTCACAAAATTACATTATGTGAACCACGACATTTGATAAAATATTAAAAAAAGTTGTCATCAGTAACCATCATAATGTAACTGGTATTGTTTTCTTATTTACAGTATTTTATCAAAAATAGTTAAAAATCAGTTTTTAAAAAAAGATATACTAGATCTATAAATACCAAAGGATCACAAAATGAGATGCTCTGTGTGTCCTTGACCTTGGTTTTAAAGCTCAACCCGTGACAATTGGAAAAATGTCAATTTTTGCAAATTTTGACACATTATAGTTACTATCTTTAGGAATGCCACATGCAAACTTAAACCATGATATTTATTTATTAATTATTTCTATGAAGAATTTTTAATATTTAGAACCATTTTCTAAAATTTCATAAATACAGCATAAATTTGGATGTGTGCTGCTTTAAAAATACACATTCTTTAGTTTCAAACTATAAACTACTTCGGTACATTCAGATAACTAAATGGTAATTAAACATGATATATCATTATTGCATACAGTGGATTTTAAAAATGTGCTTTACACAGAAATATTAAAAACATGACTTGACTTGACTATTTGAATTTACCGTCGCTGCGACAGTATTTCAGTCATATAGCGACGTCCAGCTAATTACAGGTGGAGGAAGACCCCGAATGCACGGAGGCATTCAGGTAGAACCATGCCACTGGCGTTTAAACTTGACGACTGACATCCAACATTAACTCTCTTCGTTCTTTCAACGGTCGATTTCTTTGCAAACTTGCCGCGAAGACGAAAAATTCGTGACATTTTGCAGTTTGGATTTACTGATTTGTGTTTTGATTTTCTGTGCAACAACCTCCTATTAGGAGAGTCGATTATCTTCCTTGTGCGCATTTTGGTTGCGCATAACTAAATCCCGAAATCGTCTTTAAAGCAGCATGTAAACCATACAATAGTTGATGATGATGGTACGAGAAACCATTTAAGAGATTATTGCAATGATGATTATGGGTCAAACAGCAAAGACAATATTGAAAACACTCATCCATAAGAAATGACACAGTCACATACCTGCAATCCAACTGATATGATGACGGGCAATGGCGGTATATCAGACACCGTGTAGACTAAGGACCCTCTTCCAGGGGACAGTGGCGCTGCTGATGTCTTCGGAAGAAGCTCTAGGGTGGTGTCACGTTTGTAGTCGCCATCAACGTCGGGTACGATGGAATCCCAGCCATTGTTAAATTTTAAACCATCATCAGAATTGCACATATCAGAGTTATTTGGTTCTTGCTCCATCTGTCGTTTTCCCTACTGAGTAAGGTGAAAATCCAAATGTCCGTATCTCGTGTGTAGTAAACATATATTAAGAAGTATCGAATTGCAATGACTTACTTTATAACATCAATTTTTGTAATTAAGTACTTCGGCGACTTTAGTATCTTAATAATGTGACTTTAATACCTAAATTAAAATAATAGACGAACCTCATTTAAGGCAGAGGAACTCTAATGGGCTCGGCAAATGTCGACAAGATCGCTCAACTTCAGATGTTCTTCGTCATAATACGCCATGATTCGGAATGTGATTTTGTTTCATTAAGAAGTTTCATTCATGGTATCAAACGTTATAATTTTGATTGGAATTCATCTATTAAAATGCAAAAATATCGTTCTTAAAAAAATTAAAAAAAAGAAGAAAAAAAAAAAAAAAAAAAACACGGCTCCGAATTCCCCGACTTCCAGTGACGTCATTTTTGGAATTCCCCTAGATCTGTCAAAATGCATAATAATGAAGGTATCTCGAAAAGTTCTCCATAAAAAAGCAAATTTTAAAAAGCAAAAGGTATCTTTATCATATATAAGGGTTCCACTACCTTAAACGATAACGATTTTGGATGTCGCTTTAAACGTTTTATAGAGTTAAATATCATTTGATGAAACATTTAACATTTATCTCTAAGAAAGAAGATTAAAACGCTCAATGCGCTGAGGGACGGCAGCCGGATTAACAAGAAAAAGCTGTGATTCTTAATTATTGATACAATAGAGGCAAAAGCCACATGACGCAAAAAACCCACACACTCTCCTGCAACTATAGTCGGTAGTAAGACAATCGAATACGCACTATGTTTGTTGCAAAACAATCCGGAATTAGGGTCATGAACCTGACTGTATGAACTTCAGAAGTAGGTCATTCCCTGGGACCCGATTTATATACATTCTCTACTGTTACTTAAGCGAAGAACTTGACAAGGTACTTGATGTTTTAGATACTTGAATGTTTGTTTCTATTTCAAAGTTAAGAAATGCTCTGGAAGAAACCTAACTCGCTTTCATGCAAAATTACGCGTGAACTACTTTAAGTTAATTACAGACATTCGAAGCGCTACTTTTTTCTTTGTACAAGAGTAGATCTTCAAGTATGTAAAATGGGTTGTTGTTCTGATTTATAAGTGTCACGGATATATTGTTCACGCTTAAAATGGATGTTTAAAGAGCAAAATAACACGTTTACAAACAACGGTTACGGGTATGAATAAAAAGTCAGCGCAACATATTTCATTCGTATTCGTAAGTCAAGAATCGCATTGCGTGGATCCTCACTAAGCGCGGAGAGGTAAAGTTAAGCTTGTCATGGAAAATATGCAAATTAGCAGCGATACCTGATAAGCGTTTCTAGCCACTAAAGACGGCAGCAAGCTGCCGTCTAATAAAAACTACCCATACGTCCGGGTTTTTTTTTTTTTTACTACAGTTGTCTTTAACAATTATGAATAACATTTGTTTGTGCGGTGATAATATTTGGCGCGCTTCCAAATAGTCCGTTTTTATGTAAAAAAAGCCAATTTGATTATTATACTAAATCGCTAGCAGTAAATATATACAATACTTTAATACATTCGTAAATTACAACCATTCATTACAAATAATAAGGAGCACAATGTCGTCCTATTTCTAGATGCTACGATTACATTCCATATCCATTTTGATTCGCTGCTTTTTTAGACCTGTGTTGATATTTGTAAACGTTTTGGTTGCATTTAAACGCGACTAGAACTCGGGTTATTTTCCGTTAAATGAATTACAAATTTATTTGTTAATATATTATTATTTATATTTCCCGGTTTTTGACGGGAGTAACATTTTTTTTTCATACATAATAAAATACTTTCAATGTCACTGAGGGAAATCAAATATCAATAATAAAGATACAAAGTACATTATAGTATACGTTTGTACAGTGAAATAGCGATTCGAATATCATACCTACTATGAAATATAGGTAGCCCTTACAAAATCTCAAATATTTTCCATAAAACTACAAAAAATCATATTCTCTTGGTTGTCCGAGCCTTGCGATTTCAAAAGAAATTATATTCCTCCTGGTTCAGGTATCATTGCAATTTTATTGAAAATATACAGAGTAAAAGAATGTATGATATACTAACCAATATATTTTATATACTGCGTTCAATGTATGTATCCTTCCGCAAGTGATCTTTACACGAGGTGATATCGACTGCAAAAATAAATCTTAAAACAGATGTATAAATCAACCCATGCGGTACACATTTGTGTGTGTGTATATATATATATTTGATTTGTATTTTGATGGTCGAGAAATCAAGCGTGTTGTATAAGTAGTATTATGATTGCAAACTATAAGAAAGGAGTTCATTAATACTTGAAAGGACAAGGTAATATCTGCTGTAATTTACATGTTTTGTTAGGTATACAAAATATACGTTCATAAATGAAGATTATATATATATATATATATATATATATATATATATATATATATATATAACTTACAGTTGTACAAATTATACTATATGCGCTATATGAGCTTGGAGTTTACTGGGTTGGACAAGTACTACGCGCCTGGTTATGTTATCAGCACTCATTGCACCTAACGGGTTTCGAGCCCACAAAATTCGGGTCCTCAGTCGGGTATGTTACCGCGTAAATTGTGACACATAGGAACCATTCTTATAGCAAGTGTCACAATGTGGTAGACAGCTAAGCAAGAAAGTTTGAAAAACTAAACAAGAGGTCCAAAACGGCCAATAATCTCTCACCTGATTACTGACCATGCCTTATCCATGATAGAACTTGACCGAGATATCATCAACACAAGCATATCTGACAAGTTTGACAAAGATTTGACTAAAAATGTCCCCCAAATTAGATTTGACCTAGGGCCCTAGAGTTAAAAGGATTATTCAAGATTTGACCTAGTGACCTACCTTTTTTTACCCCATCCCAACCATAACTGAACCTGACCAATATATTATCAAGACAAACATTCTGAGAAATTTTGAGAAAGATTGAGCAAAAATGCGGTCTGTAGAGTATAAACCAGATTTAATAAAGTTTCCCATAAAAGCATAATCCTTACCTGATGGGATAATGTCAGTCATAATCAATATTGTTATAAATTTTGAAGATCATTGTTCAAAACATAAAGACGCTAGAGTGTAAACAAAGTGAAAACTGGCTTTTTTATATTAAAAGCGGTGTAACTCCTGACCTAATTGGCCGATCTCAGCCATAATTAAACTCAATCGAGAGATTACGGTCATAAAACATTGTTATAAAATTTGAAGACGTTGCTCAAAAAATAAAAAAAACTGAAATATGGCATTTATTTTGTACTCGTACTAATAAAGGGGTATAAGATAATCTTTTATTATAGTGACTTGTGTACGTGAATAATAACTTGATTCATACACGAAAGAAATACACCCGGCCCAACTCCTGACCTAAATGGCCGATATCGGTCATATTCGAAATCGATCGAAAGATTACGGTCATAAACATTGTCAAAAATTTTATAGATGATTGTTCAAAAAATGAAGACGCAAGTGAAAGTGAAATCTGGCCATTTTTTTTATATTAAAAGGGATATATAACTCCTGACATAATTAGCCGATCTCAGCCATAATCGAGCTCGATCGAGATATAATGGTAATAAACATTCTCATAAAGATTGAATATAATTAGTTAAGAAATGAACGTGCTAGAGTGTAAACACTAAAATTGTTGACGGACGACGAAAATTCAAGTATTACAAAAGCTAACCATGAGCTTTGCTAAGGTGAGCTAAAAAGATATTGACGCCGGAGAAAATCAATTAATTTTCACCAATACTTTATTTTATGTAAATTAATATGCAACTTAAACATACATTGTATTTTTATTCGCAAAATGACGTCATATTTTCAGATGACGTCAGCAAAATATATAAGCATGTTTTCGTGATTTTTTATTTAAGTAAGTGCATTTTTTTCTATTTTGAAGAGACACGACCTTTCTAGCATCATACTTTTAAAAATCTAAAAAAAAAATACGGTGTGCTAAGGCGTTACTATGGTTATACAATCAAACACATATTTTACACATACGATTTTACATTTACCGATACATATACCATTATGACACCAAAATAAATTTACCATATTTGAAAGAATAAACAGAACATATACTAATATTTGATTCAACCATAGATCAATTTTATATGAAACATCACTCCCTCGCTTTGGACACAGGTGTTTGAATCAATAATATATATTGACTTGGAACACTTAAGAGGTTCAGCAATAGCAAGATGAAACAACTTGCTTCAAACACATATTTCGTCAAGATAAATTCCATACCCCGAAACAATACAGAAAAGGATTTGCCTTAAACATTACTTTACAGGCTACACAGCTAGTATGTCAAACATGCTCCAAACTAGATCTAACCCTGTAGGAACACCGGTTTCAAGGAATGAATGTTATGTAACAATCTTGTTTCAGAACAGCATGATAAACAAGAGTGTCATGTGGCCCTAGATCGCTCACAAGTGTTCATACGCTTATTTAAAACCATTCAAATTGGACACCTCCAACAGCAAGCAGATCCATATTTCAGATACAAATAATTTTGAAGTAAGTCAATCATCTGGATGCCTCATTAATCATGGGATCAACTTTAATTAAGGAATAATGGCAGAAATACATTAGGTGACATAACATGCCAAAAGAAATCAAATTCTAACCATTTAGGTTTCACCGAAGAATTTTGAATGTTTTTACATCGAAAATATAAGGAAACTAACTGATCCCTTGGGGTCATAATTTTTCAAGGGATCAACTTTATTTGAGTAATTATTGTAGACAACCATGATGAGGTCATTTGTGCCACAGGAATTACATTAGGTTTCAAAGGATAAGAAATTTGAAATCTTGTACGTGTAAATGTGTACGTGGAATATATAAGGAAACTAACCGACCCCTAGGGGCCTCATTTTTCACGGGATCAAGTTTATTTTAGCAATTGTAGCAAACAGTCATGAGGTGATCATACATGCCAAAAGAAATTAAATTCTAACCACTGGTTTCATACAAGAAATAAATGAAATTTTCTTCCAGACACTCCTGTCTCCATCTGATTTTGTGAGTAATGCAAGACTGCAATCTTGCAGTAATTCAATACGTAGATTTGTACTTCATTTTCGTCACATATCTTACTATATCAGTCGTTTGGTCCTAAAACTATTATTTAATGTTACAAAGGCTACTGATGGGTTAAAAGAATGGAAATTGGAGCTTATCGGCCCAGAGGTCTACTTTCTTTTTTCTGAAAGATTCCTTCTTAAGTCACCTGGTTATGACGTCATTTTAAAGGACAAAATCCTATTTTTCAAAGATTTCTGTCTCTCTGGCATACATTTTGTGTCAATTTTAATGAAATTGAAACTGCAGCAATAAAAAAGTATCTTTTTATACATTCAATCATTTTCAATTTTCATTGACGTCATATGATGTCAGCTTTGACGTCACCTTCAAAAGTTGTTCGCACTCTAGAGCCTTTAATTTTAGCCTGATTATCTTGATATTTTCACAGAAGATGTATTTTAGGTTGTAAATGTGCACCTTGGCATTCAAATTTTCAAATTCGAAAATATTAAGATTTCATGGCAATACCAACTTTGGTCCAAAAATTAAATTTTAATGTTACAAAGCCCCCTGATGCGTTAGAAGCATGAAACTTGGACAGCATATCGACATAGAAGTTTTCATTTTATTTTCCGAATGATTTTCTATTAAGTCACGTGGTTATGACGTCATCAAAAAGACAAAAATCATTTCTTTATAAAGATTTCTCTCGCTTTGGTATCATGAATTTTGAGCCAATCTTAATTTAATCTTTAGAATTGATAGAGTTAAAACTGAAGTGATGCATTCTGCAAGAAATGTTTGTTTTGTCACGTGTTCATGCATACTAAAGCAAGAATTACTTTAAAAAATTAAATAAAATCGCCAATTAGACCAATGAACTTAAAATTTTCAAAAATGTCGAAACTTAGTACGTTCATAAGGTCTTGAAAATGTCAAGTGATTACGTCATCAAACATGGCAGTTATTCATGTTTGATGGAATGCCTACTTGAAAATGTGAAAACAAACCTGTTCGGATTCTCGAAGATATTTTTTTCTGAATTAATAGAACGTTAGCTGAACATGTCCTTGCAAAAAAATAATTTTTTCTTTAGCCACTTTATTTTGACGTCGTTGAAATATAAAAACCATTCAATTCAAAATGTATTCGCGCTCCAGCGTCATGAGTATTGATGCCAATCTTAAGTATACCTTAATAGATTTATGTTGTGTCACCTGTTTATGACAACATTGATTTGTAAGCAAAATATATTTTTAAAAAAATCAAAAGATTGGATATATTTACGTTAGATAAGTAATATTGCCGTACCTTAACATGCGCAAAAAAAAAAGTCCAGACAATTTCAAGTGATTACGTTATCAAACATGACTTATTCATGTTTTTCGTAAATGGGCTAATTCATGGAAATCTATTAATTTGAAGAAAGAAATGAAAGTCGTCATTGGTTTGGTTGAGCAAAATCCGATTGTTCTTTTGCAGGAATTAGTGCCTGCGTTGAACAGTGAATTGTGATACGTTTTTGAGTAAATGAGTCGCATTTACGATGAATTAGAATAATTATACTAAAGCCAGAAAACCTATACGGATATCTTGTTGCATTTGTTATCACGACTTACCGCAAACCTGAAGAAAATGACAAATACATGTAATTCTACCTATAAATTTTTTATGTTTTCTTAAGGTTTAACTGTTTCTTTTTTCTAAATCTGTAAAAATAAGCAAATATATGAAGCAAATGAATTGTTGAAAGTTTCAAGACGTTTATAACGTAAATTACATAGAAATAAGATTTTTTTTTCTCATGATTTTGCTTTCACCTCTACCTTTTGTTTCCATCTATTTTTGCAAATGTAAAACTCAGTCAATTTAAAGGTTGAAAGTCATGGATCTCAAAGTATTTTTTTCTTTTTTTTACAATTTCAATTATGTGGATCAAATTGCGATGATCATTTGTTAAGTCATATGGTTATGAAGAAATAGATATTAAATAAAGAATATAAAAAAAAAAAAAAACATTTAAAATTGATTGAATAACGTAAGAAAAAAATTCTTGAGGATGGTGTTCCAATTTTCCTGTTTTTTTTTGTTTTTGTTTGTTTGTTTGTTTTTTGTTGTTGTTGTTTTTCTGCATGATAGTAAACGGCTGCGTAACAAAATAAGATCCAAATTTATGCTTTCTTAATATCTTCTTAAGAAGGTAAAAAATGAAAAAAAAAAAAGAAAAGAAAAAAAGATTAAAAGCTTATTTTTGAACATAAGGATATATTTATGATAATGATGATTTACGTATTAAATTTTACATTATTATGCATCATTATTCCATTTCTTTGTATTAACTTATATATTCAATACCTTTAAAATAA
>CM037778.1:73210184-73238101 GCA_021229015.1 Solen grandis
ATCGTCAGAAATGCTATATTGTAACGCGCGAGGCCGAGCGGTCTGACTAACTATATATATGAAACTAAATTTACTTTCTTGACTTTTAGTCGTATGATAGTAAGCTAGTCAATATATACACAGCCAATTTTAAAAAATGAATGATACAACAATTAAATGATTGTCTCAAATAATTAACGTTCAATTTATTTAAAAAAAAAAAAAAAAAAAAAAAAAAAAAAAACAGAGATAGAAAACAAACTTAAAACCCAAACTGAGCTCTCTAAACTAATACTGAGCCCTAAAAGAAATTCGTCATGTCAGTCCTGACTTACTACATGTACTTTATTTCCAACTCTGAGCTTCAACTTATAAACAATTGTAATATTCTCTAAGCCTTAAATCCTACAAAGTTACACCATACTAGATACCGCATGCAATAGTAACTCCATCTACATTACTAATTTGTCCAACTATTACCCGGCCCACAGGTTCGCCACTTCAAATCATCATCTCATCAGAAAGCTGTGCAAGAATACAAGTGTGCTGGCTTGCAACATGCACCAAGGTATTCAACTTTGATCAAGACCAGAAATAATTAGCCACTAGCGGAAAGGTAACAAACTGACAGATAAGCCGCACAGAGTGTATATGTGGAAGATTTATATCTTTTCACTGGGTTAAGAATTAATTAAATCAAGAAACCACGTATATGTAATAATTACCACATTGTAGCTGAAACTAAAATAACAAAACTAAATCAGATATAATAACAAAATATAAATAATTAGTTAAGCTCCAATAGAGCCAAACCATCTCGATATTAAAACCTAAAATCGTTTCAATATTATGTAGAAAGTAACCAGAATTGTGGCCCCTTAAAATTTCTAGTGCGAGCTACGGTGTAGCTAAGTCATTAAGTGACACTATTTAAAATATTAGAATTTTGTCATTCATCTGGTTGTTATCATTAGAGAAAGGTCCTAATTTCATTTTAAGTTTGCATATCATTGGTTTGAAATAGACTTATTTCGAATCCATAAAATAACGCCCGTAAGGCATAATTGGGGTATTTGAACCAACGCAGTAAGAAAGTAAAAGAACAATTCTACGTCTAGATTATTTGAGAATAGCGGATAAGGATGTGCTATATTGTCGTTATATTTCACTTAAGATATTCTTAAAAGCAAAGGCAGACAGCGAAATAAATCGGGCAGTAAACAAAGGGAAATGATAACGTTGTTAATGAAGGCTCACTGTTTTATTGATATTGCGAGGAAGATTGCAAAGACGTTAAAAGCGGATTTGATAAATAATCGTCTGGTTTATATCATTTCATTTGTCTGCCGGATTTTACAGTATATCAAATGACAAATAACAGATTAAAATACCATGAGAAATTCGGATTCCCTTGAATTTTAATCCAAAGTAACATTGATATTTTCATTTCATTTTGAAACAGGCATTTGAGCTTAATCTAGTCTGTGAATTGAAACCAGCGGAAAAGTAATATTTTTACATCAAAAGAAGTATAATCAAAGTTCTCAGCAGCCAGAGCTACAAAAGATTGTAGCAGTGTTATCAGAGATTTCCCATTTATCCAGATCAGGATTTTGGGGGTCAGTGGGACATCTAGCAAATCAAATCATTCAGTATGATTCAAGAAGCGACAAACAAATTAAAGCACTGGGATAATGCTTTACATATACAAAGTAGGACACGTGAATCTTGGATAAAGCCATAAAGTTAAATTAAAAACTCTGCGTATTTTGATCTTAGATTCCAATTCGAAAGTACGTGATTAAGTCAGTTGATTTAGCTGCCCTATTACTCTTAAACTGCACTGTTCTCTGAACACAAAAAGTCATCACCACTCACAACAAATGACACATTAGTTGCATGCGCATTCTACAAATACTCGTGAGGGTTCAGTTATTTCGAGAAAAACTGTTAATATAACATGATAAAAAGACATCAAGATCAAAATGTGTTATCTTCATAAGAGTGTAATGTAAACAAAGATACCAGTAGGATCTGTTGCACGTGCATTATGGTGAAAAACGGTTACCTGCTTATTTTTCATGTGCTTTAACCCTTTCCCTCATAGAGGACACCATGAAAAGACCTATGCAAACAGCATAAAACCAGATCAGCCTGCGAGTAACTCGCAGGCTGATCAGGTTTTATGCTGTTCGCTGCTCCTCAGTGGTCTGGTAATGAGGATTTTACAATTAAATTTGGTAAGGTTTGAGATTGGCTTTCTGCAGATCAGGCTTTATGTGGTACCTATTGAGTGCGTCAAAATGAGTCTATATGAGGGAAAGGGTTAAGTAGTGAGTGCTGCAAGTTTAATGTCATTTTTAAGAATGTAAATTTATATAGCATCGATTTTTCTGCTGGTTCTTATTTATAGGTACATATATAGACAATGTGGGGGGAATTTCGTAATATAAAGAAAATAAGGAAATAAAGAGGAAAAATCTTTTTGATGAAATTTCCTTATTTCGGACCATTTTCGGTGAAACCTTTCAAAAAGCTTCACGGAAGATATTCTACAGTGAATGTTTTTTTGTTGTTTTTTTTTCTTACTTTAAAGATATCATTCATTTTGGACAAAATGTTTGGTGACTTTGTCAGTTGTATTTCTTAAAATAAAATAATCATGTTTTATCAACTAGTCTATTACAATAATAAATATGCAAGATTAATGGATTTTTTTTATTAACCATCTATCAGCGTTCATGCTATTGGGAGGTTCTCAATTTAGATGGTTGAAATGATTCATTTGATTACTATCCGTGTTTCCGAGATACTTTTTCATCGTAGACAAATGAAATGTTGCATAAAGTTGGAAATGCATGCCCTAAATACACATAAACAGTTTAAAAGAACAAACTGACGTGTATTTGTACATGCATTTATTTTTAGTTTTTGTACACAATTAAGATCATGTATACTTTATCAGATTATTTTTTGTATAATACCCTAAATGAACATGTGATTCAAGAATATTATTGCAAGCATTTGATTTGTTGTTGTTCTTCTTCTTCTTCAGGTCATGGTTATTGATGCGTTATTTGCACAGAAGTAAGATGGGCAATGACCTGGAACATGTTTTGAGCATTTATAGCATATGCACATTTTAACCATTTTTTCATCAAATATAATTCAACAGATGCGAAATAAATGAAAGGATATCATGCAACAATTATGTTTTGATACTAAGCAGGGTCTTTTAAAATGAACCTTGTGTTCAACTGATATTTGAATCGAAAGCTCAACTCTTTAGTTTCAGTAGTAGTACTCATTACAGAAATAGAAGAAGGAGCAAAAGAACAGGATGTAGTTGAAGTAGCAGCAACAGTGTTAAAAGTAGTAGAAATAGTAGTTGAAGTAGCAGCAACAGTGTTAAAAGTAGTAGAAATAGTAGTTGAAGTAGCAGCAACAGTGTTAAAAGTAGTAGAAATAGATGTTGAAGTAGCAGCAGCAATGTTTAAAGTAGTAGAAATAGTAGTTGAAGTAGCAGCAACAGTGTTAAAAGTAGTAGAAATAGTAGTTGAAGTAGCAGCAACAGTGTTAAAAGTAGTAGAAATAGTAGTTGAAGTAGCAGCAACAGTGTTAAAAGCAGTAGAAATAGTAGTTGAAGTAGCAGCAACAGTGTTAAAAGTAGTAGAAATAGTAGTTGAAGTAGCAGCAACAGTGTTAAAAGTAGTAGAAATAGTAGTTGAAGTAGCAGCAACAGTGTTAAAAGTAGTAGAAATAGTAGTTGAAGTAGCAGCAACAGTGTTAAAAGTAGTAGAAATAGTAGTTGAAGTAGCAGCAGCAATGTTAAAAGTAGTAGAAATAGTAGTTGAAGTAGCAGCAGCAATGTTAAAAGTAGTTGAAATAGTAGTTGAAGTAGCAGCAGCAGTAGTGGTAGACGTAGCCGCAGTGGTGTAATAGCAGCAGCAGTATTAGCAGTAGTGGTAAGTAAATAAAGAAGAGCAGTTTGCTGTATGTACTGAACTCATCGATTCTTTTGAATGAATAGATTGCCAGGCACAATGTTTACCAAGGCAGACGAAATAATATGTGTGGTTAGACCGCGCCATTTGCCTTATTTTCATTTCACAATGCACTGGAATGTGCAAAATTTAGACATATCGTAAATATTTGAGTGCGCCGTAAAAATGTCGCACCAGCACAGTAAACGTCCTTGGCCATATCGTTGTTTGCTTGATTTATTTCTTTTGAAGGTGTTAAGAATATTCCTTTAAAAATATACGTGTATCCCGTAACTAGGCATGATCTAGGAGTACACATTTATCTTAAGAATGTAAGTTGGCGTCCGAGAAGATAATTCTGAATATAAGATCATATTCATGTGTAATGTAATTGGACTCTAGCTAGACGCTATTGTTACATTTTCATTGTTACTAACCTAACTTATATACCATAAGTGATTATAACAGGACCGTTGCATTAGTTATGCAACGTCTGTCTCAGATGTGACTGTCATTAGTACAAATATTTTTATTATTTAATACATATGGTTACTGTCTGGCTCGATGGTAACCAACCAATATATAAGCTGACCGGTCAAGGGTCTGGAGAGAGATCATGTGGGATACCTAGAGAGAGATCTTGTGGGATACCTAGAGAGATCTTGTTAGAGCCTCGAGACCCGACCATGGGCTAGGCACGTTACATGGCAGCGCTCAGGCTGAGTGGGCCATGGCCTGTCATACTAAATAAAGTGTAAACTGGATGAAGGCTACTTGTCTTGAATACGGCCATTATACGACACATGCAGGCCCGTATTCACCCGGGGAGGGGGTGGGGGGGCACAGCGGACACGTGCCCCCCAGCTGGCTTGGTCATACAATTTTCTAGGATATATTTGGATAACATTGTCGTGATTTGGGTTAATTTTTGTGCTCTGTAGTTGAAATCCCCACAGTGCGCCCCTTGTTCCTTACCCGACCAGACACCAGGCCCTTGCTGTTTCCGAGACCCTCCGCTAACGGCAACATTACATAGTGTCTGTGACTGCTTTAATCCGAATCAGCCAGACGCGTTCAGCTTTATATTGTGTATATAACAATTAAGCGCCTGAATGTCACAGATGTAGATTAAAGCCCGACAGGTTGTTTTCATGATTTTAACGGGTATGTCTATTTTAATATTACAATAAGCATAAATGCTTTCTCTCTCCTACAATGTTTAAGATTTACATGAGTATGTACTTAAATGAAAAAAAAATGAAATAACAAATGCACAAAATAGTTTAATCAATGTAATTTAAATCTATTAAGAATATAACCCAATAATGTTGTTGTTTTTTAAATAGAGGACAAAAATATAAAATTAATACTTCATTACTGCATTGTGCATAGGAAATAATAGCCTTATCAATTACTTTTATTTATGCATGATATTTTCTTTCCTTTTCCATTTTATTTATTTATTTTCATAGGTATATTGAGATGAAATTTTAATATTACTAAGTTTTCTAGCTGAATACGAACTCGCAAACTAGCTATGCAGCGTGCTGCATAAAAGATTGTAGGTAGAACCATATAAAACACGGATTTTTTTTTTTTAATAACATAACATTACACGGCTACAAGGCTAAAGTAAAAAAATGACCCAAGCAATATTATTATATCGCTCAAGGCTTAGATCCATTACCTTCAAGTTTCAGTATATATATTATCACACCCGAATGGTCACTATGAAGAATAAAAAAAAAATATTGTGCTACTGATTATTGATTATAAACAAATAATGGCATTCGGCAAACAAGCTCTGGTTGTTTCAACTAAAAATACTTGAAACGTGTAATAAATTCTTACCATACCAAACCCATTTTACACACTGGTCTATTTTTTTCTTTTTATCATTATTATTTTTGTTTTGTTGATATTCAAAATACTCCCTATAATTTTCATAACTGAGAGGCATATTTCAAAGTTTCCCGAGTTTTCTACGAAGTAGATCTGTTTTGGTTGATGACTTTTACCGTTTTTCTTTCTTTTTTTTTCTTTTTTTTTTGGTCCTTCAATATACCAGGTAACATATATGTTATTAAATTTTGCATAATTTATCCAATGAATACATATACAAATTACATTTTTTTTCTAAACCTTATCCAAGTGATACAGATACATCGGTAAAAGTTTTCAGGAACTTTACTGATTTTCATATTGCCTGATGACTTCTTATTCTGTATAAAACTACATGTATATAAAAAAAATTGCAAAAATCAAGATTTTATGTGTTTCTTTTTAACCCATGTAGATATAATGACCACAAGTAGAATAGAAAGAAAAGTTTGACAGCTACTGGGATTCGAACCGACAACCACAAGTTTCAAGGCACTTGATAGTAATTTTTGCCTTTCTATGGATGTGTTTGACTACCTTAAAAATAACTCAATTTTCCTCCCCAGATACCCTTTAGAATGCATCACCATTACACTAGAAACATTTTTTTCCGGGGAAGCATGCCCCCTGGACCCCCCTAGTACCGACATCACAATCAGTTGAAAAAATATGGATCCGGCCCTGTCATGCATACGTGTGGTGGGGGTACTTTGTTGTTGTAGTCGTTTTTGTGTAAAAGGGGGGGGGGGAATACTCACTGAATGAGACCTTACGCAAATGAAAATGGATGATGCAAGGCCCCTACTGCTCAGGCAAGTCTGGACTATAGCAGACAGATTGATGTGATGTTTTCTGTGACATTATCTTAATGGGCCCTATAGAGATAGGGACAGCGTCAATGGCACGCCTGGTACGCCTTATTACCTTCCTGGGCACACCTTATCAGACTCGTAGTCATGGTAACTACTAGTGGACGTCGAGGTGGGGGGGGGAGATAGGTTGGGGATCATACATGATATGGACGACCAACAACTAGCGGATAGAGTCTAGATTATGTTGTTACAATAACAAACAGTCAGATATAACAGTCTTATTTACTTTTAAGCCTACGTGCTGAGAGCAAAAATGACATGTAAAACCTGAATTCCAAACAAAGTTTAAAGCATTCGTCTCCTCTTAGGAAACTCTTCCTTTCTCTCAGAACAGTACTCGAGAATACATGACTTGAGTTGACTATTTGAGTTTACCGTCGCTTCGACAGTATTTCTGTCATATCTCGACGTCCAGCTAATTACAGGTGGAGAAAGACCCCATATGCACGGAGGCATCCGGGTAGAACCACCGACCTACCGCAAGCCAGCTGGAAGGTTTCCTCACATGAAAATGCGAATGACCCTGCCGGGATTCGAACCCACTCGGTGAGGGGCTGAGTGAGTGTTAAAGTCAGCCGAAGCGTTGAAAGATACTATACATAAAATGAAGAAGTACTTTTTTAAAGGTTAATTCAATAACGAAAGGAACCTCGTAAAAAGAAAACTGTAATTTAACATAGAAAAGTATTCATTTTGATTCATGTACATATTTTAATATAACTGCTGATACGTATATGAAGCATCTATTATGCATACCTGCAGTCATTCCAAAGCAAATGTAAAAGTATTTTCGTTATATTTATTTACATGTGTATATGATATAAATAGTAACATTCAGGACATTCAGTTCATAAGGGTTTTGTAGTTTATGCGATCATCATCATCATCATCATACATCATCAAATAATATAGTTATACATGTCTGGCGGTGATGATGATTATGATTTATGATAAATGTTAGTATATATTTAGAACTACGAGTATCTAAACTTGTAATGTGGTCGCCATTTGTCAATGGGCCATGGAATCAAGTAGTATATATTTGTTACCGCCATATAATCATTATATCTACACTCAGTTAAAAACAAAACTTGTATGTTTAACATTTTTGAAAGATTCATGATTATTTTTATAGAAATGAGATAGGAAAGATTTAGAATTAAAAAAAATGCTTAAACTAAATGAAAGAGCCACATTGTATTTTAATATAAGTGTACATTTAATAAATAAAAATGAAAAAAAAACCAAAAAAAAAAAACCTGTACATGAATGGTCAGAAAGACAGACAGAGGGAGAGAGAGAGGGGGCAAAAACAAAACAGGTTAGTGTGGTCACGTGATACCTTTCAGCGATGCTGTCTGCTGGTGGTGATCTGTTATAGGTAGCTGTAAGCAGTTAGTCCTCACATAGATAGGTCCCAAGTACGAGACGTGGGTGTCCGACCCAGGTGTCCTAGTTCCCATGGTTCCGCTCTCCATCGTCCCGGCTGTTCTAACACAACCAGATTCAAAAGAGGCACGTACACGCAGTCTCGCGCCTGACCTTTGCATTGTTTTGATACTGAAACTGGGGGATGACATTAAACAGGCGGGAGAGGCCCGGCCACGGGTTAAAGTAGGGTGGGTCAAGTGTTGGATAGTTTTTGGGGTTGGGGAGAAATTTACTATATTTCATAACTGATTTAAAGATCAAGACAAATAAATGTCGTATACACATTCGTATATAGTAATCGCACGAAATATTATCTTTTCAGTTTAGAATGATAATACAAATTTTAAGCGTTCCCAGTTTCTGTGGCACGCTATAGCGTCCGCCTCGTAAAAATTGAGGTATTTTATTTGACTCCGGCCCGCGACATTCCAATATCGTTAACCCTTTCCCTCATATAGACTAATTTTGGCGCACTCAATAGGTACCACATAAAGCCTGATCTGCAGAAAACCACAGTTAAACCTTACCAAATTAATTTACAAAATCCTCATTTCCAGACCACTGAGGAGCAGCGAACAGCATAAAACCTGATCAGCCTGCGAGTTACTCGCAGGCTGATCTGGTTTTATGTTGTTCGCATAGGCCTTTTCATGGTTTCCTCTATGAGGGAAAGGGTTAAAATGCTTCTAATACAAGTATTTCTCCGTTGTTATTGACGCTCAGCACATACGGGCACTTCCGGAACTGTTTGGCACAGTCTCAGTGCCTGGTTCGTGTCTGCGGCCAAACTCCGGCGTAGTTGATTGGCTCCGTAGTTATCTAGGCTACGGCGAGGGAACGTAATTAGGCAACACTATATCTGTCTAATGTAGACTGGAGTCCCCAAAATTATTGAATTACTGCAAATGTGTATGTTAGCTCCAAGTGACTCTAAATGACTAAAATACGGTTGACTGTGTGTGAAACATAAAGAACAAACATAAATACATATATTTCTTTAACTGAATATTCTTAACGTGCCGTAGTCGAAAGTTTTCAACACATAAATCTTGATTTATAAAAAAAATGGAGATTGAATCTCACTCAGGTTAATTTCTGGTGCGAGTATTCCCCAGACATGTACTGGTACTGCTAAGGAAGTGATAAAAAATAACCGAGTGCTCAATGTGCAACTTCCTAAATCTTCTCGATGATAAATCAGATTTGTACAATCTGTGAACCCCAGCCACGGCCTCGTTTATCTGACCGGTTAGAGTTTCACGCAATTAGTCGTGGTCTGTAATTAAGATTTACCGCCGTTTTTCCTGCGTTGGGAAGGGCCGTGTCATAGCATTAGTTAGTCTGATGACACGCCTCTGTTCGAATAAGGGCTCTCTCTCTCTCTCTCAGTACCACACACACACACACACAAACACACATATCTAGTAATATTAATTTATCTTTTTTTTCTGTGATGTACATTGTTTTATCAGAGAAAAAAAATCGCTTATAAGCTCAGTTATATCTCTGGTTCTATAATCATAAAATTACTGGACAAAGTTCACTTGCATAATTATAATTTATGCACATATGTCTAGCCTCACTTTTGACCGATTTACGGATGGTGACGCAAGATAAGACAAACCCTGTGTTTTTGAACGATAATCAAAGCTAGAAATGTTTATTGAAATGATAATTAACTGAAATATATGCTTCGTATTTACGAAATATGAATAATATGTCCACAGCTGAAGCACGATTACTTTGATAAATATATATCTGTTTTCTTAGATGCATCTTTATTATCGAAAAGTACAATATAGTCTGTTTCACCTGGGACTCTATATATGCAGTATGAAGAGACCCTGGTTTCACCGTTCTCGTATGACAGAAAGATTCTTTATGATCACGTTTATTTTCGCCGATATGAAACGATCCACAGATAATAATTCGTAAATTACATAACCGTTTATCATTATATATTACGTTAATCCCCATAATCGCCGCATATCTTTTTTGTTATTTTAATTAATATTTGTTTATTATAATAAGTATCCTTATTGAATGCACACGTGTGAACCGATATGATAATTAATCATTTAATTGTGATTTACCAGTCTAAATTTAGTAAAACAAAATCAAAGTTGTAATTAGGCGTTTTGCATTGTAACAATATGATAATTAAGTTTGTATTTATCAAAACAGACATACGCAGTCTTTTTTCTTGATAAACGTAATATGTCTATGTGATATGTCTAACCTCAATGAACATTCCACGTATATATTAAGACCTCTCTACAGATAGCTGCGCTCTCTTTTGCCTCCTACTATCTGTAGAAATGCCATATAAGAAATTTAGAATGTTTTATTTTATCCGACTTAGAAGTCACAATAAAAATGTGAAACACTTGATTAGCCTTGTCAAAAAGATCGATCATTTTAGACTTTGAAATAAGTCGCTATAAATTTTAATCACACATTTAGGGTTATATCTGATTCCACTTTCAATTATTTAAATGGTGATTTCTTGAACAAATTGCCATTACATAGACACATATAATTAATAAATATAATAAATATAATCAATCGACATGAAATGAGTCTGAGAGGTCACGGGACATCATTCATCTGTTAATATTCTTCTACTGAACAATTGAGTTATCTTTCTTAGATTTGTTGAGCGGAGGCCTGATATGATGCCCAGTTTTTGTTGTTGTTTTTTTTTTTAGAATTTATCGCACACCCAGCTATATTCAATATATAAAATAACTATGAATTACATATGATCCTAGGTAGAGCGCCAGCCTCGGTAGCAGGAGGTTATTGGTTCGATCCCCGGTCGCGATATACGGAAGTCGTAAAAAGTGGTATTGTTTTATCTCCCTTGCTTGGCGCTCACCATATCTTGGTTATACTAGGACTGGAGGATCTGATGTCAGGATAATGTGACTGGGTGTGATATTGTGATATCACTCGACATTTCAACGGCGTTATACTACAGAGTGGAAGTACTATATGTCAACTGATAGTCTCCAAATGACTGAAATACTGTGGACCGGACGTTAAATCCAACAAAATACACACATTTTATGCGTGTTTCTGACTTTATGCAAATTTAAATCCTTTTTAATTCTTTTAAATATCATCGATCAACGTCCGTCCCTGGGACGATGGATAGCGCCCGGAATAGCGTCTTCGAGGATTGTAAGACAAACCTTCAACAACGCGTATTTATACAGTAACGTCAATTACGTCACGCATTACGCTGTTGCCAAGACGTTATATTTCAACAGAACGTCATTTACTTACCAAACGCAGAGGGTCAAACATGTCACACCAGAGAGAAAAGAAATCTATTCGACAAGAATTACGGGATATAAAGGCAGGACTTGAAGCCACCATCAAAGATCTCAGGGAATTTCTGAACAACATGATCATTTGCGGACGAAAACATATTGCAGACGACAATGCAAAAATAGCATCAACTGAAATCAGCAAGGACATAGGGGATATCGACCAAGTCAAGCGCATCAAGCCATTCGTCTGCTACCATTCCAAGATGAAGAGGGCACCACCTCCGCCAACAAATTGCCGCCCATACATGAAGCAGGTGACTCCTGAAATTGCCTTTCAAGATGGATCTGGATCTCCCCGACTCAGCAAATCAGCCCAGTTTCGTCTGTCAACAGACAGCCTGGCTCACCTGAACCCTTTCTGTGAGAAGTATGACGGGGAGACATCTCTGACAAAGGACCGGGAGTTTGACCTGTCTACCGACAGTCTGGCAGAGTTGAACCCTTTTTCGTCCAAATTTAGTGGGACTGAGTCTCAGGACAGTGATTATTAGATGCAAGTATTTTACTCTCAAATATTCATATTATCTTTAGTGTAAAAAAATGGAATAAATCCCTAATGAAAGGATGATTATCATTTAAAATTATGGTAATTCATGGATATATAATAGTAATAAAGAAAAGAAAAGTATTGTGGGAATTTAAGAACAGAAATGTCACACGAAAAAAATCGGCCAGGCGCTACTGGTATCCGGGGATCGAACCCCGGGTCACCAGATTTTTGTTCTATATTTCAATATGATATATGTATAAATGTATACACACCCAAATGTGTATATATATATAAAAGAAAGAAAAAGAAAGAAAGAAACAACAGAATGATGGTTATTTTTCTTTTTTATGGAAACATGCATGGTCATTGTTATCAAGAAGGGCTAATTAAGTATTTATTAATTTATTGAGTATAATGAGAAACTTGTATACATCTCTTTACATGTATATTTTTTTCTTTTATTTTTCAGGACATTGAATGCACCAAGGACTGAACACTGTTGGAACGGAATAACATTTTCGATTTTTTAATTTTACACCATGTTGTTCTATTTTTCAATTATTTGTAAAACAAAAATACAAAATTAAAATAAATAATACTTTTGTCTATAATCATCTAGATCTTTTTTTTTCCAATTATTTACCAACCACTCTGTGTGTGTGTGTGTGTGTGTGTAAATTAATTTGATAGCATTTTATGTTAAATGGAAACAAGTTCATACAACTTATATATTTTTTCTCAACTGTTTCTGAGTAGAACAAGTACGTCGCACCTGGGAATGTCGTGAGAAAGGTTTGAACACACAGCCTTCATATCCACAGTAAAGTATGCTACCACTGGACCCCGGAACTGGTTAGAGAGAGAGAGACAAAGAGGGAGGGAGAGAGATTTTTTTTGGGTTGGCCAGAGAGAGAGAGAGAGATTCAAAATATGGCTGACGTTTTGTGTTGAATACCAAACAAGGTAATCGAAATAGAAGTTAACACTTAGCTTTTGGAACTTTTCTTTATAACAACCTTTATTCAAATAAACAAAATCATTAACAAACAATTAAGACAATAATAAAACAAACTAGCAGTCATTGCAGATGTTAGGATATTGACTAACGTAAACATCAGATATCATATTGCATGCATATGTCTAGTTATCTTTCCTCATCTAAAATTTACTACGTATCACCGATACACTTCTAAATATACATACCATCTCCTACGATGATGATATTCTGTATAAATAAATTATATGAAAACTTTTTCTGTTTCATATACAGATAGGGACATCATTGAAAGTATTCACTATTGTTTATGAATGATTACACAACACAACCAAAGGGGTCGCACATGTTAGGTCTGGTCATTATATCACTACATATAGTATGATAAAATGACCAAACTTACGTGGCAGACCCCTTTCCTTTCCCACTCATTTTCGCACTAAGGCCAAACCATCTGCAGAAAACCACAGTTAAATCTTACCAAATTTAATTATAAAGTCCTCATTTCCAGACCACTGAGGAGCAGCGAACAGCATAAAACCTGATCAGCCTGCGAGTTACTCGCAGGCTGATCTGGTTTTATGTTGTTCGCATAGGTCTTTTCATGGTTTCCTCTATGAGGGAAAGGGTTAAACACAACATGACCGGAGGAGACTCTGGAATAATTCCTTCTTCACACAGTGAAGCCGGGCTATAAGAAAATCATTTGGTAATTCTGTCAACATTGGTCCAAATACACATCCTGAGAAATTATCCAGCACTGATAATGAAACTGGATACAAGTGACAATATGCCCTGTGATCAGAGCAACTGAGGCAAATCATTTTCTATCAGTTGCAATGTTTTCAATCTTCAGATCAAAATTCTTTATTGAGAAAATCAGATATGTATTCAATGTTCTTGAAGTTTTTGAAATAATTGATCTATAAAACAAAAGCATAAATTGAAAGGTTATCAAAAAACTCTAGATAATGACACTCTCTGAACCTTTAACACCCAAATCCACCAACCTTACAGAACACCATGTCATGAGACACTTGTCTGCTTCCTAAATAAACATGACAAACTATTTCTTTTTTAAGTATCAATTGATGAATTTCAAACAAAATATTGTAAACAAATAAAATATTTTACTTAAAAAAAAATTAAGAAAAGGTCATATCACATTTTGCCTCCACGTTTTGATAATAGATATAAATGGGCTGCTACAGACTATATAGTGAGTTAGCAACCTCCAAAAGGTGTCTCACAGAGAAGCTCAGACATTTTGAGCTGGATACAAGCCATATACAGTAACAAATCAACACTCAAATGAAAGGTACTACACATAAATCTTGCGTACTCTTCAATTAAATTTTGCCCCTTAGTGTAAACATCTAACTCCTGATGTGGTGTTTACATAATATTTCATTCAACTATAAACAACAATGAAACCTATACTCCTTTTCATCCTCAAACAAAGTTATTTTTCTAGCTGATCAGGTTTCACTCTGTGTGTTGCCGATTAGTATCTCTGCAATGCAGTAATTTACATGTTCAAACCTTAATGTTTTCTGCAGGCTGACCTTGGTTTGTTCTGGTGTTACAAGATAGAATGTAGTGCTGAACCTAAACTTCATATTTATATATTAACTTTTTATTTATGTTACTAAAAGAACAAGTGTCAACAAATCATATTAATCCATCTCATATGCTCCTGGGTTATAAAAGTACTTTGTGTCTTGGAAGAATTCTTAGCCCCAGTGGAGTGAAAGAACACTTTAACTGAACTAAACACTAAGATCCCTCTGTGGGGTGTTCAATATATCTTTTAACAAATGATATCATCCTTTAGTAAGAATACCCCAGTGTACTGCCCTGGCCATGCCCTTTTGCCATTGGCACTAAATAAATGCAAATGGCGCATAATTATCCCCACAGACAGACCATTTGGCGCGCTAAAATTGTTAGCCAATCCGATCACGAAATAAAACATTTGAATTCATAAATTTGCGTTGCCGGAACTTGCCCGTCATTTTGTTTACCTTTAGTTATGCAAAGCATCTGTTTTCATACCAACCAAGCGTCTAAGTGATCTCAAAGGGTAATCTCCTTTCTAGAGAGTTCCGATTGCTGTTTTGATTGGTGTTTAGCCAATCGATATCCTATGGCGCTTGGCTTCGGCGCATCTTTCAAAAATGGTAGACGGCGAAAGAAAAATGAAATCTTATAAGTTTTCTTTTAATCGATGACTACATATGTACAAAAAACTAGCCAATCTAATGAAAACAAGTAACTGGTGTTGTATGCAACACATAAAGTCCCCTACCGGCTCCACCTTGACTCAATATGGTAATCAATCCCATTTTTTGCCATATTTTCACTATTTCCGTTACCATAGCAACCACAATTTTAGTCGAAGAACAAAAATAAAATGATGTGCATAATCTACACATTGCCATCTAGTCATATACCAAGTTTCATCAAGTTAGCTTGCTTAGTTATCGCGGGATCCCATTTTTTGCCATATTTTCACTATTTCCGTTACCATAGCAACCACAATTTTAGTCGAAGAACAAAAATAAAATGACGTGCATAATCTACACATGCCATCTAGTCATAACCAAGTTTCATCAAGTTAGCTTGCTTAGTTATCGCGGGATCCCATTTTTTGCCATATTTTCACTATTTACGTTACCATAGCAACCACAATTTTAGTCGAAGAACAAAAATAAAATGACGTGCATAATCTACACATTGCCATCTAGTCATACACCAAGTTTCATCAAGTTAGCTTGCTTAGTTATCGCGGGATCCCATTTTTTGCCATATTTTCACTATTTCCGTTACCATAGCAACCACAATTTTAGTCGAAGAACAAATTAAAAATGACGTGCATAATCTACACATTGGCATCTAGTCATAAACCAAGTTTCATCAAGTTAGCTTGCTTAGTTATTAAGTTATCGAGGGATCCAGATTTGAGCGGACAGACAGACGGACAGAGGGACAGACGGACGGACAGACGGAGGGCAAACCTATAGTCCCCTCCGGTGTGAACACTGATAGGGGACTAACAATGCATTGTGTACACATGATGTGAGCGCGGAACAATCGGTGTTAGTATCGAGGTTAGTTCTTCCCCCAAAATGCAAAATGTGTCCCCCACCCACCTCACATCAACTGCATCTGATACAGACGAAAAGAAAACAGCGACAGTCCCGGTTATCGGTGATAAAAGGAAGGAAAAGGAAACCAGATCTTTAAAAAATAAGGTGGTTAAAGGAATTTACATGGTTAGGATACTGTGAAATATCAAACTTTATAGTATGTAAACTGTCTGAAACATAAGAAATCTCTCTATGACAACACATGCGTGTAGAAATTGGAAAACAAGAAAAAAACAAGTTACTAAAGAAGGTCCTTGGTTGATATGGCCCATAAAATTTGAGAATGACCCACATTTTTTTGGCTCAATGGGCCTTGTGGCCAAAAGTTTTTGAAGGCTGGGCAGAACACTGATACCCCTTTATATTTCAATAATAATTCACTTAACTAAGCACAGATAAGTAATTATGTTTAGCACCAAATTATAACAATAATAACAACAGTGATTGTTACATACAGCTACTTACTTTGTATTAATACAGTTATAAAATATACAGACAAAATTTACGATAATGAATGGGTTGCCATAGCAATACTTAGTTTTATTAGACAACAGAGCATATTAATAAATAAGTAAATATTGCAAAAGTAATCAAACAGAACACCAAATCGACATCAATGTTGTTCATATGTTTGTTTTTGTTTTTTTGTAATCAAGATTGGCAGAATCTTAAACAAACAAGTAAGCCCTGAATAGCTCACCTAATAACCATTCGCATACGGTAGCCATGCTTTCTGAGAAATTATAATTTGAAAATCCTTGATGAGACTCGGCCAACAATCATCTGTGCCAAAATACTTTCCAATCTGGCTAGCAGTTTTGGAGAGGAAAATGATTAAAGTTTCCACAATAAAAACAAATAAACAATGATATATCTTCTAATTAATCCCATCAGTAGTTATTTAAAAGCAAGCAAGATAACAACTTGCTTGTAAAACTAACTTATTGTCTCCCTATATGATGTACTACCCTTATGAGAAGGTTCCTTCGGAATGAACTTCCAAATATTAAGATACTGACTACACCACAATGACAGGGGCCGCCGTGGCCGAGCGGTTACAGTCGTGGACTACAATTCTCTCAGCCCCTCACCGCTGTGGGTTCGAATCCCGGTAGGGACTTCGGATTTTTCATGTGAGGAAGCCTTCCAGCTGGCTTGCTGTAGGTCTGTGGTTCTACCCGGGTACCTCTGTGTACTCGGGGTCTTCCTCCACCTGTAATTAGCTGGACGTCGCTATATGATTGAAATACTATCGCAGTGACGGTAAACCCCAATACAACAACAACAACCACAATGACATAGTTAGTAGAATACCTCTCCTTAACCCTTTCCCTCATATAGACTCATTTTGACCCTTTCCCTCATATAGACTCATTTTGACGCACTCAATAGGTACCACATAAAGCCTGATCTGCAGAAAACCACAGTTAAACCTTACCAAATTTAATTACAAAATCCTCATTTCCAGACCACTGAGGAGCAGCGAACAGCATAAAACCTGATCAGCCTGCGAGTTACTCGCAGGCTGATCTGGTTTTATGCTGTTCGCATAGGTCTTTTCATGGTGTCCTCTATGAGGGAAAGGGTTAAAGTCCAACTAACAAACAGAACTTTTTAGCAAAAAATGACTGAATTATTAAATATCAAGGTAGTATAATATCAAACAAGTAAAAAGCAAAAGGGGGGAGGGGGGTGGTTACTGATTCTGTTTCAGTAAAAATATATTAGTCTTGAATAAAGTCTGTAGCTAGCTTCAAGAATACATTCAGAAGATGTCAATAGATACATTTATATAGTAATATGATGAAAACATCTTAATAGTCAAGAATTATCAAGAGAAGCAACATTCCAATACTAAGATATAATCACGGCATTATCACTATAAAAATGAGAGAGGAAAATGCTGCAGGCCATTTTATAACTGCAATCTCTGTAAAGACTATGAATATTCGAGTCAACAGACAACAAATTCTAAAAACCTTTTATCATTAACACGAAAAATACTTGAAATTATACTATGTAGCCAGCATAAAGCTAAATCAACCAGCATATATCTTGTAGACTGTTCTTGATTTCTATTATTCTTTTTTTTAATGATGTCTGAAAATTAGATGATTATAAAATCAAATCGATTCCAGACTAATAAAAAAACATAGTTACTGTTTGTTGTTCTTCAGCTTATTTGTATTACATAATTTCCATATTATCATCACTCTCTCATTTTTTCCTGTAAATTCTTTATATTTGAAGAGAATAACAAGCAAACTAAACAACA
This sequence comes from Solen grandis, assembly GCA_021229015.1. NCBI lineage: Eukaryota > Metazoa > Mollusca > Bivalvia > Adapedonta > Solenidae > Solen > Solen grandis. Next base: position 73,228,574 of record CM037778.1, read on the forward strand.
GCTATCAATGAAGGTACTGAATACCCCTATTAAATTTTCTTGATTAACAAATGTGCAGTACATGATTAAACAGTGTGTTATTCATTTGTTTCTTTGACATGGGTAACTTTCACTGTAAAATCTAATAAGAATCTCCTTTACTGTGATCTGCCTTCCAATTATTTAACATGGTGTAAAAATGAAGCATCTGAATAAAACTGCTAAAAACTGCAGCACAGTTAAGACTTCCATTATCCACCAATACATCACATCTTCTTGTGCCTAACACTGAAAACAATACAATGGTGTGCTCATTAAAGATAGCTAGAAAATATATCATTCAACTTTAAAGGTCATGCATACCTGACATTTTGCTCCCACTTCTAAATCATTCTCTTAGAAATAATTCTGTTTACAATTAGCTGATCCAAGTCCGTAAATATACAGTGTTTAAAATATTCTTTTTTCATATAGATGATCTATTTTGAGGCCAATCTTTCAAAACAGTTATTCTTGATACTGTTTGCATTTTTTTTTGCAGAAACTATAGTGACTACTTTCATAAATTAATATTTACTTAACCCTTTCCCTCATAGAGACTCATTTTGACGCACTCAATAGGTACCACATAAAGCCTGATCTGCAGAAAACCACAATTAAACCTTACCAAATTTAATTACAAAATCCTCATTTCCAGACCACTGAGGAGCAGCGAACAGCATAAAACCTGATCAGCCTGCGAATTACTCGCAGGCTGATCTGGTTTTATGCTGTTCGCATAGGTCTTTTCATGGTGTCCTCTATGAGGGAAAGGGTTAATGTAGCACAATGTAATTTTATCATATATTACACTTTTATATCATTCAGCTGTCTACAACTGCTCTGAAAAAAAAAATCTTTATTTTTTTATTATGCAGATGCTAGAGCTTTTACAATTTCAAAAAAAAAATATGTAAAATGATGGGGCTTAACCTGCTAGTTAGATTTAATGGCCATAAGCATATATATAGACTGATTAAGTAATGAAGAGTGTTAACAAACTGATTGTGTACAGATAGACAACAGATATCTAATGATTCTAAAAGTTCAAAAAACAAATTTAGATTGGACACCTATAGACAGAAAAAATTGTTGGGTCAAATATCTACAAACAAACAAAATTTCTTCTTATGGCACTAAATAAGAAGTTGAAAGAATATCAGCCAGAGTTCCTAGTGTTTAATTGAAAGGTTTGCTATAGAGTCTGCAATAGAGGACTGGGGACCATTCATTGTGGTAGCAACACACTGGGCAGTCTCTGGATTTGATTGGCTGCCGTGATCTTCACTTGCATTTGATTGGCTGGCTCCTTGAGAGGAAGTGGAAACCGGTGTATCTGATTGGCCAGGTTCTGAGGTAGGACCTGAAGTAACACCTTTGATGAGAGGTGCATTTCTTGATCCAAATATAGTGCTCCCAACTCTGACATTACAGCTCCCAAGTGATATCTGAATATATAATGTGCCAATTAGAAGAATGTTTATGTTCAAAATAATAATGAAACAAATACAATATGCTATTTTTGTGATACGATTTTTAAGTTAAATGAAGTGAATATGCCTCACAAAATTCATAATTTTTCCAACTTTGGTAAATTAAAATACTACGGATCATACACATGGAAGTGGAAATTAAAAGCTTGATTTTTATGTCCTAAATGGGGAGATATTTTTACCAAAACAGAAAAAAAAGAAAACTAAAAAAAAACACCAATAAATAAATAGAACTTTTATTGATTAATATTAGTGTTTTTTTTTAAATTTGACCATGCATAAAAGAAAATATTAAAAAACCCTCTTTGCCCTATAATAATAAATATTTGTTACTTATGATTTGGCATTTAAAACATTCTCCATGACATTTTCTGACACTAGATACCAGCACTGAATATTTTTTGAAATTGGAATAAGCCTCAAGTTTGTTGACAGTCCAATACAAGCATGAAATTTAATGTTAAAATTACAGAGCATGAATATAAAAGAAACACATCACAATATATAAATCTTTTGCAACTTTTAACAAGAGGCCCATAATGGCCCTAAATCGCTCACCTGAGATAAATAGGTTGACCCAAGGAACATCTGTACCAATTTATTTTAAAATCTGGCCAGTAGTTTTGAAGAAGATGAGTTTTAAAGTTTTCATTTTTTTTTTCTTTTTGTTGCCATGGCAACCACAGTTCTACATGGATCAAGTTTATTTTAGCAACTTTTGTGAAGGTTGACCCAAGGATCATCCCTGCCAAGTTTAATCAAATTCTGTTCAGTGGTTTCAGAGGAGATGTTGTTTAAAGGTTTCTCTATAAACATATAAGGCAAATAAGCCCCGCCCCTGGCGGCCATGTTTTTTTACGGATCGGAATAATTTTAGCAACTTTGGTAGAGGTTGACCCAAGGAACATCTGTACCAAATTATTTTGAAATCTGGCCAGTAGTTTTGAAGGAGATGATTTTTAAAGTTTTCAAATTATTTTTCTTTTTGTAGCCATGGCAACCAGAGTTCTTCATGGATCAACTTTATTTTAGCAACTTTTGTAGAGCCTCACCCAAGGAACATTCCTGCTAAGTTTCATTAAATTCTGTCCAGTGGTTTCAGAGGAGATGTCGTTTAAAGAAAATTGTTGACGACGGACGACGCACGATGACAGACGACGGACGAAGGGTGATCCTAAAAGCTCACTTGAGCACAAAGTGCTCAGGTGAGCTAACGAAAGATTTGATATGGTACTGAGATGGATGAATAAGTGAACAAGTTATACATACAGCATGTTCAAAGTCGGAAGACATTCCCATACTGAGTTCCACCTCTTCCGGTGGCAGGCCCAACTCTGTACATAATCTCTCTCGGTGTCTCACCAGATTCTGACATGGTTAATACACAGAATGTAAAAATAATAATAAAAAAATCTTCTGTATAAAAAGATTTGTTTGTTTGGATAAATTATGTTTATTTGATCAGAAATCCGTTTTCTTTTTTAACACATAACTTGCATATTTAAGTAGAATATGCAGCAAATGAATGAGTTTACACAAAAAATATCTTTAATTCCAGACACATAATTAAACACTATATGACTGTTTACATGTATTGAAGTATAATTCAACTGAAGTCTATGTTGGTGTGCAACCAAACAATTCACAAAAAAAGGACTTCAGATTCAGTGGTTAACCCTATTATGTTAATTATTGTTCTAAAATGGCCTTCAAATTGATCAACACATTAACTAGTGGTCTTGTCTTAGTGGGAAAAGAATTAAACTATCACTTGCTCTGAGCAGACTTTATACATGTATCTGAACAATACCAAGGGCTGAGTTTGAAAAGAAATCCTTGACCCATACAATGCTGTGGGCACTTACGACTGTATGTCCATATAGTCTGATTATGGTCTTCACTGTTCACTATTCAGTCAATAAAAGTTCAGCAAGCACCCCAATACATGTATACAACTAATGGTACTGTCCAAAATGAAGAAAGGACAAGTCCAATTACGAAAGTTAGCATGGTAATAGTTAACAGATTTACATACAAAATTTCACAAACTTCTATCTACTGGTACAGAGCTTATTTGAAATGAAGTAAATGAGAAATGAAACAAGAATCACACCCTACAAATGTGAGTTAAAAATATATTCAAAGTGTTCACAATACCCCCATATAGGGGGTATTTGTGGAGTATTATACTCCCAAAATGGACATCAGTATCCCATGTTTCAAGTTTTGTTATGAATCTCTTAAGAGGGTATAGATAATCAAACAACAAATTGCCACTAGATGTTCTAATTACAATTTTAAGAGATTGTTTTTCTAAGAGTTGTAGACATGCTAGAAAATGTAGTACATACCAGGAAGTCAGGGTTTGGTCCATTGGAGGGGTCATATCCTATTGCCCCAATTGTCATGAGACCCGCAAACTTGAGACAAGGGCATCTGTTACGAATAAACGTTACCAGGGAAACAAATTCTTCAGCCCCACAACCAGACTTATCTGAAACGGAGGTTAAAAACATTAAATGATACAGTTTATTACAAGGAATATGTGCAGAATGAAGAAATCTGATACTCTGCAGTATTATATACAAGTTTTTGTCAGGGGAAATTGGACATTATGATAGTTTGTAAGTAAGTATATCCCTTTCCCTCATAATTATAGACTCATTTTGACGCACTCAGTAGGTACCACATAAAGCCTGATCTGCAGAAAACCACAGTTAAACCTTACCAAATTTAATTACAAAATCCTCATTTCCAGACCACTGAGGAGCAGTGAACAGCATAAAACCTGATCAGCCTGCAAGTTACTTGCAGGCTGATCTGGTTTTATGCTGTTCGCATAGGTCTTTTCATGGTGTCCTCTATGAGAGAAAGGGTTAAAGGTCAACCACAAAGATTTCATTTTCATTATTATCTGTTATAAAACATTAGTGTAAAACCTTCTGTACAAAAAATATGTTTAAATTATTTGCAGTTTGTATGAAATCGGCTATTAAAAGTTGCAAAAATAACCCAGGTGAGAACAGTTTGATTGACTTTTCTCCCTTTGCTATGACGTCATCAATAGACAAAACTCTGCCGGCACTTATTCTTATTGAATAATTCACAGTTACTGTAACTAATTTCAAGCTAATCCAAGATGACAATGAATGAATAAGGGTGAAAATGTGTAGCTCAATTAATTAATTTACATTCCTATCAAAAATATTAAGATATATTCTTTATTCGGACATAATGAAAAAATGTAATATCGGGATGTATTCTAAAACAATATTTGATAATATTGACATAAAAGGTCCTGAATATGAGTAACGTCAATTAACGTGTCAATTAACGTTTTACCTAATTTCAAATCATACCTACATATCAAAATCCGTTAAATTCCTGTATCTGCATTGGGTTTTCACAAAGACCATGTTTCTTAATGAGAATAAAATCCCTAACATATCTACTGTTAAGAATTAACTTTTTGGTTTGGAAAGATTATGTAATTTCCTGTTTGGGGTCAATCAGGGGGTAACAGAAGAGTTACTCGGGTTAACTGATCCGGGTGTGTGTGTCGGAGAGATGCCTAATTAGTGGTGACTAATTGATGGGTATGATTTATGGCCCTGGGTGTGAAATATTGTCAAGCCAATCACTTTGAGATCTGAGCAGACGCTTACAGACAGTTGGGTTCATAGATGTTGAAACATTGTCAATTAGTCAATAATGACACAGATTAAGTCATAATTATCGCATTTAAAATTGAAAACTTTCATTCATTATAATGTAAAGGGAATTATTAGTGCAAATATTAATAAATAGCACAAACATATGCAGGTTGGTGAATATGTCTATGGATATAGGTAGGTTCTGTTGTTCCATTATTATTCAAATCAAATCGATTTTATGAGTTATGTCTTTTTGGGTGTAGAAAAAAAGTGAATGTGATTCTGATTATCTGAAAATGACATGAGAAAACTTGATTATTGACGAATGAATAGTTATGGACTGATAATAAAAAGCTTCTTTTTTTTTTTAATGGAATTATGATATAAAGGAAGACAGGAAAAATGCATGAAAGAAAGGTTAAGTGCTACTGCTTTCATATTTTTATTTCTTCCTGTGTTTCAACGTGTAAAAGTTATGGTTTATTGCTTCCTTTTCATAATGTGCATTACAAACAAGCGTCAATTCATAAATGTTCAGGACGTAGAGAATTAAAATAACCATGATTGCACTACTAACAGCAAAGTATAGGAATACCTCGTGTCATAGTGGTAATTCAAATTATGAAAATTTTCACTTGAAAACTTCTGTTTATTTCTGAATTTAAGATTTATTTCTCAGTCTATCTGATTTGCATAATCACAAATATATCATTTATTTTCGTCAAATTCGCAGATTAATTCACAGAAACAACTCAATAAAACCTTTAATTTCATACTAGACCAAAAACAAATATGACATGTTTGATTAAAACGTTTTAAATATGATTAATGATTACATACATTTATATGAAATTTAGAAGGCAAATGACAGTACTGTTGGTCTACAGATGACATCATAGGGGTCACGTGACCCTAAAATGTAAATACTGCCCAGCAGCTAACAAAATTGGCATTTAACATACTTTAAGAGATTTTCTTTTCCAAAAAAAATGTTTGTTCGTGGTTTCCCTTATGTAAATGGACAAAATAGGAAAGGTTTTAGAAAAAGTAAAATTTCTTTGTGGTTCACCTTTAAATTTCCCTCCATACAACAGTTAGTGACCACAACTGTTAATTGTCATCCAATTTTGTCCTTTGAAATCATGTTAACTCCTCCACAATGACACTGACAGCATATTAGCCACATTTATTTGAAGTGCAGATCTTATGTTATACAAGCTAGTACCGTTTAACATGTTAATTTACTAAAAATGTCTAAAGAGGTATAAAGAGAAAGAAACTGATTGAGAATGAAAGCCACCCACAAAAATGCACTCATAAAGTTATTACGGCTTTCCGCAACCTTTATTTTTTGTCGTTTTATCTTGATATTTTCACATAAGATGAATGTTATGATGTACATGTGCACCTTGTCTTTCAAATTTTCAAATTCGAAAAATTTACGAATTTATGGCAAAACCGAGATTCGAACTTTGGTCCTAAAATTATTATTTAATGTTACAAATGCTACTGATGAGTTAGAAGAATGAAAATTGGACAGCAAATCGGCCCAGAGGTCTACTTTCTTTTCTCTGAAAGATTTCCTTTTAAGTCACTTGTTTATGACTTCATTTAAAGGACAAAATCCTAGTTTTTCAAAGATTTCTCTCACTCTGGCATCATACATTTTAATTTAAATTAAAATTGCAGCGATAAAAAAGTATATTTTTATACATTCAATCATTTTCAATTTTTATTGCTCATATGATGTCATATTTGACGTCAACTTCAAAATTTTGTTCGCGCTCTAGAGCCTTCAATTTTGGTCCAATTATCTTGATTTTTACAGAAGATGTATTTTAGGATGTAGATTTGCACCTTGGCATTCAAATTTCCAAAAATTAAATTTAAATGTTACAAAGCCCCCTGATGCGTTAGAAGCATTAAAATTGGACAGCATATCGGCATAGAAGCTTACATTTTTTTTTCTGAATGATTTTCTCTTAAATCACGTGATTATGACATCATCAAAAAGACAAAAAGCATTTCTTTTTAAAGATTTCTCTCGCTCTGGTATCATGAATTTTGAGTCAATCTTAATTAAATCTTTAGAATTGATTGAGTTAAAATTGAAGTGATGCATACTGCAAGAAATGTTTGTTTTGTCACGTGGTTATGACGTCATGCATACTAAAGCAAGAATTATTTTAAAAAATCATATAAAATCGCCAATTAGACCAATGTATTTAAAATTTTCAAAAATGTTGAAACTTAGTACATTCATAAGGTCTTGAAAATTTCAAGTGATTAGGTCATCAAACATGGCAGTTATTCATGATTGATGGAATGCCTACTTGAAAATGTGAAAACAAACCTGTTCGCATTCTCGAAGATATATTTTTTTTCTGGATTAATAGAATGTTAGCTGAACATGTCCTTGCAAAAAAGATATTTTTCACTTGATTTTGACGTGGTTGAAATATAAAAATCATTAATTTCAATATGTATTCGCGCTCCAGCGTCATGAGTATTGATGCCAATCTTAAGAATACCTTAAGGAATTTATGTTGTGTCACTTGTTTATGACAACATTGATTTGTAAACAAAATATATTAAAAAGATAAAAAAATTGGATATATTAACTTTATATATGTAATATTGCCGTATCTTAACATGCGCAAAAAGTCCAGAAAATTTCAAGTGATTACGTTATCAAACAGACTTATCCATGTTTTTCGTAAAAGGGTTAATTCATGGAAATATATTAATTTGAAGAAAGAAATGAAAGTGGTCAATGGGTTGGTTCAGCAAGATCCGATTGTTCTTTTGCGATAAAGAGTGCCTGTGTTGAATAGTGAATTGTGATCCGTTTTTGAGTAAATGAGTCGCATTTACGATGAATGGGTATAATTATACTAGAGCCAGAAAACCTATATGGATATCATATTGCATTTGTTATCACAGCTTTCCGAAAACCTTTAGAAAATGACAAATACATGTAATTCTACCTATCAATATTTTATGTTTTCTATAGGTTTAACGGTTTCTTTTTCTAAATCTATAAAATAAGTAAATATATAAAGCAAATGAACTGTTGAAAGTTTCAAGACATTTATAAAGTTTATTACATAGAAATAAGAAATTATTTTCATGATTTTGCTTACACCTCTGCCTTTGTTTTCATATTTTTTTGCAAATGTAAAAGTTGAAAGTCATGGATTTCAAAGTATTTTTTTCTTTTTTATAATTTCAATTATGTGGATCAAATTGCAATGCTTTTTTGTTAAGTCATATGCTTACGAAGAAATAGATATTAAATAAAGAATAAAAAAACATTTAAAATCGATTGAATAACGTAAGAAAAAAATTCTTGAGGATAGTAATATCTTAAAATTTTCCTGTTGTTTTTACTGCATGATAGTAAACAGTTGCGTAATCAAATAAGATCCATATTTATGCTTTCTTAATATCTTCTTAAGAAGATAAAAATGAAAAAAAAAGAAAAAAAAAGATTCAAAGCTTATTTTTGAACATAAGTATATATTTATGATAATGATGATTTACGTATTGAATTTTACATTACTATGCATCATTATTTCATTTCTTTGTATTAACTTATATATTCAATACCTTTGAAATAAGCAAACTGAAAGCCGCTTCGTTTGTATCTTAAACAAATGACTTCTAGTATATTATTGTATCTTTCTATCTGAAAATAAAGTCTGAGCAACAGTGTAATTAGGTCTCCTCCTCTACATCAACCATTTTACCATATCGTCAGCAAATACTTTTGTATGGTGGAATTCCCAGCAATCTGTCCACGAGACATGAATGGTCCAACTCCTCGATATGTTCACTATCAGTTTCAAGTGACCAATGAATCAATGAATATCAAAACAAACCCCCAGGTGCCTTACTTACCACTCTGGTAAACATTCCTGTAAAGTTAATATTTCTGGCAGATATGTTCGTCACAGGATTTTGTGACAAATAGGAACAGCCCTTTTCAAATAACATAATAAGAATCCACATCCCAAAACGTGCTTGTAATTTCCCGTGACTGATGGTATGTTCATGACTTATGAGACATCAGTTTTAGAGACTTACTGTCCTCTCCGCTAGTGTTGACCTGAACCATGACCCGGAGGTGCCCCGGGCGACTGAACTTCTCCCAGTTGTTGTTGAGGGTCTGGGCCAGCTTCTGGCTGTCCACTGTCTCCACCATGTACAGATTGGGCAGCACTGCAATAAACATACAACTGACTGTGATCTACACTGGTAACATAAGTGACATCTGAACAGTTTATGTATGACATCAAACAGTTAAAACACAGGTTTCAGTTTTAAAACCAGGCTGGTCAATAATATATTCACATTAACCCTTT
>CM037778.1:73238201-73262659 GCA_021229015.1 Solen grandis
TCGATCTTTTGACAAATTATTGATAAAGCATAATCTATTTTGTGAGGTACAAAATAACACCAAATCACACACACACACACACACACACACTTTCGAGAGTGTTATATATAGGCGGGGGGTTAGCCCTAAAGGGGACCCGAAGGGCACAGCGTCCGCTATACCCCCCGCCTATGCCAACTGCCGCTGCCGACCTTCGGTAGATTGTCCTCTCATGTTAATATAGCGGCAGTGATTATATATTGGGCAGTGATTGGTTAATATTATAGCATACGATTTCCCGCCAAAAAAAAATTGTTTTTAAAAAAAAAAGACACCGTAGGTTAAGACATACACTGACTCAGCCTATCAATGTACATCTTAACCCACGGTATCTTTCTTTTTCTTATTTTTTTTTTTATTTTTATATGCATAATAACAACATTAACAATTCATACATTTATTTAATTTACATTTTATTGCATTGATCTTCTTTCCATTTTTCTGCCAGCGTCATCGTCTGGGTGCCAAGTGTCATGGTATATCTTCGTCGTGGTTCTGTCTGAGCTTCTTTTTCTTCAAACTTTTTTATGTTTGTCTGGACTTCTTTATCTTCCGTTGTCTTGATGTCTGTCTGGACTTCTTTATCTTCAGAAGTTCTTGACCTTTTGCTTGGACTCTCATCATCAAAATCCAACTTGCGTTTCGCTTTGGGTGATGACTTTGGCGTTGCCCATGTCTCCATACTGTCATCATATCTTGTTCTCTGTGCGTCCTGACTCATGTCTGCAATTTCCTGCATGATTTCTCTCTCTGCTTGCTTCACACTATCTGAACTTAAATTGTCAATCTTGATTCGCGCTTCTTTCAGAATGTCTTCTGGATCTCTTTTCTTTGTTTCTACTTCCTTTATAATGGGGCTGATCTCTTCAGCCCACCACCTTCTCATTGTAAACGACTTATCCGTCTTTGGTGTGCTTGTCTGTGGCTGTAATTCTTCTCTCAGATTGTCCATCATTTCGTTCCAAGTTGTATACCCCGGCATATCTTCTTGGTTCGGAGTGATTTCTTGTACTTCTTTTGGTGCCGGCATATCTGGTTCATCGTCGCTTATGACGATAACTTCTTCTTCTTTCTTCTTTTGTGGTTCCACTACTTCCGTCGCATCACCGCTACAACTGCAACTTGCCAGTCCTGGTATCCGTAAATTCAGTTTCAAATTCCTCTTCTTTCTCTTGAGCATGGTCAATGACTTTTCACTAGATAGAGTATAGGGACTCACCGGGTTCCCCATCATCTCTTTCGTATACTTGCGTTCATTTAAAATGAACTTGCGTATTCTCCTGAGACACTGCCTCAACTTAGTCTTAATGTTCTTATCAAAACTGGAATATAGTTCCTCTAATGGCCACTCTGGTTCTTGTAGCTCAATCTTTTTGAGGTAGTATTCCACTTGTCTGCGAATTTGCTTCTTGTACTTCAATTTCTTTGCTGGATTGTTCCTTGGTGTTACGTACTTCTCTGATGTACTTTCATCTTTCATGGATATGACCGGCATGTGAGACAAGTCCTCGATATGATAGCCCTGTTTTGCCTTGTGGTCAATGCTGCTTTTTAAGTAGCTGCAAATCTGTCTCTCTAGATCTCCATTGTCAATCAGTTGATGACTCTTGAAAATCACTTCAGTGGGCTCGTTGCATGCTTCCTGGTAATACTTCTCTGAGTGCATATATACATGCTCTCTTATGTATTTCTCCAAAGATGGCGCCGACTTTGCCATGATCTCTGCGTGGATTTCCAACACTTTGGCTATGTTGTCATGATTGGCATATGGCCCTACATCTGTCCAATCTTCGTAATCATCTGACCTCATTTCTTCAAATACTTTCGCGAAGTATAGAGTGTTGGGCGTCATGGCCTCTTCCAAAAATGGAGCCTTCTTTAGGTTGAGGTGGTAGAACATTCTGTTCAAAAATGCTTGTTCCTCTTGTGAAAAGAAGGCCCATGGACGGGTATTGCTGGACATCAAGATTGGGGTGCGAGCTAGACGTTTCGGCTCCCGGTTTTTAACGTTGACTGTAGTACTTTGTCCCTCAAGGATCTTCTTCAACTCTTCCACTTGTTCAGGTTTTGTCAAGGAGAGTTCAGGTATATGGATAACCAGTTTATCGAGACACTTTTGGAAGGCGAAATCAGTGCTTTGTACTGTCTGGCCGGTGTTATCCATAAACGGTGTCAGGGCGTTCATCCAAAACGTCTTCCCCGCATTGCTCGCGCCGTGAAGGAATAGACAGTTTTTCTTCGGTAGTTTTTTATCCAGTATAAGAAACATCTCCAGCAACAACTCTCCGGTCTCAATCCCTTGGTGATTACACCATTTTTCAAATAAGCGTCCGGTCTCAAAAATCGTCATGGTATCCTCATCAGGCATATATTCATTCAACAACTTCTCGGTATATGCGTTTTCCACCTTCATCTGACTGTAGTGAAGTTCTTTCACAGCCTCGTTACGTATTGCCTGGAAATTGCTGATGAGTGATATATAGCGCCAAGTATCCAAGTCCTGTTGGTTGTTCTGGTTTATTATTTCTTGCAGCATGCGGTCACAATCGTTGGTTTGATATTTCTGGAGCAAGTCCTTCAACATTTCTACACGCTTTGCTGTTTTATTCTTCTCTTCAACTTTTTCGGCCTCCTTAATCTTAAACGTAAGCTTAGACCCTTCTGCCATGCGTTGAATGATGTCTCCCATCCCAGAGCGTTGTTTTGTCATTCTCTTTGTCATAGGGTTGTCAACAGTGGTAGGATGTTCATCATCATTTCTTCCCTCCTCTTCTATCTCTTCATTGACTTTGTCGTATTGTCCGCCGTACTGTAGACTCTTCTTCAATATTCCTGACAACTGAAGATTATTCACCCCCATTAGGATCCTAGGGCTTTCCAGCATGTGTTTGCAGAGATTCATGGGGTATAAGACCTTTTGGTACTTAATACGAATGTCAACTTTCTTGAGCTCCTTACTCAACTGCGTGTACTGGTAACACTGTGATAGCTTGTTGTTTGTTTCATTAGACACAATCAGGTGAATATGCATTCCGTTTACTTGGCATGCTGTGTCCACCTCCCCGTCATGCCAAATAAAGGCGCACGGGAAGCTGTTCGCAAATCTCTTGAGCTGATTATTCACGCGTTGGGTTGAGTCATCCATTGCCTGATATATCGGTAGCTGGGTGGCAAAGTTAATTGTCGGCCAGTTAAGTATCTCTGTATTGCTCTCGTCATAGTTCCTTTCACTGGCATACTCGCCGAGACACGTTCCTTTGGGTGACACCTTAATTTTCCCATCCTCTTCTAACTGGAATATACGATTCTCTATCGTTTGTGGCGAAATCAGTCCGTTCAAATTATATATAATGACGGAGCACAAGTTCTGAGCTGAAATTGACTTCTCAAGCAGTTCAGTTGAGATTTGTTTCGGCCTCTTGCCGCGGTTGAATTCTTGGCTGTAAATAATAAGAAACACTAATTGCAACTTTGAATCTTTTAATTAAGCAAACTGACTTAAATCTTGCAAGGGGGTTAAATTAGCTAGTCCAGTCATATCAATAACATCTCCTACAATACTGAAGAAGGGGAAAGCATTATCAATGATATCCAAGAAAACACCACCTTTCCTAAATGCATCTAATATTTCTGAGTTGTTTAGAGGTTGAAATTTTCCTAATTGGGTAATGATTTTGTCAAGTACTGGTTGCAGTAGTGTTTGTATCTGTGATGGTGATACTACATTTTGTAATGCTTTCATTTTAGATTCTAATTCATTTAATCTTATCTTGAATGCGGTATGTTAAGTGGTTGATTTGCATGTCTGCCCAATTTGTTTGTAGAAATTCTTGTTGTACTAGCTTTAAATCATTTATTTCTGAGACTGCATAATTTGTTTTATCTGTATTATCTAGTGTGTTAATATTACTTGCGTCAAAGTAACTTGGTAAATCTAAGTCATAGAACTGTGCATTTGGGTCATTTGTTAATTTTGGCTCTATTTTCTGATCTGGTAGTATATCAGTTGTGTTTGATTCCATTAAATACACCAATAGTGGGACTCCTGGCTTTGTTGTAATGAACTTATAGACACCATATTTCAATTGATTTTCATCACTTACACCATCTGTTATGTAATATTCTGTTTCAAATTGCCATACGTGGTCTATGTCTGATGTCAAGGATGTTGATAAGCCTCTTGCAACTGGTTTTTTAACTTTAGTTTTACAGACTAGATATCTATAATTTATCTGTAATGGATCTACTACACCATCTAATAGAGTTAAGTCAGTGAACCCATATTGTGGATACTTACCTCCGCTTTTCTCTCTGTCATTAAGTACTGACATATAATTACATGAAAGAATCCAGTAATGATATCTTTTAGTAGCTGGTGTCATTAATCTTCTAACATCTAAATTTGTTTCTAATTTAAAGGCTTGATATGCTTCCCATTCTGATTTATTCATCCATTCTAATGCTTTTATGACTGCAAACACATGTTTTAGAAATAATAAGTTACTTGAATGTACATCTCTACCTCCATGTGCTTCATGTGGATATTGAAACTTCCATGCTATAGGTGGTAATACTGCTATTTCTTTACTGTTACCTATTGGTAGTGGTCTTGGATTTATGATAATGGTTTTCAACCCTGGTTCTTGACTTAACAATTTATCAATATTAAACGTATATTTTCCTGTATGTGTCCTTACATCTTTTTCTATGGCTCTATCAAATCTGGCTTTAATATTTGGACTATATCTAAAAAATAATTTATTAACAGCATAAATCATAGTTTGATTAAGAGTCATTTCATAATTATAATTTCCATTAACAAAAATGTTAGTAACAACTTGTTCTCTAGTTAAGTATCTATGATCCATAGTTGCTGTGATCACTCACCCTTGCTCAGTCATTGGTCTTGGGAACTTTTGCTGCACTTCCTCCTTGGTCGTCTCCTTCGTGGCCTCGCTTTGGTTGATATGATCCCTGGAGATCTAGACCTCTCCCCGTGTCTGTGTCTGGAATAGGATCAATTGGTTCTCTATCACCAAATAATTCAGGTGATGTTGGTAATTTAGGTACAACTGGTTTATCTGTTCTTGTACGTTTTACTTCGTCTTGTCCTAAATAGTTTTCTATTCTACTAGCAAAATATTCTCTATCTTGTAGTAATAACTCTGATGCTTTAACGAAATCATCTGGTGTGAACGTGGGTCCTGATACTGGCCCTTGTACTTGTGCAGGTAGTGTGTCAACTAATTGAACTGGCTTTGTATCTAATGTCTTTTTAACTTTACTTTTACCCCATGGGTCTGCTTTTCCTTTAGCAATTACTTGATTAATTCCATCAATTCTTTGTTGTATTTTATGTTTGTTATGTTTGTTTAATTCTTTAATTTGATCTATGTCCCATATTTGCATTAAGCCTGTCTTTCCAAACACTCTTCCTCCTGTTCCTAATTTAGGATAAGGTGTATATCTGTTTTGTGTTCTGGGGTTAGTCCATACTGGTGGGTCTTCAACACCTATTTCACTCCATAATTCTCTTGGTCTTATGAATCTTATATTATTTAATTTAGGTGAGCCTGATGTTGAAGGTTTAACTTCTACTGGTAATACTGGTTGATTGTTTTTGTCTGTTAATAATCCATCTTCTGTATTTATTTTGTATTTTTCTTTATCATTTGCAGTTAAATTGTCATTGATTGTGGCGGTAACATTTCCTCAAAAATTTTAATATCCTTATCTAGACCATAGTCTTCAAGTACTTGTTTTTGTAGCATTGGTGGTATTTCATTTTTGTGTTGTTTTTCTAATGCATCTGTATCTACTTTTATTGTTAATGGTTCATCCTTTTCTGTTGTTTGTATTTTAGTATCGTAGCCTTTAGATTCTAACTTAATTGCAACTTCTTCTATTGTAGCATGCTTTTTAACTTCAGGTTTTTTAACTGGTTGTGGTTTTTCTTTACTGGCATCTGCATACATAATGCCAGTTAGAGGCATGACGAAATTTTCAGCATGAACACCAAAGTTATATCTTAGTCTATCTGCAGCAGATTTTTCATAGTTATCTTTATATATGGTATTTAATCTTTCTGCTTGGTCACCCAACAAGAATAAATTAATGCCGCCAGTAGGTGAGTAGAAGAATTCAATAGTTGAGATTATGTCCTTTTTTCATATTTGCTTGCACACCATATACAGTAGATAATAATTTATTAGCTAGTTTTAAACTGTTGACATTGCATGGTTGTGCCCCCATATCTGCAAAGCTAGCACATGGAATTCTACCTGAATCAAAGTTAAATGTTCTACTTAATGGTTGACCTGTTTTCCAATTACTAACTGTAAATAAACCGTTATATGGGTCAAACACTGTTGAGTCTAAGTCATCAGTATTTTCATGCTTAAATGACAATGTCATTTCAGGTGGGAATCTTATTTTAGCTCTAGGTATAGTACCTTCATTTATATTTTGTGGTTCGACAACTGTAAAGTTTCTATTGACTTCAAATAACCCTCTTTTGCCTATTGGCACAATATTATGTGGTCTAAATTTACCTGTTTTGTCTTCAAATATTTCTATTGTGTCTGTTTGTGGAGTAGTTACTATTCTACCATCAGCTTGTATTTCATCTCTACTAGTTATTAAATCAGTACAATGGAATGCGTGACTAAGTATTTTATAAGAGTTAGCTCTGGACATATATTTCCATAAGTGTGTTGGTAGTACAGAAGCCTTAGTTGTATTATAGGGTAAATAAGATGCACCCCAGTCATATGATAGACATAATTCTTTGTTTTCATCAGTTTCGTAAGCACCCCCAGTTGCATCAATACCAGCACCCAGAAAATGCATATAAGTTCTACTAAAAGTAACTGTCTCAGAATAACCAGTATCTTCTGCTCTAGTAAAGTTAGTGTCTATGCCTACATTGCCAGATGAAGTTCCGCTACCAAAACCTAAGTCAGCTTGGACTTCAGTGTTATTGGTTTCAGCATTTGTTAATAAGTCTTTTCTTGCGTTTTTAGTACTCATCTTCAGACTGTAAGATTGTTAAAATAGATAATATATCTCTAAGCTTTCTTTCAAGTCTCAAATAAATTCTCGGAAAATCTCTAGATCTAGCTCTTTGCAATTCTATTCTCATAAAGTTAACTGATACAAGTTTAATAATAAGAGCTTCGTAATTTTCCATTACTCACGGTTTATGATCCTCCTTCCTTGTTTCCTCCTTTTTATGAAACACTAAACACAGTTGATCCAATTTAAGATACTTTAAGTTCTCTTTGTTAAGAAATATATGAATATTGAGCGTAGCAGTCTGCATCAACTACTCTCGGCGCCCACTGTATTCTGAATGATGATTTAAAATGGCTGACAGTTATTTTATATTGTTTATTCTGTTAAGTAGGCTCTGATTGGCTGAATAATGTTTGTTTTGTCTGTTGCTAAGACGCTCTCGCGTGGAATACAGTTGTCGTCATGTCTAGCACGTGAGGAAGGATCACTGCCCAATCATAACTGCCGAAACAATCACTGCCGTCGATTGAGAATGAAAGGACACATTCTATTGGTTGGGCAGTGGCAGTGCCGTCGCCCTTCGGGGACCCGTAGGGCTCAGCGTCCGCTAATCGGCACTGCCACTGCCCAACCAATAGAATGTGTTATATATATAACACTCTCGAAAGCTTTCAAGTCAATACCATAAAGGATGTTAAGCAAGAGGGCCATTATTTGCAAGTTATCAGCCTTGGTTTCCTGATACCCCTTAACCATTTCGTAAACATTCAAGTCAATACCATAATGTGTTTTTGAGATATAATGCTGACAGTAGCTTGCATGTTAAATTTAATCAAAATTTTAAAGTTAAAAATGGGGCCATAATTAATATATTAAGTCAACAAATATCTACCCTGATTGCCTGATATTCAAGTCCATACATTAAATGATTACTGAGATATAAAGTTTATACTAACTTGCATGCAAAACTGTAACCTGGAGCTGCAATGACAACGCGATGCCGAAGGATATTCTTTGAAAAATTCAGCTAAAATACATTTCAGTTTCAGCTTGCTTTTTTTTTCAGAAAAAAAAGGTAAAAAAATGGTTCAAGATTTTGTACTGGTGCTTTTTCATTTCAGGGCTTCCCGCCAATCAACTAGTCACTCTAGAATCGCCTGAAATAAGGCAGAGGAAAGACGGTTTAGAGTTTGGTTTTTCATTCTGCATTCTTGAATCAACTGGGTATGAGAATATCCACATGTTCATCGACCCCACAAAAGTCAATGACCTTAAAACCAGTGGCTCCTACGTTTTGATTAGAGGTTCAATATTAGATGACAACAGTGTAAAAGTTACAAAAAAATCAATGGTATGTATATAACATTCTATATGAAAATAACTTATTAAAAAATAAGTCTTTTTTTAGCTCACCTGAGCACAACGTGCTCATGGTGAGCTTTTGTGTTGGTCCGCCGTCCGTCGTGCGTCGTCAACTTTTTAATTCAAACGACTTCTCCTCCTAACCTACTGGGCAGATTTTAATAAAACTTTACAAAAATGACCCTTGGGTGACCCTCTTTCAAGTTTGTTCAAATGGTTCCAGTCTGTTGAATAACTAGGTCACAGGAGCTTAAAATAGACAAAAAATTTACAAAAAATTGCAATCTTCAAAATCTTCTTCTCTGAAACCAAAAGGCACAAAGCTTTGATATTTGGTATGTAGCATCATATTATGGTCCTCTACCAAGTTTGTTCAAATTATGGCCCTGGGGTCAAAATTGGCCCCGCCCTCGGGTCACTTTATTTACATAGGCTTATATAGGGAAAACTTAGAAAAATCTTCTTCTCCGAAACCGTATTTCACAATCACCCCACTTTATCTCAAACTGAAGATTATATTCAAGTAGAAATGCACTAATTAATTAAAACTTTTTAACTATAAAAACACAATGTTTCATTATTCCTGATCTGACTTAAAAATATACATAAAGAAAATCATTTAAGCCTTTAAAAAAGAGGCCCAAGGGCCATAAACGCTCACCAGTAAATCAGCATATTCAAGATTTTTTCTGTAAGGAAATCAAATGACAAACCAGAGAGCAACTTCATTTTAGCAATCATGGCAGACATTCATGAAATCAATCCTGACCATTAATTTCATGGAAGTAAAATTCTGAAATTTATTAATTGTATTATCAGTTGCAGTTACACGATGTGAATGGAGTTCGAAAAATAAACTAGCAGAATTTATCATGATAGTTTGAAAGACACAGGGCTTTTTGTATGGGAAAAAAATGAAAGCAGTTCGTTAAAATGGTTGATTTAACTTTTACATAACATGATTAAACTTTTAAATAACAATCTGTAACAAAATATTTCGAAAATTCTTTAATATCGTTTCAGATTCCTTTTATTTACAAGTTGTCAAAAGAGAAAGTAAATCCGCGAAAACTGATGACATTTAGAAATGCAAAGCTTTTTAGCTCACCTGAGCACTTGTGCTCGGGTGAGCTTTTGTGATCGCCTTTTGTCCGTCGTGCGTCGTCCGTCGTCAACAATTGCTTGTGAACACTCTAGAGGCCACAGTTTTGGCCCAATCTTCATGAAACTTGGTCAGGATGTTTGTCTACATGATATCTCGAATGAGTTCGAAATTGGGCATGTGGGGCAAAAACTAGGTCACTATGTCAAATCTTAGAAAAACCTTGTGAACACTCTAGAGGCCACAAATTTAGCCCAATCTTCATCAAACTTAATCAGGATGTTAGTCTACATGGCTAATTTATTCTTGAATTTTATTGGTTAAACTCAAAAGCACACCTGATTGGTTAATCTGATATGACGTCACTAAACCATTCGTATTTAAAAGACATTTTTAGGAATTTTGTTCATTCATTTTATGAACGACTTGACCATGAAATCAACGTTTAAACTTTCTCGACACATACCGTCGAAAAGCACTTGAGTGCCTCAGTGTTTTTTAGTGAACGTGTCATGTACAGAACTATTCAGATGTGTTTAGAAAAACCTAACGGAGAAGCAGTATGGTAAACGTTTTGAAGTGACAAAACGTTTAATGACCCTATTGGACTTTTGGGATATACAAATACACCAAGCAAGAAAATCAAAGTCGTATTTACCAGGACCAAAAGGGTGATTTTTATTATAACTGCTTACCCCGTTACCTAGCGGAATTACTGGCTTGTCTGGACACGTTTTTCTATTCTTAGAGATGACGGAGGTGTAGCAGCTAGTAGTAGTAGTATAAAGACACTTTGGCAACTTTGCAGGCACGGTAGGCACGTTCACGTGACCTCTGTCGTAACAATGGGGTCAGTCACGACTGAACACAAACAATGGGGATGCTGCACCTAAGGATGAGTAGCATTCCAAGTAGATCACGTGACGTAACAATGGGGTCAACACGAACAATAGGGAGGCTGCACCTAAGGATGAGTAACATTCCAAGTAGGGGTCATTGATCCCTTACATAACAATAATATAGGATACACCCATATCTAGTATCTATGAGGTCATCATGGTAAACAATGAATGACACACCCCTGTCATAACGAGGAGAGCTGTATTATATAACAACGTCTTCTATATAGAAACGACGTTTATTGAAATCAGAAGTATATTTGACTATTATATATTTTCATTCAAGCTACTCCCATACCTTTTTTTAATTATTATTTGTTTATTTAATCCCGATAAAAGTAGCTACATTTCACAACTAAATGTCCGAAATAAATTGACAGGCTTATTACAAATATACGCCACAGTATAATCAGCATGTTACCATAACCCATCCTACATTCTATCGGATGATAAGATAACAATACCCTTTCAACAGTAAACACCGGGTCTTTGAAATACAATACTATACAAACTAGGGTATTAGTTACATCGTGAGCGTCAACCATGAAATCTATTAACGGAGCAGACGATAGGTCGCGTGTCATATAACACCTTCTTTTACCCTCTCTCTCTCTCTGCATTCGTGTGTGTGTATAACTATTACCAGTATGTTGTTTACTGTTAAACCTTTTCGGGCGTAGTCGTGCGTTTCCGCTGTGGGTTCTAATTCCGATCGGGTGTTCGGGATTTTCATGCGAGGAGGCCTTGGGTTCGACTACCGGTCGTGACTTCGGGATTTTTCATGCGAGGAAGCCTTTGGTTCGACTCCTGGTCGGGATTTCTTGTACCTTCCAGCTGGATTGTGATACATCGGGGTAGCGTGTCTAATTATACCTCGTATCTCTCTCTCTCTCTTATCGAGATTTTTCCAATCTCTAGCCCCTTTTTCACTGTGGGTTCGAATCCCGTTCGAGACTTCGAATTTTTCATGCGAGGAAGACTGGATCGCGATAGATCGGGACCTTTTTGCCTTCTACAGAGGTCCTGCGGGGTCTTCCTCCCCTTGTAATTAGCTATACATCACTGAAATACTGTCGAAGCGACGGTAAACACCAATCCTTCAATCTCTAACTCAATGTCCATAACGAAATAAGTCAACATTTGATTAACTTAATTTTTATTATTATTTTTTTTTCTTAACAATCAAATTTCATATTTCAACTGATTGATTTCTGCCTGCAGCTCTCTAAGCTGCCGCAGGCAGTTCTGGAGGTTTCCCTCCACCACCATCGCATTCCTGTTGAGGTGTGCCTATAAAATAAAAAGATAATTAGAAACGACCTAAAGCAAATACACGATATAAGTTTTAATGATAAATTTAAAATGATATTTAAGTTCTATCGGAGTATTAACCCCACAATTTAGCCTATGTTATTAAGATTAATTTCATATAAGAAAATAACATGTACTCACAGTTCTCATCACGGCGGGATGCCACTCTATATCCGCTCGGGGTGTAGCGGGAGGGGGTGACATTATCACCTCTCCTGGAAATAGGACCCGCCTGACTTTGAGCTGAAAAAAAAAATCAAATTACAGCGTAAACAAAGTTATTCCATCGGAAAGTTTAGCTGTTTAAACCTTTCTTATGTTTTATGTCAATTTCTTTTCTTTTCCCGTTTAATTAAGTCTCATAAATGGGAAGAGTGAAGGTCAAAACTTAATAACTTACGGATGGTTCGCCGGAATCCTGTCGGCGACATTAAGGTGTGGTAGTTGACTTAATTCTTGACTGAAACACAAGAAATAGAAACCTATTATGTTTTATACAAATATCGATTACACGAATCATACTGATTAGGATGCAGCTTGCGAGTCTAGACAAATCGCGGCGCTGACCCATAGAAGGTGCGACTATCTTTTGTTTATAGTATAATAGGGTTTATCTACAACTTGAGTACACAATAGAAATCTATTATGTTTTATACAAATATCGATTACACGAATCATACTGATTAAGGTGCGGCTTGCGAGTCTAGACAAATCGCAGCGCTGACCCACAGAAGGTGCGGTTATCTTTTGTATATAATATAATAGAGTTTATCTATCGAACGTAATATGCAATATAATAGGAACAAATCTGAGTCATTATTTCTCAATAAATTATTGCGTTTAATCTATAACGCATTAGTTTAAGTTCGGATTTGAAAGTGACAGGATCTAGCGTTTGTGCTTATTAAAACTTTAAATACAAGAAATTAATTGAAATTTAGAGTTTTTTAGCGTAATAAACGGATCGATATTTAAGCGGTGATTGCATTATTTTTTTATTGTGACCACATTTTTCACCATTTTTAAGAAATAAAACGGAGCTTACCTCTGACATCGTGCGTCCAAAGAGAAGTGAAGTTTGGAGACCAAATATTCAATGCTTTTGAATTCGTAAAATCACGGTGTTCGATTCAGTATTTCATTCCCTAAGCATCTAGATTGAAAATGGAATAAGGTCATTGATCCGGTAATACCAATTACGTTTAGGTCAACTGAAATGGAATATCTTCTTGATCATCTCCAAGACAGTATTGAAGATCAGTCTTACACGCAAGCTGACCTAGATTTAATCGATCAGATTGAAAATTCATATTTGCAAAAGAAAGAATTCGACGCTGTAGGTAAGTTATTTTGTCATTAAAGGGACAACAGTGCTTATCGAAATGAAATTTCTTATGGTTATAATATAAGTCCTGTTTCATATTTAATTCTTGCTTTTCATTGTAATAGGTATATCTACCAATTCATTAAATTTAGACGAAGACACGCTGAACTGGCCATCAAGACAAATATTACACTCTACACTCGTGAATGACACGAATGAAATCAACCTGGAATTTGAAACCGATCTAGAATTTTCGTGCGAATAAATCTCTGAAGGTATTCATCTATTTTATGAGTCGGGTCGGGTCTAAAAATAAAGTATCTTTAAATATTTTCATGACCATCCTATCAGATAAAACACTTTTTTGGTAATTTAGCGAATGTTTTATATATATATATATAGTTCGCCTTAATGCTTTTCCAAACATTCATATTAATTGCTTTATTACAAATCACCAGTTTTCTCATTTATCTCGTTTGCGATACTATGTTTCATATAACCACATCTCTCTATCTCTCTCTCTCCTTAAAATTATGCACACATCTCTCTATCTCTCTTTCCTTAAAATTATGCACTTAATTAAAAACTCAGGGGGTAAGGAACTACAACTCAAACTTTTTTTATTTTACTTTAATTGACGAAATCTAAGTATAGTGATTCTATGAAAATAGGAAATATAATAGAGAAATGAAATATAAACAACATCCCAAATGTATCTGGTAGGTAACGTCTTTTGAAATGATTTTAATTTAATAAAAAGGTTGAAAAAATGGTTTTGATATTTCATCTATTTCCGCTTGAGCTTCTTTTCGTAGGTTTGATTTTGAAGTAGTTACAATTGATAGCATTTTCCGTGATGTTGAGTAATTACAAATTGGACAGTTTGGAAATTTAAATATAAGTTTTGAGCAACATAGGTGCACAAATTGACGACAACAAATGGTTCTTTTGATAGGGAAACAAACGGTCATATCATTATAATGTGGAGAGAGGACATCTTCGAGTGAGGATGAATGATAAAATGTACAGATTTTACAACTTTGTATCCAATAAGGTGTAAAGTTTTGAATGTTTAAACATGGTTTATTAATGTTTGAAAATCTATGAAGTTGCGTGAAAAGTTTAGAATCATTGTATAGAGAATATGCCTTTTTAAGACGTATTAAAAGTTGGATGGTGAAATGGTGATTTTGGCCATATAATTGAAATATTTGGACAAATTTAAGCATTGGATCATATAAAAAATGTCATCTAAAAGTTCTTGAACTTGAAAAAAGTCTGCAAAATATACAACGTAAGGGAAGGGAATAAAGCTACAAAAATACTCAATGGGGTTTTATTAAGAAAAATTGAAAAAATGTTAAATTACGTTTGGAATTTGTTAATGGAAAGGGTACTATAATGTTTTAAGTATTTACGAAATTCAGACCGTCATGAAACCTTTCCATACACCTAAAATATTCAGAATGTTTCAGTAATTGTTTCTTCTTCAGATACATTTTGTCTATTCAAATTGCAAAAATACTAACTACTACAAGTTACCAAATATACTTTCTAATAAACGTTTCCACTTTTAAACATATCTTTTAATAGCAAATTTTGTGGTAAACAATTAAGTCAATATCTTTTAATAGCATTTGAATACCGTATTCTCACTTGTGGTAAGATACCAGTAAACAAATATGATCACCGTATTCTCACTTGTGGTAAGATACCATGTAAACAACCAATAACCGATAATCCAGCCACATTCAACACCTGCAGTTTATGCATAGATAAATTCGATCCTAGATTTCATCGTCAAAAGCATATTCTTCAAAAAAGTTATATGGTGGTGTTATCGCCTCAAACACATTCGTATATTCCTGTTTTACACCAGTGGTTGGCTGAAGCACATCATTGGTTGGCTGAAGCACATTATTGGTTGGAGTGGTTAATAGCTCCTTAAGCACCGAAGAGGTTGAACACAACAGAGAAGCTGAATTTAGGGTGTTGTGTTGGGATGTTTAGTTGGGGTTGGTGTAGTCCAGATGTTGGTTGGATCTGTAGTCCAGATGTTGGTTGGGTTGGTTGGATCTGTAGTCCAGATGTTTGTTGGGTTGGTTGGATCTGTAGTCCTGTTAAGATTGAAGGGTGTCTTGTTGTTGATGATGGAGGAATCTGTAGGGTAGATGTTGATGGTACAGCCTGCCTCAGTGGTAAAACACCATGTGATGTTTGCTGTTTGGGATGTGATGATAATGGTGATGATGGTTGAGACGGTGGTTGATGCAGTGGTAATTTCATCGGTGTTCTCGTCCACTCATTTCCTACTCTAGTCAGCTTCATTCGAAGTGGACTTTCCATCCTTCGCTTTTTCGGGCTTGGTTGATTCTCTTTATCATCGAGGGAGAGCTTTCGTTTCATCAAACCCTTAAATTATACAGTAAACATATTATTGGTATAAGCTAGTGTAAAAGGTTTGAGAATAAACATCGTCATTATCCAACAACTTAAGAAAGAGCGCTTTGGTTTAACATTAAAATATCACATTCATTTTAATGGAGGAACACTAGACTAATAAAAATGTAAATTGGATAAGTTTGAATGAATCAAATTCAATAAAATATATATATATATATACATCTTTCATAGAATTAATCAAATGACAAGCATAGAATTTAACCAAATAATAAAATCCATATATTACCTCACATGGTGTACCATTCGACAGTTGATGGCATAATTCAGAGTCCGCCTGACTCCATTCACCCCAGTTTTCAACTATTTCCTTCATAACATGAACTGGTAACGAAACATGCTTTGACTTGGTTTCATCTCTTATATGGAAATAGGTGTTTTGTTTAAATTGGTTCATTGTTACTCCGAATCTACTCCCACCAATACTTTGTGACACTCTCACCAACTTCCCATTTGAATTATCAAACATTCTGAACATGATTGTACTTTAGCTCAAAACTGAATGATTTGCAAGTGTAGAACACTGAACTTTTATAGTACTGTATAGTTTTGTATTTCAGTCATATAGCGATTTCCAGCTAATTACAGGTGGGGGGGGGACCCAAATGTCCACGTAAAACACCAACCTTCCGCAAGTCAGCTGGAAAGCTTTCTCGCATAAAAATCTGAATGACCCTGTCAGGATTCGAACCTACTCGGTGAGGGGCTGTAAGCGACTATATACCTTTAAAACAAACAACAAATATTAGCTTTGAACATAAATTTAAATGACTCCACTCCAGGTTTTACATTATGCCGCCAAAGAACCAGTCTCTTTTACTGGCAACTTGTGTTGCTGGTCAATCACTGTAGCGGTTATTATCTTGCATAACTGACCTACTGCTGACCGCTCGATGATCACCAACAAGTCTAAAAGGTCATAGATGATGGCACGGTGCCATCACATGTGTTGAGGGTACAGACCGTAATCCGTTCAAGTACACCAAACGAACGTAAACGAAACGCTATTCAAACGCAAACGAAACACGAACGGAACGCAAACGAAACGTTAAACGAAAACGTAAACTATCGAACGTTTCACGGCCGAACGATTCACAAACGCAAACGAACTATACAAAACGATAAACGCAAACGATAAACGGTATCAAAACGTTTGCATTAAACGCTGAGGTATGGGATTCGGATATTCTCTAACTTTATCGTGGTTATGTTGACAGTGCAATTATATTTTAACGAAAAAAAAAACACATCAATAGTGCATTCATTTATGCCAAAAGCATTTTTTTTTGTTAAATAAATGAGTGATACAATTGTAAAAAAATGTTTACAATAAAGTAAAAAGGGATTTTTTCTTCCCCCGTCATAAGATTTATTTTTGTTTATGTAATAAACATAAAAGCGGCCTAGAATTGGTTCTCTATTCACGTGTTTGTATAAGCGTTTATTAACGGCGACTTGACCAGTCAGTGTATTGGCGAACGGGTATTGTGACAATTTGAGAAGATAATTGTCTAAGTTAGTGTGATAGGCTGATTAGTCATTATGACAACATCCGGCAGCTTGCATGTATGAAATTGCCGAAGATTCCCCAAATTGACTACATGTACAATATTAGCCGATAAATTAAGAGAGCTTGTTTGTTACACGTGGTTGTTGTAATATTTTATTAATTTTTTTTTATCCATTAATCATGTTTTTTTTTTCTCTAAATACGTTCTCGATAAATTTCAACAACGGAAAATTGTATCATTTAAGTCTAAATATATTGTTACACACAAGTGACACAATGCAATATGTTTATGACGTGAATATCTGCCACCCCATTATTTATACGAGTCGGACAAATTTCAGTTATAAACACCGGGATAAACACCTGTTATATAAAAAAGAAATGCTCATGTGAAGATGACTATTGATATATAGTAGACCTAAATTGTTTTACAATGTCTTGGTAGTTGATTACATTGATAAACGTACATGCCTACAAAACGAAGAAGAAAAATTTAACTAATGAACTGCCTATCAGAATAACTTTCTAAATTAAAGAATACAATTCCTCTTGATTTAATGTTTTTTAAACAAAATCCCAGTGGTTTGTTATCTGTTTGCAGTAAAGCTATACATTTACCATAATATCTTGAAATAAAGTGTCTACGTGTACCATGTATCTGCATACATTGGACAATTTAAAACAAATGTTATCAGTCTTGCTAAAAAGTGACATGCTAAAAACTTATCATGCTTTAAAGTGTTTTTTATTTACGTTTTAATATCTTGTATTGATCAAAAATTTCCTTCTAGAAATTTCACCAAAATCTGAATGAAACAAATACAATTGTGAATTTCACTAAGTGTCACAAAAAAATGACACCATACAGCACTAGCACCCCATATCTGTTTATTCCCACTTCCGTTCTGTATGTGTGTTAGGTCGCGAAGTCTAATGATGAGGGGAAGGGGCGTTATCGTTGAAACAATACTTCACTAAGAAGGATGACCGGATGTAATTAGTATATTAACAACATTCCTTTCTGACTGACCAATGACAGACGGAGACATTTTTATACAACCCACATTATTGACGGTATATAAGCTTTCAGAAGAAATATCTTTCCACTATCTGCAAGATCTACAAACAGAAATAGGTAAGTCAATAAGACTTGTTATTATTGTTTATCGTCATCCAAAACTGCTCTCTTGATGTAGATGTATTGTTAGAGTTACAATTATGAGTAATAGAATTGTATGTCATATGAAATATAACACGATGTTCTAGTACATCTCTCTGTAAATACTATTAAAATAATGCCATTGAAATGGTTAAAACATATGTCCTTCACAATTCCAATTTATTGGCTATATATGTAGGGGACCGGTGACCGAAAATGCCTGGGAAACGGTTGGGGTGCCGTTTTTTGGGCACCCTTGAACACGAGGGAGCAGGTGGCCGAAGCGGAGAAACCGCAGGGCTGCCTGAAGAAGAACTCGAGTCCGAACTTTTTTCAGTTAGGATCGGCGAAGACCGGTGACCCACACGCCTAGAGTGGTGAGCCGACCGGCGTTCGTGACGCTGCCGACCGGTGGTGACCGTCTTGACCGGTGACCGGTGGCTAGACCTGACCGGTGACCGGTCGCGGGCCTTGCTATGACTAACGTCAAGCAAATGACCGGTCATGCCCGGTGACCGGTCGGAGTAGTCTCCTTGTCTGCTACCCTGGGGCTAACGCAAGGAGAGCCGTACAGGGAGCCAGGAGACGAAGGCGGCCTCTCCGAAGAGGGGCGGGAAGCTTTCTTCCTGGGAGGGGGAGAGGGACTCCGACCCCCAGCAGCACTGAACCTAGAGAAGGAGGAGGAAGATGAGGCCTTCCTTTTCCGGGATGAATAGGATCGACGTGAAGAGGCTTTCTTCCAGACCTCTTCTGACCACGAAACACAAGCAGTGCAGGTGTTATCCCTGGAGCACCCCGAGCATGAAAGGCAGGACTGATGGGAGTCCCAGGACGCCTTGACATGTCCGCAGGAACCCCGAGACTGCGACATTGAAAAGTCAATACAAGAAAGAACAATGTAAGCAAAATAAAACGGGAGAACCGAAGGAAACCCGTACAAGAAAATTCTCGAAACGAGACAATAGTATATATATACAAAATCAAAATAATACCAGTGCCACGGGAGCCGAAGCACGGAAACCCGTGACACAAGGCAAAAAATCCCGATACGGGACGGGGATTGAAAATTCTACGATATAGAAGCACCAACTGTAGCTGTAGTTCCAAACAGAACTGGAGAAAAAGAGGTAAATACACGTATGACCTACCGGGTTGCACCTGTAGTTCTTAAAATGACGGACCAAGCCTGTAACTTAACATAGACAGTAGACTGACAAGAGATGTTGATACTAGTTAGCCAAATAGTTTAAACTAATACAAAATCTCCTAAAATTCACAGAAATAATCAAAATAAAAAATATTGTCTTACCTTGTATGCATGCTTCGGTTTTGGTGCCTTTGAAGGTAACTTATCCATGGCGGAACGTGCCTTGTAGAAGTAAAGTCTACCACATGATGACATTTCAATACTTGTCTCATCCACAAAGATCACATTGTGGAAAGTTTCCATTGTACTTAATGCATCCAGGCACCAACTCAGTCTCATGTCAATGTTACTCACTGAAATCATCTGACAGTACTTAGTGCTTTTAGACGTCCAGCCTAATTGTCTCCTTATCTTACACATGTGTTGTTTAGTAACAGTTATGTTGAAAACTTCACGTAATCGGGCACACAGAGCTTGAGCTGAAGTCTCCATATCCTGCTCCATCCACATATCGATGAACTCTAAATGCACTTCTTTGAGAACACCTGCTCTTTTTGACTGTTTGATGCTGAAATATATATAAATATGTATATTTATTTAGCATTTCAATCAAGGAAATAGCAAGTTAATCTATATTCATATACAAAAAATGAAACATCATTTCATCTTTATTCTAAATATCATCAATGCTTGTCAGATAAATGAATTATAAGTATGGACATAAAATGTAATTTTGAATATACTGTAATACAAAGTTCTGTGGAAGTATATGACTTAATCTAGCTGTTAAGAGTCTCATGTATTGGAAGCTAACTATATATAATCTAATGTAAACTGTAAATTAATAACACCAGTTTCATGTGTTTTATGTTTCTGTTTTAAAATTAACATTTTTATTTTTCTTATTTTTCTTTGATTGGCTCCTTAATTTTTGTGTACTATCTTCTTGTATTTGTAGATTTATGCTTATTAACTCAAAATGCATAAGTTCTAAAAAAATATTTATATTTTTGTTTACAAGTCGAAAGATCGTGAAATCTAAACGAGATAAACTTACATGTGTAGTGTGCCCGTGTGTGCATGTCTCAGAAGGAATCGACGAACACTGTCTTGTTGTTTTAATTCCTAAAGTTGTTAAGAGTCTTCTTGTTATGATAACTGTTGACAATCCTTTAGCGTTTAAGTCCAATATGAAGTTCTTTGCCGAAACACTCAACCGCCTGCTAGTACCCGCCCTTGTTTTGTCTTTCTAGAGGTTGCAACAACTTCACAGATTTTTCGTAAAATTATTTCCAGAATGTTTTTCTTACACTTCACCGATTTCCCTCTAACAAATTAGAAAAATAAATTTGATTTTAATAATTCAAATTATAGCCACTAATACTTTTTTTGTGACTTAATTGTTTAAGTTACTTCCAGCGTTTAGAATGTATAGACAGATAGGTCCAGGGTACGATTTCACTAGGGTCCCATTAGTCTAGGTTCCGAAATGGTTTGGGTCCGATACGTGCAGAAAGCAGTGTCAGAGATGATGCGTTTGTGTAAACGGTAAACGATTTAGATATCATTAGTAGACGATTTAAAGGAAAAAAAAAAAGGTGAACGCAAACGAGAACGGTTCGAAAATAAAAAGTTGAAATAAATATCCAGCGTTTATCGTTTAGAAACGTAAACGATAAACGCAAATGAAACGATTTGCAAACGCAAATGAAACGATGTTCAAACGCAAACGGAACGCAGATTTGGTGTACTTGAACGGATTACGGTCAGTAGCTCAGTTTATCATTTTCGAGCAGTAACTCACGCGTACACGATGATTCTTTAGCTCACCTGAGCATAGCTCAGGGTGAGCTTTTGGGAGACTTGATTGTCCGTCGGCCGTCGTCCGTCAACAATTTGATGTTTACACACTAGAGGCCACAATTTTGATCCAATCTTCCTCAAACTTGGTCAGAATGTTTGTCTTGATGATATCTTGAACCCTTTCGAAAATGGGTCAGGTTGGATAAAAAAGTAGGTCAGTAGGTCAAATCTTAGAAAAATCTTGTCGTCCGTCAACAATTTTGATGTTTACACACTAGAGGCCACATTTTTGATCCAATCTTCCTCAAACTTGGTCAGAATGTTTGTCTTGATGATATCTTGAACCCTTTCGAAAATGGGTCAGGTTGGATCAAAAAGTAGGTCAGTAGGTCAAATCTTAGAAAAATCTTGTTTACACACTAGAGGCCACAATTTTGATCCAATCTTCCTCAAACTTGGTCAGAATGTTTGTCTTGATGATATCTTGAACCCTTTCGAAAATGGGCAGGGCCGGACCAAAAAGTAGGTCAATAGGATTGTTTGTCATGATGATATCTCGAACCAGTTTGAAAATGGGTGGGGCTGGATAGAAATGTAGGTCAGTAGGTCAAATCTTAGAAAAATCTTGTTTATACTCTGAGGGCAACATTGGTCCAATCATCCTCAAACTTTGGCAGAATGTTTGTCATGATGATATCTTTTGTGGATGGGGTCTTGTTTCACCTCATCATCTTAATTCTGAAGCAATCTGTTTTGTACAGGCAATGAATGATACTTTTCTCAGGTGAGCGATCTAGGGCCATCTTGGCCCTCTTGTTTGTTTTGTGGTGGCTGTTGCTGAGTGTGAAAAGTATAGTGTGCGATGTTCAGATGGTGACTTGGAAAATGTTGTCTTGTGTGAGTTTCAGGATGTTGGTGAGTATGATTTGGTGGGAATTCGTCCGGAAGTTTCAACTGTCAAATTTAACAGACTAACTAACAGTTGGATATCATCCCTTCCAAATCATGTTTCGAAACTTGTTATAGAGACATCAACGTTTGATTCCATGACACCCTGTCAACATGTTCCCTGGAACGACATCATCGTTTCCATTGAAGATAAGGACACCATCACACACTGTGTAAGTACATAATTTTATATGTTATCTTGTAAATACTATAAGAATTTCTTTTTACATGTAATTATCTAGAGTGCACACACGTGTTCAATCTGTTTTAAATAACTTAAGACCTTAACATATGTACAGTAAAACTTGGTATTGAATAAATCTAACCTCAATATTGAGTTGTTCTTATTATAAAATAACATGAAAATATAGTCTTAATAGTGAAGAGGTGCTAATATTTAAGGTTGATAGTGTTTGTTATTTACATGAACAGTTGATGATATGCGAAATAAAACACCTAAAATTATTCTGTAGGAACCAAACCGGAAACCTCATCATGATTCACCATCAACTCTTGTAATCAGAAAAAGTAAATCGACCTCAACTACCGATTCATCAACCACTGTCACCAGAGCAAGTAAATCAACCTCTAAATCTTTAACCACCGAGACTACAGATGATCTTTTTATACAAGGTATTTCAACAAATACTCTAATATACTCTTCTACACCACACACGTCTAGAAACAATGTGGTAATATATGTCCTTTCAGCGGGTTCGTGTGTTTTAATAATTATTGTTATCATTTTAGTGTTATGCTTCATGTATAAAAAGCAAAAATATGAAATCAATGATTTGGTGTTCTGTTTTAAACAGAGACGCACAACACTAGTGATTTACCAGTTATTCATCATCCAGTTAACATTTCAAATAATGATGAATCATCTGCAGAAAGCATTGAAATGAGCATCTACTTAGAACCTGTTGAACGTAGGATTTATTGTCCTACCACAGAATCATTAGAAAATCCGATTTATGAGGATATTTCATCCTAAATCATTTTTCTTCATTTCAGATCACGTTCTATCATTAAAAATCATTCTACCAATTGTCATCATCATCATCATCATCATTACTGGAATCATCGTAGGTGTTATCATTTTCATCAAATGTAGACGACGACAATCAATCTATCGTCCTGACATAAATAACATAGAATTCAATGTGTCAGAAGAAACTGTTTTTGAGTTAACCAACACACCAACTGTTTCGGTAAAGCCATCATACAAATTAGACTAATATTTCCTATATCATTTCAGGTATTCTCCTCGCAATGATTTCTCTTTTTATCGCAGCAGTGGTTACAGTTATTAGAGATATGACAATTATTTTACAAACTATGGAAAGGTACTTGTTTCAAAAACTAATGCGGAGTAAACTTGTACAAAAGACTGCAAAAACTCTTGGGAAATTCTATAAATCCAAATTGATGAAAACTATTATAAATTATTATCACATGTTAAGACATCACAACAGACGATATCCACATCGACGGAGACGACAAACACAATTTTATGGTGTTCAATAAAGATCATATCATCAGCAGGTCATTTCCATTTGTGTCTTCAAAGTTTATTTTTTTAACTGTGATTTTGTAATCTTATGTATGTTGTAATCATTTGATTTGAACTGATTTTGTAATCTTGTGTATATTGTAATCTTGTGTATATTGTAATCATTTGATTTGTAATCTGTGGGATTTTCTAACAATCCCTCTAGGACGCTACACAGGTATGATGTATTGCAGGATGACTGCGAGGATGAGATGGAATGCACCCGTGCAATTCCATCAACCTCCTCAAGGCCAAGATCTCTAGTTGTAGCACCTTGAGATCTTGATATTTATATCTGTCGTTCTCTCTTAAACCATGGAAAACAAAATTATACAAAGGAATTGTAGAGGTCTAAAAGCTAATTACAATGAATTATCGTTACTTTTGTCTTCACAATCTCCAGTTGTAGTCTGTCTTCAAGAAACATTTTTAAAAGGTGATGATGATGTATCTTTTAGGAACTATACTTCCTATGATTTTATTTCAAACAATTGTGATAGAGCTGCTGGCGGTTCATCAATTTTAATCCGAAGTAATATTCCTCATAGCAAAGTCCAACTGAATACACAACTACAGGCTGTGGCGCTCAGTGTAACTTTGCACAGAGTGATCACAGTTTGCTCTATTTATATACCCCCAAGTTCTACTTTGAATCCTAGGGATTTAGAAAATCTTATAAATCAACTCCCGCACCGTATTTACTTTTATGTGTCTTAAATGGCCATAATACATTATGGGGTTGCAAAGATCTTAATGAGAAAGGTAAAGTTTTAGAAGATTTTATCAACAAAATGATTTATGTATTTTAAATAACAAATCTCATACCTT
>CM037778.1:73262759-73291293 GCA_021229015.1 Solen grandis
CAAGAAATACTAAAACCCAATTATTACCGGGTATTTGTTATTTATTGTATAAATTTAAATTAATGTCCTGGTTTATTTTTAAAATTTTTAATCAAAAAAAAAAAAGATAAAATTATTTTTATATTGTCTTTTCAGGTGTGCAGCCCAACAGGGTGGGGTTACTGGGGCTTTTCGTATTGTTTTTTTGCTGAAGTCCAAACCAAAGCGCTTCCAGCGCGGTGGCCTCAGTTCAGGACAAGGGGGGGGCAACGGAAAAAAGCAGTGTAACATTTTTGTTCCCTGCAATTGAGTAAATACTTGACCCTTCAACACTGTGGGGTTGTGCACTGAAGAACGGGCCGATAGGCAGTCGTGAAATTGGGCACAGATCTGTTGGCAGTGACGTTGACAAAAAAAAAAAAAAAAAAAACCACCTGGACGCCTGACCCAAAGTCAGGCAAGAAACCCGGGTTGACAGAGGAAAAAAAAGAAAGATCAAAAAGATGTCAAAAACTAAACAAAAAACAAAGAATATAAAACAAAAAAAAAAAAAAAACCCCCAAAAATCAAAAAATATATACTCATTGACATATATAAAAATTTATATATATAGCTTTAGAAAAAATTATAATAAAAATTTAAAAGTTTGCAATAAATATATGTGATTAGAAAATTATATATTTATATATCAAAATATAAAAAGGCATTTTGTACAAATAAAAAATTTTTATTGACAATAAAATATATTTTAAAGCATTTTAAAAATATTTTTAAAAGACGTAGTTTGCTATAAATTTTTATGATAAAAACAATAGTTATATTTACTTGTAAAAACAAAATTTTAAAAAAAGGCATTTTCTATGAAAATTATCCAGCAATAACACACATCTATATAGGAATGAATATATTGTATTTTTTCGTTGTACCCCCAAAAAATATACAGCATAAAGCAAAGTTTATATACGGAATATATACATAAAAGAAAAATTATAAAAAAATATATACGAAAATACTAAAAGCAATTATATGCTTTTTTAATGCATAAAATACATTAATGCAATAATTAGGTTTGTTTTGAAATATAAGTGAAATTTAAATCAAAATTTAACATATAGTCTTGAAAAATTTTTTAGTTTTTGCAATTTCGAAAGTTTTTTTCAATCACTAAATTGCAAAAATGGGTACGCTTGATCAAAAAGGGTCCTAAAATTGGAATTTTTTTATTGGGTGTAAAAGACCTGTCATTAAAAGGGGGAAAAGGGATTAAACGAGAAAAACCCCTGAAAAAATGCGGGGGGCACAAAAACATTGCTTAAAAAAAATATGAAAACCTTAAAAATTTTTTGCAAAAAAGGAAAGGGGAATAAATCTAAAAGTTTTTTATATGCTCAGGGGAATAGCAGCTATTTATGTAAATTTTAAAAGAATTTCTCACTTCAAAGCAAACGAAACGAAAGTAAAAGAAAACAAAAGGGCTGATTTGTTTATGCTCATAAAAGGGGAACCAACATGCAAAAAAGGGGAAATGGAAAAAACTGAGAAAAAACACAACAAGAAAAGGGAAAAAAAATGTAAGTCTAGATTGAGATGTACCTATTATGCTTCTCTTTGGACCCTACGATTTTTTTTGTTTTTGACTCCAGATTGTTGATACAAACATGCATAAAAAATTTTAAACTAAAAAAAAAGGAGAAATTAATAAATTTGTGGAAATGGAAAATTTAAAAAACCCCCGAAGCAATGCTTGTTGAATAAAAAATGTTCAATTTTCCTCAAAGTGAAATGGTTAAAATTAACCTCAAAAAGTGCAAATTTGCAGGGAAAAAACAACACCCCATACATGTCGGATTTACTGTTACTTGGGGGGAGATGTAAGCTTAATCCTGGACCAACAGTTAACTGAAAAAATAAAACACCAGTTTAAAAAAACGGGGAAAAAAAAATGTAGGCTTTAAAAAACCATCCTTTATCAATATCATTACTTTTTGCTACAAAGGTGGAATGGTAAAAAGAAGAGCATGGTTTCAAGAATCAACGGGAAAAAAAAACATGTCAAAAACTAATTTCAAAACAAAACCATCATCTGTTCCCAAATTTTTGGCAGAAACCAATGATTGTCGGGTTTGGTCTTCCAACCACAAAATATAGGTAAAAAAAACTTTATCCCACAATTAAAATTTTGCAATTTAAAAAATGTATTTTGTCACGCAAATCTTTAGTTTTTTATAAAAAAAACAAGCCTCTGACAGATTCAAAAAAGGGGTGGGGAAATTGTTTTTTGGGCATTTCATATTCCATTCAAATAAAGAGAGAAACCCAAAATCAAAATTTCGAAATGCTATAGTCCAACTTTATTAAAACAAAAAGAAAGGGCTTTTTTTGCCTTTAAAAGGGGTATAAAAACCCAAAACTGCAATCTTACTTCACACTTAAAATATCATAAAAAGGAAATGGGGCATGATGTAAAATACTAGCTGCTTGTCATCTTTTAAAGAAAAAATTTTTAACTTAGACAGTGATTTGAAATGGAAATTTTTTGGAGAAAAAAAAATGCGATTCCCCGCAATATCTAGACCATCGCGGAAATCCTATGATGTCGAATGAAAGTTAAAAAATGCAGTACTGTACCAATGTCTGCTATTCCCAAAAGCAAATTATCAATTTGATGATTTTTCAAAAATCAAATATTTTGAGGAAATTTGCTTAAATTTGGACAGGGAAACAAGGTGGAGCAGATATTCTAAATTGAAAACATTGAGATTTATACAAAAAATAAGGGAAACAAGTCACAACATGAGAAATCTCGCTGGATTGACAAGGAAAAAACTGTGTTATAAATTTGATGTGTTTTCTTTTCAATCAACGTAAATGATTGGGTTGTAATCAATTCTGTTTTTTTGACGAGCATTGTATCGGTAAATTATATAGAGAGAAACTAAATGATTCAGGCAGAGACGGGTTACTTGGATATAACTGAAAACCCAAATCAAATCATTCAAACAAAACAATTACAATGACTTTGGGTGCGAACAAGGTATAGGAGTCGTGGTGCCCCTTTGAAATAAACACTTGATGAATGTTTTTTTGGTGCACTTGGCAAAAAAAGGGCTTTCTAATTACATATGCCAGAAATCATTTATATATTACCACCCAAACCAAGGGATAAGTTGTTTGATCCCATCAAAGAGTTTTAAGGGTTTGCACTTTCTCCAAATGGTAAAGCTGTGGTTATATCCCAAACTCCTTACTGCAATTTTAAATAATCTGAAATACAGCTAGATCACATTACCTAGTTTGCATACAGGTCAAAGGGTAATACTCTTTTGGGGTTGACTAAATTTTAAATTTGATGAACTGTCACTTAGAGTATACATACAAAAAAACTTCCCTCCAATTCAATCAGTAACAATGAAAGCAAAAAATCAAAGGAAAAATAAAAAAAACAGGTGTACAATTAAAAAGAAAAAATTAAAAGGGCGTTTTTGATGCTAAAAAAAGAAAAGATCATGGCTAAAAAATAAGTATGGAAAGACAATATTCAAAAGAATAAAGAAAGAAAAAAAAAAACGAAAATAAAATATCAAAAATGAAATAACAAATTATAAAAAAATAAAGGTAAAGAAGGTAAATGAAGAAATTCATCAAGGAAAAAATAAAATGAAATGCCAGTTTAAAATAAAATACAGATCGGGCTTTCCAAGAGCGAGCCGTTTTTTCACAACAAAAGTATTGTGATAATGTCGCCCAAAGAAAATTTAAATTTGTAGCAAAAGAAAAATAATGAAAATGAGGCATTCAGAGTGCAAACAAATTTTTACAAAAAAAATAAGTTTTATCAGGATGAAGTCTAAAAACAGCAACTGAAAAAAAATAAAAAAAAGCGCTACTGAGTGTTACACTGAAGAGAAAAAAAAAAGCTTGTTTATTTAAAGGAAGAACAAAAATATAAAAACAAACACAAAACAACAATTTTAATGAAAATTTTCAAAGAGAAAATAACAAGGGGTTTAGAATATATTTGTTGTGTGGTCACAGAATCCATTTCTTAATCGGGTTCAAATTCCCAATTTCCTTTATTGACAAAAGTTTCAAATGCTCTCTCATACTTCTTCACATATGAAGCAATACATGTGAACGTTGTCACAAAATAATTCTGCGTACATCCTTTGGATCGTCCAACATGTCACTGCAAACTTAAACAGAGATTATTCCACAATAAAAATTAACAGTGAAAAAATTCCGAAGAATAAGTTCCCTAAATTTTTTAAAATCATCTTTTGCTAAACACCCCCTTTTCATGAAACTTGTACTTTACCAAAGGGTGGACAAAGGGGTGTACATGGACCGTTACTTGTGTGTGCAAATATTTTGAACTGTCAATTATTGCCACGGACCAAAACAATGATATGTTGTTGCGTGTAAAATTTGAAGCGGAAATTTTGTCAAAAAAAGGACATTATGAAATAAAAATTTTTTAACGGGAAAGCGTGTACAAAATGCTTTAAAATTTTTAAGGAAATAAAAAAGGGTAAAAAAGATGTCATTTTTAATGGGGAATGGATTTTGCTTTTGAGAAAAAACAGAAAAATGTTTTGGGAAAATCAATGAAGCCTAAATAGAACCCAATGGAACAAATAGCATGCAAAAGGGAATCTGAAAATAAGAAGCTGTAAAACTGAAACTAAAGAGAGATGATGAAAATTTTGAAGAAAATGAACTCAAATTTGTGGTGTCCACTTGATCCTGTATGAAACCATTGATGTTGTCAAGATTTTTAGTATCTTTTTGAAGACATCATGTGTAGTCTGGCGAAAAAAAAACCCAGTACGCATTTTTAGGGACAAACCCAATGAAGCCAAATCTTTTCCCAACATATTTCCATAGGGAATCAAACTTACACAGAGGACGTCAAAAGATTAAATGAACGGGAAATAAAATTGTCGTTTGTTAAGTCTGATAACAGTTTTCCCAGGAATACTGATTATCTTTTCTTTGCTCGTATTAAAAAATTAGTCGGGTTTTTTCTGTTTGTCTGTTCCCCTTGGGAAAAGGAGAAAAAAATGTTTATCCCGAAAATTTCAACATTGACACTGTCAAAAACAAAGAAAAAAAATGACTTTTTCCAAAATGATGGGATTGGGTTTTCAAAACCAGTACAGGGTTTCCCCCATTTGGAAAGGTGTTCAAAAAGATTTGTTTGCAATGAACTAAACTTGGCATTCCAAACTGGTTTGTTCATTTCATTGTGATTTAAGGTGGACTAATTGCTTAAAACAATTTTTTAAACAACAATTAAAAAGAACGCAAATAAAATGTCAGGGAGCAAAAAAATGAAGTTTTGCAAGTAACCCTGTTTCAGTGGCAAAAATGTTTGAACATATTTAAATATTTTTTGAGAAATTTTTCATGTCCCTGCAAATCCCATAGAAAAGTTTTTGATTTTTTTACCGTAAGAAATTTCAACAGCGTTGGGTCTCCACACACACACTGTTTTTTTTTGGGGGGAAAATGCTCCAAAACTTGTCAAAAATCAGACCCAAAAAGTAGTTGATTTTATTGATAGGGATGTAACTATGAACTGCAATGAAAAGGGAAAAAAAAAAAAACTTTATGAAATTGTTTCAAATTTTAAACACATAGTAAAAATCATTCTGATCTTGCAAGAAAAAAAAAACTGTGTGTCGATTTTAATTTTTTTGTCCTCCATCAAAAATTTTCATTTATAGTCGCCCGTTTTAAGAGAAATACAAAAAAGCAGGACATAGATCACAAAACCCAATCTATTGAAAAAATTTTAACAGAAAAAATATTCGATTGAAGGGGAGAAAAATACTTAAGTTTATTGGAAGACACTATCATCAAAAAAAAGTTTTTAAACATTGAAGATCTTTTCCAAGAAATGGGGAAAAGAACAAAATGACTTTGAATGGCTTTCAAGGAATAAGTAAAAAAAAAAAGTGTAATACTCAAGCGGGGGGGGGTAAATGATTTTTTGTGGATAAAAACAGTATAACACAGACCCGCTTCGTTGTTGGAAGGGGAAAATGGAATTCAATATGTACCCGTGCTTTTGCATGTGTTGTGTCAAGTTTCATTATAAAAAGTCTGAAAGGAAAAGGGACTTCTTTTGGACAGGCTATAGGGGGCATATCGAAATAAGGGATGCAAAAGAAGATTAAAAAAAATAAGCGAGTGTACTGCAAAGCAAGAATAAGTGCACAAGAAGCACATAAGAGCATGTGGGTTTACTTTAAAAATGTTCTCGGGAAAATACAATTTTTTTCCACAGGGGGCAATAAAATCAAATCACTAAACCTCTGTGGGAGATAAAAAACAAAAATGAAAAAGAAAATATTTGGGTGACAAGTTTTAAAGACGATATTTGGGACGACCAAATCTTTTTTTTCAATGATAGTGTTTAGCTACATTTGCATCGATTACTAGTATTTTTTGGGAAAACAACAACAAAAAAAAAAACTGAAAAATGTGTTAAACCGTTGGGAACTACAAAAAGATTTTGGGTATATCAAAAGCGATCCGACAAAACCCCTATTGTTATATCACGATTTTCAAAACTAAACATCCTGAGCCTTTCCAATCACAATTTGAATTATTTTTTACTACAGGCAATAAAAAATAAAACCAAGCTTTTGAAAAATATGAATCTTCTATAAAATGGCAAAGTTAAAAATGGGGGAAAAAACTATATTGTTAACATGTTTTTTATAGGAAAAAAGGGGTTTTTTTTGAAAAAGATATTAGCGTTACAAAAGCAAAAAGGGCATACAAGAAAATGGCTTTTTGAGGGTCTGGGCACAGCTATGTCCCTAAACTAAAAAAAAAAAAAAAGATGAATCTGTACAGGCAATAGAAAACATAGCAGACCAGCATAATGAAGTGATGACAATATACCCCATCTACAATCAAAAGGAATACAAGTAGAAATAGCGTCAAAAAAATCCGTGGTTGAGGAAAGAAGTTGCACTTTCAAATTTTCAACTGATGAATGAGAACAGACACAGATTTTTTAAAGGAAGAAGGTGTTTAACAAATGTAAAATCCTTTTGCGAACCTTTTCGTTTATTTTTTACTGGAGGTGCTGGGAGCTGGAAAAAGTATTAATAAAATTATTTTTATGAGCCCAAAAATCTTCAGTCAATATGCAAAGACTCCTAATGATTGCCATAAGCAACTCCCCAAAGGGGGAGCAGCTTTCAATATAAGGTTGTACCTTGCACATGCTTTTTCACTTGATCTCGATTTTTAAAATTACAAAGACCCCTTGGTGAAGACAATTGAACACATTAAGATCAAGACATGTTCATTGCAAATCCTTGTAATTTATGAAATTTCATGTTGATCACAGACTTTTTGATACATACATGGAAAACGAAACAAATAAATAGAACAAAAAATGATGTGTTATTTGGGAACGTACTATTCTGCTGTGGGGGATTTTTTACCCGGGCCTCTGTCAATGGTAAAAGTCGTTGGGAAAAAAGAGTTGGGCTTTTGGAATGGTGAATTTTCAAATTTTAGATTTAAAGACAAAAGAAAGGCAATCTGGAACACGAATATGCAAAAAGCACTTAAAAATTTGAAAAAGAGAGAAAACAGGCAAATTCCCAATCACTCATTTCTCTTTTTTTAAAAACAAAAAACTGGTGAAGATCCAAATTTCCCATATCTATGCAACAAATAAGAGGTTAACCCTACAAATTTAAAAGCACGAAAAACATTGTAGCAACCTTTTAAAATAACACATGAATTTTCCAATGTGATAAAGAACTGGGAAAAAAAACAAAAATTATACTATGTAACGAAGAACCCACACATCCTTTCATCAACCTAATATTTGCAGTTGGTGCTAAGTTTTCTGAACTAATTTTCGTATCGACGGTTTTTTGTAATGGGCAACTGGTGAATACTGAAATCAAAAATCTGATAACCAACAACTGCCATCAAAAGTTTTGTTTTTCTTTGTAAAAAAGAGTAGGTCGAACTTACAGAAGGGAGCATGTTAAAAAAATCCAAATGTGTTGCAATTTAACCACATGAAACCCAAAAAAGAAACAAAAATAAGTACGTAGAATTGCCCCGAAACTGGCTTGGGCTACACTGACATAAAATTCAAGGGCTTTTTCTATGACAAATGCTTGTATTTCAATGGAAAGTAAAAATTTTTCAAGAAAAGGGAAAGGATATACTGCCCTTTGTCGTTTTGTTCACTAAAAGGATTAATTTAAACATTTTGATTCAAAAAAATTTTTTGTACTCAAAAAAAAAGCCCGCCTTTGAAACAATGCCAAAATTTTTTTTTTTATCATCATCTAAATTACAACATAATTTTGCAAAACTTGAAGGCGTACAACATTTCTTGATTTATTAATGAACAAAACCTTTTGAAAGGAAATCATATTCTTGATGAAACTTGGGTTTTTGCTGCAATACACTTTCCAATTTCTGGGTTTTCCCCTGTATAATAAAACACAAAAGATCTTTGATAGTTCGGACGTATCAACAATTTCAATGCAAAAACAGGTGGGGTAGGGGTGATTACAAAATCAGAAACCCCGTAAGGGATACCAACAAATTTAAAAAAAAATTTTTATATTTGCTTGCAATTACAATAAAATAATTAAAGTTTTATTAAATCTCCCAAACTACACTTTGGTCTTTCAAGAAAACTTTGGTACAGTTGTTAATTGAGCTCAGTACTTTCCCAAAAGTCTGATACTTGGTGATTTAATGAAGATTTACAAAAAAAC
Source organism: Solen grandis (assembly GCA_021229015.1). NCBI lineage: Eukaryota > Metazoa > Mollusca > Bivalvia > Adapedonta > Solenidae > Solen > Solen grandis. The sequence continues at coordinate 73,271,507 of CM037778.1, forward strand.
TTCTTTTTAATCTTTTTTCAAAAATATGGTTCCAAAATGGTTAAATGTCCAACAAACCCCAGTTTACAATAATTGATCAGTCTATGCGAAATGTAAAATGTGAAATGCATGTAATACCCAAATTTTCTACAGTTTTCATATGCGTTGATACAAAATTTAAAAGGCAGGGGAAGGAGTTATTCTTTAAAAACCCTCACATGATGATACTTTCTGAAAAAATAGATGTTTTTTTATTGAGGTAAACAATTACGAAGCAGGGGGTTCTCCATCAAATACAAAAAATGGTTATTTCAAAAAACATTCAACAACCTCCAAACAAAACCCATTTTTGGGGCTCATGAAAGCACGTCCCCCGCCGAGCCCCGGGTACAAACACTCTTTAGAGTGATTGTAGCTGATGCTTTTAAACAAAACCTGTACTGGTAGTGCATGTACTATTAAATGCAGAGCTTTAAAAGCAAAAAATTTTTGGAAAAATTTAAGACAAGTCGATGATTTAAGCACCACTTTGCCTGTTCTGAAAAAAATCTCTGGGTGTTTTTCCACATTTCTATGGTGTAAAATGCAAAAGTGCACTGCATTTGCCTAAGTAGAATTTTCCTCCAGATGTCTGAAAAACTATCTGTTAAACAAAACAAACACCCACACACATACAAAAAAAAAAAAGAGTGCTTGCCTTAGACTCCGAATTTTTGAACAGGGTTTTAAAGTCATTAAAAAAATTTCTTATTTCGTCTGCTTCAAAAAGCGTGAGACACGGGTTTAACAAACCCAAGTCATAAAAAAGGTATTAATACTCCCTTGCTTTGGGGCTCAGCATAAATTTTTGAGGAAAAATTGCAGGGGTGGTTTGGGCCCAAAGTCAGGATGAGTGACTGGGTGGGTATCATGCTATGTGTGTGGTGCAACGCAGTGTTACATCACTAAATCTGTCTTGAGTAAAAAATTGTCTCCAAATGACTAAAATTCTGTCTGGGATGTAAAACCCGGGAAAACAAAAAATAATTGCACATTTTTATCTCCCTTGTCTTAGCTCTGAAAATGGAAGTTTCAAAATTGGTTGTCAAAATTTCAAATCATGACTGTATATTGAATATACAACTTTTCTACAGTAAAATTCACATGAAAAAACACCTATATTCTAGTGTAAAATCAAAAAAAAAAAGGGGACTGTTTTTATATCCTTTTTTATTAGTTCTCAGAACCAAAATGGGTTAAAAACCCATGAAACCACAAAGCCAAGAATAAGATATTCTGTGTTTAACACTGCCTTATTGACATCTTACAAGTTGTAAAAATTTATGGCTTTTTGGTAAAAATTTTGGCCCTTTTCTTAAACTTACTTAGATTTTTTTAGATATTTTTATAAAAAACCAAAAATCATTTTTCATATTTTTTGTATGTAACATGGTCTTGTGGACCTGAACCAAGTTTTCAAATCAGGGACCCAAATTAAAATTAGTCACGGGATTTAAACTTTTTTTGTATTATAAGTTGTTGCTGTTTTTCTGCATTGAGTTGTATTCAGCATACAATGTTCTTAAAGACATTGAAAGCAATTTTTTTTCATCGGGGCATTCAGGGCTACTTGTCCCTTGTTGGGAAAAATGTGTCCCCTTTTGTCTGTCTGCTTGTTTTCCCTTTTGGCAACAACCAATTCCATAACTGATAAAGAATTTGTGTTAAATTTGCTGACTTCAACCCTAACGTTTTTTTACACTGCATGAAAACTTTACTCAATTTTCATAAAAATGTTTTCCCTCCTTAAAATTGACAAAGAGTACTCAAGAAAGTTTGCACAAGATAAATTTTTGTACTTTAAAAGTTTGGGGCTGACAATGCTGGGAAACCCTTTTGAATTACCCAGCAGTGGAATTTAAAACAACCAAGCCTGCTTTACTCTTGGGATTTCCCAACTGATTTGGGCCCGTCTCCAGTGGCGACGGGGAGGCAAACCTGGGCAGTATGTCTAGGATCGTCCCCAAAAGCTAAAAACAAGTTTAAAACATTGCCAAGTCGGCATCACCTTGGAGGCTGAAAAAAAATTACACCCGTCACAGAGGAACATACCTGAAAATTTTTGGGATCTGAAGGTTTTTGCTTCTGAAAACCCATTTAGCCCCCCCCTTTTCGCATAAACGTCCCTCTAAGGAACTACCACTGCAAAAATGGGTTTTTTTAGTTTAGTTTTTATTTCATATTCAAATTTTTTGGGTTTTCTTTTGGATAATAATTAGTAAAGTTATGAAAACATTTTTATTGTAAAATTCAATGCGGGAAAAGAATGTCCATTAAATCCCTTTTGAAAAAAAAAATTTCCCTTGGGGCAAAAAAAGAAAAGTCCCCCAAAACAAATTTTTAAAAAAAAATGCATAAAAGTGTTGAAAAAAACAAAAATTTTAAAGATAGCATTGACTTTAGATAATTGTATTAAATGTTGTTAACATTTTGTTTTTAAAAATTATAAAATGACATAAACGTCTTGTGCGTGGGATATTTCGTCTTTTGGGAGACTATCCCATACACAAAAAGTCATGAAAGTGATAAACACTGTTTGTATTAACTGAAAACATGGGCATGATACCACCCCAAGTCATATTGTAAAACAAATGTGATTACAACGAGTCTTTTCTTTATAATGTTGAATTTGCTACTTCTTAAAAAATTATATTCTAAAGTTGTTTTTTGTTTGTTGTAATGTATTAAGAATGGTTTTTTACTTTTGTATGAAAAATAAGTACTGTCTGCATGATGTGTTTGCTTTTTTTTGCCCCATGGGGCAATGACCCTTTTTGAATGAAAATAAACTTTTAATTATTATCCCCACACCGGGGCAACCATTTCTACATGTGTGTTTTAGCACTAAAGCAAGGAAAAAACAATACTAATTCTTTGACTTGCATTCTACGTGTGTTGAGCACTAAAGCAAGTAACTATCAATACTAATTTTATGCTTGCATATTTGCGTCGGGGATAAATTTTCTTTTACCCCATCAAATTTTTAACGAATTTTTTTTCATCGTGGGAAAGGGGGGAGGGGGACAGGCCCAAACGTGTCCTGGCAGTTCCGACTCCCATTCAGCTTTCATCTATCCCCTTCTACCCTTTAGATCTATTTTTTTGGGATAATATCTCGAAAAAATCGATTTCTAGACCCATTGCCCCCGCACTCCCGTAATGTATCTGGGTAAGGAAGAAATCAAAGAAAGGGAAGATACAGACATATAATTTAAGAGTACAGGGAAAATGGGTATGAGATACAGATTATGAAAAGGATGCACAAGAATCAAAAAAAAACTGGGCTTGGGGGGAAAACAGAGATCAAAATTTTGGGACAGGGGAGTACACGATCGAGACCTTGGAGACAGGAGAACATGATTTTTCTTAGGGACTGAAACATTGCTGTAATAAACGTTTCCCCTCGCAGTTAACACCGTGACTGCATAGAATTTTTTTTTGAATAAACATTAAAATTAAAAAACGCAGAACAAAAACAATAAAGTTTTGAATGACATATCAATGGGCGCAATGTTTTAAATATTTTGACCCCTTTTTTTAAGAAAATTTTTTTGACTTGTTACACAAAATAAAAAGTTGTTCATTTTTTATTGATTACTTCTCATGCTATATATCCTTTTTTTATACCCCGCCGGAGGCGGTGTTTTTTTTGGCTCCCCTTTCCGTCCGTCCCGTACTCCTTATCTTTGAACACAAAACCCCCCACTTTTTGAATGAAACTTTTCAAAACTAATCAATGTCATTCTAAATGGGGGGAGTGATGAAGCGGCATTTTCCGGGCATTAATTTTTACAAGATTTTGGGCCCCTTGAAACTTAGTCTCTGTAGCTGATTGATATTGCAGCCCTTTTGAAAGCAATCCTCCTACATTTCTCAAAGAATCTTTTTAAAAAATTTGTCATGATTACTATAATGGGTAGATGCATGAAGTGGGGAATTTTTTGGTTTAATGATTTTTTCAAAATTTTGTCCCCGAAATGACTTTTCTGGGTTTTAAATTTAAATTTCCCGTCAGCTAGGCTGGTTTTGCAGAGTAATCTTTCAACCTGGACGAGTGTAGATAAAAATGTTTTACTCAAAAAAACACCCCGCTGCCCCGGGCGATCGAACCACTACCCAGGCAACCACAATCTCAGGGGCCCCGTTTTTCATCATCTTTTGTGATTGCCTCACTTTGAAAAGTAATATGCAATTACTGTTCTTTCAGCAAATTAATTGTCTAACATACTTATTTGAGCTTATTTACAGAAATGTTAAAAGCAAAAATTAAAAGGGCCCCCTTTGGGCTTTTTATTTTTGGGGGGCGTATAGTGGCTGCACTGGAAATTTGTTATTCAATCCTCTAAAATCCAAAATTTGGGGGGAAAAATGGGTAAAATTTCCCGGAAAACTTTAACCAGAAAAATTTAAAAAACTGAATTAAAAAGTACAATATCGCAACCGGAGAAAATGAAGTTTTACTTCTTCTTGGGTCCATCATAAACAAAAGCTATCGGAAGACACTGCTTGACTATTTAAAATGCTTTTTGGTAAAAAAAATTAAATTTTTTCAATTTTTCCCCTTCACAATTCTGTATAAAGTCAAAATGATATCCCTAAAAGCTGAGTAGTGGTGCTACGTTAACCCGCCTAAGGGTGTGGCCACGCAATACAGATACCTCACAGCAATGTTCTTGGAAAATAAGTGCTGTAGGGAACAAGTTGTTTTGGGTTATTTCGAGTGTGGAATGAATGAATTAAACCATTTCCGTCTTTTGGTCATGACTTTTTCCTTAAACAAAGGGTCTAGAACATTACAAGTAAACAACATACACACAAAGAACATTAATCTGATATTTTAAAAACTTGAATTAAATCATATGCCTATTTTTTAAACATAAAAATGATAAAACTGAATGCAAATTTGAACCAAAAAAACCCTTTTAAAAAAAAATATTTGTAAAAAGTATTGTAAAAATTCAGTCCAAATTTCACCCTTTTTTTTTTTCCCATAAAACACCCCCTTAATTTTGGTCAATACCATAATTTCTGACAAATAAGCGAAATTTTAAAGCAAAAATTTTTAAAGGGGATCTCGAAAAAATGTGGGATCCACGAGTCAGGCCCTAACCTCTGGACCAACCGGCTAATTGTGGTCACACTGCAGGGGGGGCTTTTTGGCCAATATAACTAATCTGTCACGAAAACCTCTGATGGGTTAAACAAAACTCAAATTTCCGCTAGTTTGGAATGGATAGATAGGGTGTTTTTTATAAGCCATAAACATTTTTTTGAATGATAGAAATATGTGGGTATGGGTCTTTACATATTCTTTTGAAATTTTTCTAAATTGAGCAATTTTTTCACATATAAAGTTTTATTATTTTGTACATTTAGCACTTATTACAAATTATGTTTTGATATAGAAAAATTGGGGGTTGAAGGGCATCATTCGACATTGATGATTTTTTTTTTCATTTAAATTTTTTTTTTTGATTTTTTTTTTGTTAAAAACATTTCGTTACATTTATTCAGCAGAATTAAACAAGCAATACAATTCTTTTTGATTTCTGACTTTAAAAAAGTATTGAGGGGTTTTTAAAATAAAGAAATGAGAATGAAATGATCAGTAATACTTTTTATAATTTTTTCTTTATTCAAAACTTTTCTGCATTTCTTTTTATGATAAAATTTACAAATAAAAGATAAAATAAGAAAAATCAAATTAAATGAAAAACATGCACAAAAATTGAAAGAACAAATAAATAAAAATAAAGGAGGTGTGAAAAGGAGGTGTGAACAAAATAGTAAAAAATTAAATAAAAAAATAAAAACAAGGAAATTTTAATGTTGCCAAAAAAAAATAAAATACTAAAACTTGAAGAATAATTTTGTTTTTAAAGGGATTATGAACTTTGAACGTAATTTTTGAAAAAACCTTTTAAAATTTTAAATATTTCGAACAATAATAACGTGTTGCAGTATGACATCACCTTTTATATTTAAAAAAAACATTTTAGTTATGTAATACCCCCTTCAAATAATATTATAACGTGTAAAAGTTAAAGAATTTTGGGATTACGCAACAAAAACAGTTTCAATGTAACATAAATTTGAAAGATCTTTTAAGACGAAAATCTTTTGTTCATAGGTCTCAATGAATTTTTTTTTCTTTTTTAAAGCACCGAATGAAAATAAATTTTTCATAAAAAGATTTTGACCTTTGCAAAAATTACATGAATGTTTTTGACCTTGAAATATTTTTTTTAATTTTTTAAGACCTTTTTTTTAAAAATTTAAACTTTCATAATATGGAAAAAATTTCATGATAAATGAAAAAAAAAATAAAAAAAGGGGGACAAAAACATTTTCTTTGATTAATTTTTTCAAAAATTTAAAGTGAATTTGCCCTTTTCTATAAGACAAACCATGCATTCCAAAAATCCCTATCCCATTTTTTTGTGCGTATATGTCTTGCAAATCGTATGCAACAAAAAAAACCTCTACGAAAACCCTAACATGGGACTTTTTTTTTTCGTAGACCCCCCTCGTTTTCACATTTTTTGCGAGGTTGAACACCCAAACCCTTTCCCGTACCCAAAAAATATAGACAGTTGCACGATGGAACAAATGCGGTTTAATGCGAATAATTTTCCCGAGCCCGGCCTATTTTTCTTTATTCAATGTAAAAAAAGAGCAGGAACGAAAAATAACTGGAACGAAGTTGTATTGGGCCGAATTGCAAAATTTAAAAATGATTAATGACACGCTCGAAGAAGTGTCGGGCGGTTTTCACACCTACCCGAGTAACCCTGCGTTACACGCGTCCGCCATTATATTGTCGTAATCAGCCCATTAGACCCCCGTGACTTGATTTTGTATCAAAAAATAAAATTAGTGATTCTCTAAGAAAAAGACTCTATTTCGATGTTTTATACCCGTTGTCACTAAAAGTGCCCCCAAAGTTTTCAACAAGCATGGGTTTTTTATGAGCATTTTCTACTCTAGAGATTGACTAGGTGTATACATGTTTTTCATATACATGATTTGTGACTGTTTTATAATATTACTGTTCTTTTTTTCGTTTTGTATAAGAAGTCACTTTTTTGATACTAATGTTTTGTGTTGTAATTGTACGTTTGTCCAAACAAACAGACTTATAAAAAATGTTACATTTGTACTGCAGAAGGCCCCCTTTTTTTTTTTATCATATCAAGTATAAAAAAAAAAAATATAGAGAATCAAAAAAAGAACACCAAAAAAACAAAAACGACAAAAAATCTTTACGGGCAGTAAAATGGTTTTCGGTAATACAACTAAACACGACATAAACAAAAGGGGGAGCACATACATAAAGGGGGAATTTTAATTTTTTTAATAGAAATATCGAAGAAACGAAATAACGATGGAAGAATTGCTTTTTCCCGGGGACTTCTACCATGCAAATGGCTGTATTCACAATTTTCACCTATATATTTAATTGGGGTATTGCAAAAACCGCATTTAAAGGACCTCAACAACGAGATATTTTCATTAAGTGATTTTTCAAATTCTCATTTACCCAAATTTTAGTGAAGTTTGAGTTTCTTGAGACAAACTAGCATTTCTCAAAAACCCCTATACCATATATTTTGTGCGTAAAATTCTTTTCAAAAATTTTCAACAAACAAAATTCCCTATCTAATCCTTACAAAATTAGGCCTTTTTTGAAGACCCACCCTCGTTTTCAAACCCTTTTTGGTGGTTTTGAATTTAACCTTCCGTAGCCAAAAGTTTTTGCATACGCGGATTTTGAAACCCCTTTATATTTTTTAAACATTAAAAAAGGGAAAACAATGAAAAACCGCATTTGAATCGGGGCCTCAAATAACAGGTTTTGCATTTTTGATTTTTACAAATTCTCATTTTCCCAATTTTAGTGAAGTTTGACCGTTTTATGAGACAAACTATGCATTTTCAAAACCCCCATACCTTTTTTTTGTGCTATATGTCTTGCAAATCATATGCAACAAACGAAATTCCCTATCGTAATCCTAACAAAAATTTAGGCATTTTTTTTCAGAGCCCACCCTCGTTTTCCCATTTTGCGGGGTTCGAACTTTTCAACCTTCGTAGCCAAAAGGTTTGCATACCAAAATTTTTTTTGACACCATCATTTTTAAATTGGGGTTATTAAAAGGAACAAATGCAAAAACCACATTTGAATCGGCCCTAAAATTTAAAAGAGTTTTTTTAAGCATTTTATAAAAAATTAAACTCTCTTTATCCAAAATTTAGTAAATTTTGCCCGTTTCTATGAACAAATTTTTCTTTTCCAAATTCCCTATAACATTTTTTTTGTGCGCATATGTTTTGAAAATCATATGCAATAAACAAATTCCTCTATCGCAACTTTAACTTTGTGATTTATTTCAAAGGTTTTCCTAGCGTAAAAAATAAGACAGAAATGAAAATTTTCTCAACGTTAGGATCAATTTCAGATAAGTAAAAGAATGGAAAAAATTTTCATAATGTGACTTTTTCTTCTGGGATAGCCGTCGAAATTGAAACGTATCATTTTTTTATAAGGCTTTTGAAAAGGAACAAAATGCAAAAAACGCAATTGAATCAACCCCCAAAAAAGGGGTAATTAGCCTCTAGTGATTTTTTTTTTAAAGGGTCAAAATTTAATGCCGTAAAATGACCAAAAACAAGTCCGATCTTCAAAATCTAAACATCATTAGAAAGAACTTTTCTAAAACTAAATCTTTGTTCATATATTGTTTATGAATTGTTTTTTGATTTTGAGCTATTTCAAGCCGAATTGATATACAATAATCCTAATATGACCTTGACCTTTACAATACATTTTTACTTTTTATATTATGTGACACTTAAGAACATAGTTTTACATTAAATGTGAAAATTTCATAGAAATTGAACTAAAAATAAGGTCAGGAGCTGCAAAAAATCTTAACAGTCATGCTTTGAAAATGTTGATTTTCGAAAATATTGGTTAAGTTTGACCGCGTACTGTGAACAAACCATGCATCTCCCGAATTCGCCACCCATATATTTTGTGCGTATATGTCTTGCGAATCATATGCAACAAACAAAATTCTTTTATCTCAACTCCAATAAAAATGGGCACTTTTTTTGTAGACCTACCCTCATTTTCACTGTTTTTTGCGAGGTTCGAACGTTCAACCTTCCGTAGTCAAAAAGTTTTATATACGCAGATTTTTGTGACCTATCATATTTGATTAGGTTTTTGACAAGGAACACAATGCAAAAAACCACATCTGAATCGGACCTCAAATAACAGAGTTATTAGCATTTGTAAAAAAATTTCAAAGCGCCCCCTAGCGGCAAAAATAAGACAAAAATGAAAATTTTCTCAACGTTAGGATCAAGTTCAGATAAATATAAGGAACTGGTAAAAATTTCATAATTGTGGCTTTTTTCTATCATGGTGATATGCCGTTCACAAAAAAGGGTTAGAAAAATAATAATAACTAGAATCGCTATTGCGATATCATCGGTTTTCGCAAAAGCAATTCCATTCAGTTCACGAGTCACATGTTTCGAAAAACATATTTCTTCGTTCAATGGCTTTTTGAATACTGTTGAATACAGTGATCTTTCAAACATTTTTGTCGCAATGTTTAAGCAGACTTTTTACCAAGAAGAATACTTTTAAGTATTACCTGTCTGTAATGAAGTCGCTAACTTGAAAACTTTTTTTACAGACTTCGGGTACTGCAACATTATATGTGTTTCTTGCTTTATGAGGGTGACATACGACAATCGTACTCGATAAACAACAATTGCAAATGACACACAACAGTATAAAATGACACGCGACAATGCGATATGCCACTTAACATTATAACGAACTAATGTTGCAATGAATTACTATCATTTTCATGAAATATCGCATAAATATTTTAGTGTTGTTTCAAATTGATGTCACCAAGGAACAGAATGCAAAAAATTGCATAAAAATCAGACTTTAATTATTTTAGTAATAAAGGGAGATTTCAAGCCAAGCGCCCCAACAAAATTGAGTAAAATTTTACTATTAGGTACCTAAAAATGCAGCAAATGGTTCAATGAAGCATACAAGTTGCACTAGTCGAACATTCTATTCCTTATATATCACAATTTGAAGCATAAAAACTGATTTACAATTGTTCTAAATAGAATCAAACTTTAGACTGCCGTAAAATGACCAAATCAAGTCCGATCTTCAAAATCTAAACATCACTGGAAAGGGCTATTCAAGAACTAAAACTTTTCTTATATACTTTCAATAAAATTTTTTTTTGTTTTGGAGCTATTTGGAGCCGAATAAAAACACAATTATCGTAATATGACCTTGACCTTTGAAATTTCATTTTAACTTTTTAATTGTGAGGCCCTTTCAAACATAACAATACATAACTTGTGAAAATATCATGAAGAATGAACTAAAAAAAGTCAGGAGCGACAAAAAAAATCTTTTCGAAAAATTAATTTTTACTAAAATTTAGTGAAGTTTGACCATTTCTAGAGGACAAACCATGCATTTATTAAATTGGATACCCCATATATTTTTGTGCGTATATGTCTTGCAAATCATTTGCAGCAAACAGAATTTTTCTATCTGATGTCTAACAAAAACGGATAGTTTTTCGTACACATACCCTCATCTGCACAGTTTTTTGCGAGGTTCGAACTTTCAACCTTCCGTTGCTAGCTCAAAGGGTTTCAGCCACTCATACCTATAAACTATCATATTTTATTAGGCTATCAACAAGAAACATAATGCAATAAACCGCATTTGGATCAGGCTTTAACTTTTTGAGTTATAAGTAGAAGAGTGCTTTCAAGCTAAGCGCCCCCTAGCGGCAAAATGAGAAACAAAATTGATTAAAATTTTACCATTAGGTACCTAGCAATGCAGCAAATAGTTCAATCAAGTACGCAAGTCGCACTAGTCGAACATTCTATTTCTTATATATCACAATTTGAAGCATAAAAACTGATTTACAATTATTCCAAAAAAGGATCAAACTTTGGACTGCCGTAAAATGACCAAATCAAGTCCGATCTTCAAAAACTAAACATCACTGGAAAGAGCTCTTGAATAACTAAAACTTTTGTTCATATACTCTCAAAGAAATATTTTAGTTTTTGAGCTATTTGGGGCCGAATAAAAACACAAGATTCGTGACATGACCTTGACCTTTTCAATTATTTTTAAAATTTTTAATTGTGATCCCCTTTCAGACATAACAATACATAACTTGTGAAAATATCATGAAGAATTAACAAAAATAAAGTCAGAAGCGATAAAAAACATGTTTTTGAAACTTTTACTTTTCCTAAAATTTAGTGAAGTTTGACCATTTGCACAGGACAAACCATACATTTCTTAAATTCGCCACCCCATATATTTTGTGCGCATATGTCTTGCAAATCATTTGCAGCAAACAGAATTCATCTATCTGATCTCTAAGAAAAATGGATAGGTTTTTCGTAGACCTACCCTCATTTGCACAGTTTTTTGCGAGGTTCGAACTTTCAACCTCTGTAGCTCAAATACTTTCAGCGACACGTACCCTCGAAACCTATCATATTTTATTTGGCTATCAACAAGGAACAGAATACAAAAAACCGCATTTGAATCGGACCTCAAATAAGTGAGTTATTAGCCATTAATAAATTTCATGCAAAACGCCCCTGGCGGGAAAAGTAAGACAAAAATGAAAATTTTCTCAACGTAAGGATTAAGTTCATATAAGTAGAAAAAACTGGTAGAAATTTCATAATTGTGCCTTTTTTCTGTCATGGCGATATGCCGTTCACAAAAACCGGCGGAAAAATAATAAAAAAAAAAAAATAAAACAGAAGAAGAACAATAGGTTTTCGCCCAGCGATGCGAAAACCTAACTAGAATCGCTATCGCGATATCATCGGTTTTCGCAAAAGCAATTCTCAGTTCACTAGTCGCATGATTCGAAAAACATATTTCTTCGTTCAATGGCTTGTTGAATACTGTTAACAGCGATCTTTCAAACATTTTTGTCGCAATGTTTAAGCAGACTTTTTAACCAAAAGAAGATTTTTGAGTATTACCTGTTAGTTATGTAGTCGCGATATCAATGGATTTCATTAAAGCAATTTCATTCAGTTCATGAGTCGCATGATTCAAAAAACATTTCTTTGGTCAATGGCTTGTTGATACTTTAACAGCGATCTTTCAAACATTTTTGTCGCAATGTTTAAGCAGACTTTTTACCCAAAAGAATATTGTTGAGTATTACTTGTCAGTTATGTAGTCGCAATATCATCAGATTTTACGAAATCAATTCCTTTCAGTTCACGAGTCGCATAATTCGAAAAACATATTTCTTCATTCAATGGCTTGTTGAATACCATTAACAGCGATCTTTCAAACATTTTTGTCACAATGTTTTAGCAGACTTTTTACCAAGAAGAATATTTTTGAGTATTACCTGTCAGTTATGTAGTCGCGATATCAATGTTTTCACGAAAGCAATTCCATTCAGTTCACGAGTTGCATGATTCGAAAAACATTTCTTCGTTCAATGGCTTGTTGATACTGTTAACAGTGATCTTTCAAACATTTTTGTCGCAATGTTTAAGCAGACTTTTTACCCAAAAGAATATTGTTGAGTATTACCTGTCAGTTATGTAGTCGCGATATCATCAGTTTTCACGAAATCAATTCCTTTCAGTTCACGAGTCGCATGTTTCAAAAAACATATTTCTTCGTTCAATGGCTTGTTGAATACTGTTAACAGTGATCTTTCAAACATTTTTGTTGCAATGTTTAAGCAGACTTTTTACCAAGAAGAACACTTTTAAGTATTACCTGTGTGTTATGTAGTCGCAAACTTGAAAACCTTTTTTACGGACTTCGGGTACTGCAACGTTATATGTGTGTGTTGCTTTATGATGGCGACATACGACAATTGTACTCGATAAACAACAATTGCAAACGACAAACAACAGTTTAAAATAACACGCGACAATGTATTATGCAACTCAACACTATTACAGACTAATGTTACATTGAATTACTATCATTTTCATGAAATATCGCTTTGATTTTTAGTGTTGTTTCAAATTGATGTCACCAAGAAACAGAATGCAAAAAAATTGCATAAAATCAGACTTCAATTATTTTAGTTATAAAGAGTGATTTAAAGCCAAGCGCCCCCTAGCGGCAAAACGAGAAACAAACTTGAGTAAATATTTTCTATTAGGTACCTAGCAATGCAGCAAATGGTTCAATCAAGTATACAAGTCGCACTAGTCAAACATTCTATTCCTTATATATCAAAATTTGAAGTATAAAACCTGATTTACAATTGTTCTAAAGAGGATCAAAATTTGGGCTGCCGTAAAATGACGAAATCAAGTTCATTCTTTAAAAACTAAACATCACTGGAAAGAGCTCTTCAAGAACTAAAACTTTTGTTCATACACTTTCAATAAAATATTTTTTGTTTTTGAGCTATTTTGAGCCGAATAAAAACACAGTAATCGTAATATGACCTTTGCAATTTCATTTTAACTTGTTAATTGTGGGGTCATTTCAAACATAACAATACATAACTTGTGAAAATATCATGAAGAATGAACTAAAAATAAAGTCAGGAGCGACAAAAACCATGTTTTTGAAATTTTGATTATTCCTAAAATTTAGTGAAGTTTGACCGTTTCTAGAGGACAAACCATGCATTTATTAAGTTCGCCACCCCATATATTATGTTCGTATATGTCTTGTAAATAATTTGCAGCAAACAGAATTCTTCTATCTGATCTCTCACAAAAATGGATAGGTTTTTCGAAGACCTACCCTCATCTGCACAGTTTTTTTGCGAGGTTCGAACTTTCAACCTTCCTTTAGTAGCTCAAAATGTTTTAGCCACTCATACCTGGAAACTATCATATTTTATTAGAGTATCAACAAGGAACACAATGCAAAAAACCGCATTTGGATCAGACTTCAACTTTTTGAGTTATAAGCAGAAGAGTGTTTTTAAGCTAAGCGCCCCCTAGCGGCAAAATGAGAAACAAAATTGATTACAATTTTTCCATTAGGTACCTAGCAATGCAGCAAATAGTTCAATCAAGTACGCAAGTCGCACTAGTCGAACATTCTATTTCTTATATATCACAATTTGAAGCATAAAAACTGATTTACAATTATTCCAAAAAAGGATCAAACTTTGGACTGCCGTAATATGACCAAATCAAGTCCGATCTTCAAAAACTAAACATCACTGGAAAGAGCTCTTAAAGAACTAAAACTTTTGTTCATATACTTTCTATAAAATATTTTTAGATTTGGAGCTATTTTATGCCGATAAAAATAATAATAATTGGTATATGACCTTGACCTTTGCATATTATGCTTGATTTTTTTCTATGAATTTATTTGTTTTATAAAAATGCATAAACAGTGAAATAATGATGAAGATTGAACAAAAAATAAAGTCAGGAGCAGCGAAAAAGAGGAAACGTATGGATATACAATTGTTTGATAAGAGGATCAAACTTTGGACTGTGGTCATTTGATCAAATGAAGTCCGATCTTCAAAATCTAAACACCAATGAAAAGATCTCTTCACAGACTAAAACTTTTGTTCATATACATTCTATAAAATATTTTTAGATTTTGAGGTATTTTATGCCGATAAAAATAATAATAATTGGTATATGACCTTGACCGTTGCATATTATGGCTGATTTTTTTCCATGATTTTATTTGATTTATAAAACTGCATTAACAGTGAAAAAATGATGAAGAGTGAATAAAAAATAAAGTCAGGAGCTGCAAATAACCTTAAAAGTCATGCTTTTAAAATGTTGATTTTTCGAAAATATTGGTTATGTTTGACCGCGTACTGTGGACAAACCATGCATTTCTCAAAATCGCCACACCATATATTTTGTGCGTATATGTCTTGCGAATCATATGCAACAAACAAAATTCTCCTATCTCCTTCCTGAAAGACGTGGATAAATTTTTCGCAGACCTACCCTCATTTCACAGTTTTTTCGAGATTCGAACATTCAACCTCCTGTAGCACGAAAGTTATATATACGCAACTTTTTGAAAACTATCATATTTTATTAAGTAACTGACAAGGAACGCAATGCAAAAAACCGCATTTCAATCGGACTTCAAATAACAGAGTTATTAGCCCTTAGTCACTTTTACAAAACGCCCCCTAGCGGCAAAATTAAGACAAAAATGAAAATTTTCTCGACGTTAGGATCAAATTCAGATCCTAGGACAAAACTGGTAAAAAAATCAGAACTGTGACTGTTTCCTATCTTGTTGATATGCCGTTCACAAAAAAGAGACGGAAAAATAATAATAAAAAAAAAAAAAAAAATAAAACAGAAGAAGAACAATAGGTTTTCGCAAGCGATGCGAAAACCTAACTAGAACCGCAAAGCGGCATCTCGGTTTTCGCTTTTAATTTGACTAGTAAGAGTACTGGTTTCAACTGCAGACATAATTGATTGATATTAACTTTATTCGAATATTGTTGTTAATTGGTCAAATGAAGTCCGATCTTCAAAAATAAACACCATTAGAACGATCTCTTCACGAACTAAAACTTTTGTTTATATACGTTCTATAAAATATTTTTAGATTTGGAGCTATTTTATGCCGATAATAATAATAATAATTGGTATATGACCTTGACCTTTGCATATTATGCTTGATTTTTTTTCTATGATTTTATTTGTTTTATAAAAATGCATAAACAGTGAAAAAATGATGAAGATTAAACAAAAATTAAAGTCAGGAGCAGCAAAAAAGAGGAAACATATGGATATACAATTGTTTGATAAGAGGATCAAATTTTGGACTGTGGTCATTTGATCAAATGAAGTCCGATCTTCAAAAACTAAACACCAATGGAAAGACCTCTTCACAGACTAAAACTTTTGTTCATATACTTTCTATAAAATATTTTTAGATTTGAAGCTATTTTATGCCGATAATAATAATAATAATTGGTATATGACCTTGACCTTTGCATATTATGCTTGATTGTTTTTCTATGATTTTATTTGTTTTATAAAAATGCATAAACAGTGAAATAATGATGAAGATGAAACAAAAATTAAAGTCAGGAGCAGCAAAAAAGAGGAAACATATGGATAAACAATTGTTTGATAAGAGGATCAAACTTTGGACTGTGGTCATTTAATGAAATGAAGTCCGATCTTCAAAAACTAAACACCAATGGAAAGACCTCTTCACAGACTAAAACTATTGTCATATACTTTCTGTAAAATATTTTTAGATTTGGAGCTATTTTATGCCGATAATAATAATAATAATTGGTATATGACCTTGACATTTGCATATTATGCTTGAATTTTTTTCTATGATTTTATTTGTTTTATAAAAATGCATAAACAGTGAAATAATGATGAAGATTAAACAAAAATTAAAGTCAGGAGCAGCAAAAAAGAGGAAACATATGGATATACAATTGTTTGATAAGAGGATCAAACTTTGGACTGTGGTCATTTAATTAAATGAAGTCCGATCTTCGAAAACTAAACACCAATGGAAAGACCTCTTCACAGACTAAAACTTTTGTTCATATACTTTCTATAAAATATTTTTAGATTTGGAGCTATTTTATGCCGATAATAATAATAATAATTGGTATATGACCTTGACCTTTGCATATTATGCTTAAATTTTTTTCTATGATTTTATTTCTTTTATAACATTGCATAAACAGTGAAATAATGATGAAGATTGAACAAAAAATAAAGTCAGGAGCAGCAAAAAAGAGAAAACATATGGATATAAAATTGTTTGATAAGAGGATCAAACTTTGGACTGTTGTCATTTGAACAAATGAAGTCCGGTCTTCAAAAACTAAACATTAATGGAAAGATCTCCTCACAAACTAAAACTTTTGTTCATATACTTTCTATAAAATATTTTTAGATTTGGAGCTATTTTATGCCGATATAAATAATAATAATTGGTATATGACCTTGACCTTTGCATATTATGCTTGTTTTTTTTCTATGATTTTATTTGTTTTATAAAAATGCATAAACAGTGAAATAATGATGAAGATTGAACAAAAAATAAAGTCAGGAGCAGCAAAAAAGAGAAAACATATGGATATACAATTGTTTGATAAGAGGATCAAACTTTGGACTGTGGTCATTTGATCAAATGAAGTCCGATCTTCAAAAACTAAACATTAATGGAAAGATCTCCTCGAAAACTAAAACTTTTGTTCATATACTTTCTATAAAATATTTTTAGATTTGGAGCTATTTTATGCCGATATAAATAATAATAATTGATATATGACCTTGACCTTTGCATATTATGTTGTTGTTTTTTTCTATGAATTTATTTGTTATATAAAAATGCATAAACAGTGAAATAATGATGAAGATTGAACAAAAAATAAAGTCAGGAGCTGCAAATAACCTTAAAAGTCATGCTTTGAAAATGTTGATTTTTCGAAAATTTGTTTAAGTTTGACCGCGTACTGTGGACAAACCATGCATTTCCCGAATTCGCCACCCCATATATTTTGTGCGTATATGTCTTGCAAATCATATGCAGCAAACAAAATTCTTTTATCTCAATTCCAATAAAAGTGGGCACTTTTTTTGTAGACCTCCCCTCATTTTCACTGTTTTTTGCGAAGTTCGAACTTTCAACCTTCCGTAGTCAAAAAGTTTTATATACGCAGATTTTTGAAACCTATCCTATTTGATTAGGCTTTTCACAAGGAACACAATGCAAAAAACCACATCTGAATCGGACCTCAAATAACAGAGTTATTAGCATTTGTTGATTTTTTTCAAAGCGCCCCCTAGCGGCAAAAATAAGACAAAAATGAAAATTTTCTCAACGTTAGGATCAAGATCAGATAAATATAAGGAACTGGTAAAAATTTCATAATTGTGGCTTTTTTCTATCATGGTGATATGCCGTTCACAAAAAAGGGTTAGAAAAATAATAATAAAAATAAAACAGAAGAAGAACAATAGGTTTTCGCAAGCGATGCGAAAACCTAAAAACTAGAACCGCAAGCGGTATCTCGGTTTTCGCTTTTAACCTAATCAACTTGAACACTTTATTTCGACTCAGCCACAATTTCCAATAATGACTAAAACTTTTGTTCATATACTTTCTATAAAATATTTTTAGATTTGGAGCTATTTTATGCCGATATAAATAATAATAATTGGTATATGACCTTGACCTTTGTATATTATGCTTGATTTTTTTTCTATGATTTTATTTGTTTTATAAAACTGCATAAACAGTGAAATAATGATAAAGATTGAACAAAAAATAAAGTCAGGAGCAGCAAAAAAGAGGAAACATGTGGATATTCAATTGTTTTATAAGAGGATCAAACTTTGGACTGTGGTCATTTGATCAAATGAAGTCCGATCTTCAAAACCTAAACACCAATGGAAAGATCTCTTCACAAACTAAAACTTTTGTTCATATACTTTCTATAAAAATATTTTAGATTTGGAGCTATTTTATGCCGATATAAATAATACTAATTGGTATATGACCTTGACCTTTGCATATTATGCTTGATTTTTTTTTCTATGATTTTATTTGATTTATAAAAATGCATAAACAGTGAAATAATGATGAAGATTGAACAAAAAATAAAGTCAGGAGAAGCAAAAAAGAGGAAACATATGGATATTCAATTGTTTGATAAGAGGATCAAACTTTGGACTGTGGTCATTTGATCAAATGAAGTCCGATCTTCAAAAACTAAACACCAATGGAAAGACCTCTTCACAGACTAAAACTTTGTTCATATACTTTCTATAAAATATTTTTAGATTTGGAGCTATTTTATGCCGATATAAATAATACTAATTGGTATATGACCTTGACCTTTGCATATTATGCTTGATTTTTTTTCTATGATTTTATTTGTTTTATAAAAATGCATAAACAGTGAAATAATGATGAAGATTGAACAAAAAATAAAGTCAGGAGCAGCAAAAAAGAGGAAACATATGGATATACAATTGTTTGATAAGAGGATCAAACTTTGGACTGTGGTCATTTGATCAAATGAAGTTCGATCTTCAAAAACTAAACACCAATGGAAAGACCTCTTCACAGACTAAAACTTTTGTTCATATACTTTCTATAAAATATTTTTAGATTTGGAGCTATTTTATGCCGATAATAATAATAATAATTGGTATATGACCTTGACCTTTGCATATGATGGGTGATTTTTTTCCTATGAATTTATTTGTTTTATAAAACTGCATTAACAGTGAAAAAATGATGTAGATTGAATAAAAAATAAAGTCAGGAGCCGCAAATAACCTTAAAAGTCGTGCTTTTAAAATGTTGATTTTTCGAAAATATTGGTTATGTTTGACCGCGTACTGTGGACAAACCATGCATTTCTCAAAATCGCCACACTATATATTTTGTGCGTATATGTCTTGCGAATCATATGCAACAAACAAAATTCTCCTATCTCATTTCTGAAAGACGTGGATAAATTTTTCGCAGACCTACCCTCATTTCACAGTTTTTTCGAGATTCGAACATTCAACCTCCTGTAGCACGAAAGTTATATATACGCAACTTTTTGAAAACTATCATATTTTATTAAGTAACTGACAAGGAACGCAATGCAAAAAACCGCATTTCAATCGGACTTCAAATAACAGAGTTATTAGCCCTTAGTCACTTTTACAAAACGCCCCCTAGCGGCAAAATTAAGACAAAAATG
>CM037778.1:73291393-73323426 GCA_021229015.1 Solen grandis
AAAATACAAGAAATCCGACCATAAATGGTGGCAGTAGAGCGCGAACACCATTGTTCAATATTTTTAGCTCTAACGTCACATGACGTCATAGGGTGATGAAGATGCTTGTGTTCAAAAACGCATACTTTACTGTCATAACTCTGAAATATTTCATTATTCTGAACAACTGGCATCATGTCGAAATCATTGCCCTAAAAATAAAAATTAAGAAATATGCTTATGACGTCACGACTCAAAATATATGTAGAAATTCTGCAGAACTGCAAACTGTGTAAGTTTCAACTTTCTATCTCATCCTGAAGGTCTTTAATCGTAAAATGAAATTTTCGGTCCTATGTTCGAATATTATTTCAGCCACAGAACTCAGTCTTTCGGAATTTCGGTTAGCTGACAGGATATGCACACCTTAGTTTCAAGATGTACCATCTGTGAAAATTTGAAGACAATCCGACATAAATGGCGGCTGTAGAGCGTGAACACTATTTTTCACTATTTTTAGCTCTGGACGTCATATGACGTCATAGGGTACTGAAGATGCTTTTGTTTAAAAGCGCATACATTACTGTCATAACTCTGAAATATTCATTATTCTGAACAACTGGCATCATGTCGAAATCATTGCCTAAAATAAAAATTAAGAAGTATGCTTATGACGTAACATAACGTCATATGACGTCACGACTCAAAATATATGTAGAAATTCTGCAGAACTGCAAACTGTGTAAGTTTCAACTTTCTATCTCATCCTGAAGCTCTTTAATCCTAAAATGAAATTTTCGGTCCTATGTTCGAATCTTATTTCAGCCACAGAACTTCGGTCTTCGGAATTTCGGTTAGATGACAGGATATGCACACCTTAGTTTCAAGATGTACCATCTGTGAAAATTTGAAGACAACCCGACCATAAATGACCGCTGTAGAGCGCGAAAACCATTTTTCACTATTTTTAGCTGTGACGTCATGTGACGTCATAAACTGCTAATAATCATTGAAATCACAATTTCCTCACGTGACTAATAACCCATAAAAATTTCATCGTCCTAGGACTATTGCAACATATTAAAATAAGCGTTAAGTTAGGAAGAAGAAAAGAATAATAATAATAAAAAATGACGTCACGTGACGTCATATGACGTTTATTTTCACATAATTGTTAGACACCCAGAGACCTACTAACTGACAAAATTTCACCTTTTCTTTCTCAAATAGGACATTTTTATAACATTTAAAAATTGACGTCATTGGTTCGAACTTGGATCCGCCATAAATCTTGGACTTTTCGGAATTTTGAAAAAACTGACACCGGTATACACAATAAGAACGAATATACACATCTGTGAAAATTTGATTGAAAAATCGGCCCATTAATAATGGCTCTTGGACCGTGTACAAACTTCTGTAGGCAATTTCAAATGTGACGTCATAATGACGTCCCCCCCCCCCCCCCCCCCCACCCACCACTCAAAATAGGCTTTCTGAAAATCATTGAAATCGAAATATTCAGCGTTCTAAATCATTTGTCATAATTTCATTGCCCTTCGACAATTTCAACATAAGAAAAATCTTGTTAATATTTAAAATACATTATCATATAATGACGTCACTGACGTCATATGACGTTTATTTCTCACAAAATATTAAAAGACCTCTCAGAGACCTATATACAGACCAAAATCAATTTTTTTCTGTCCTAAATAGGACCGATTTTATAAGCATTTAAAAAAAAATTTACGAACCTGGGTTTCGAAAACTGAATTCGCTATAGAACCATGGACTTTTCGACTTTGCGAAAAACGGACACTGGGCATGCAACAACTAGAACTTATACAACATGTTCTCTTGAAAATTTGATGAAAATCGAGGCCCATTAAATAATGGCATCTGACCGAGTACTAACTTTCATAGTCAATTTCAAATGTGACGTCAATGACGTCATAAGGCTTCTGAACAATCATTGAAAATCGAATACACATCTGAAGCATGCGCATTAAATATTTCATTAGCCCTCGAAAAATTAATCACAACAAATAGAAATAACTTTGTTAGAAGAGAAAATCATTATCATATAATGACGTCACATGACGTCACTATACATTTATTCTTCACAAATGTTTAAGTCACCCAAGAGACCTATATATACGACCCCAATATCATTTTTTCTATCTACAAATAGACCCGATTTTATAAAGAAAATTTGAAAATTTACGACCTTGTTTTCGGAATCTGGATCGCTATAGAACTTGACTTTTCGAATTTTGAAAAACGGACACCGGAAGCACAACAAGAACGTTAATATAACACATTCAGCGAAAATTTGATTGAATAATCGCTTCATAAACCATGGGCTATGGACCGCGTACAAAATCTTTGTTGCATATTTCAAGTGTGACGACATATGAGGGTCATAGGCACATGAAAAATCATAGAAATCAAACTTTTAGCAATTGCGAAGCATGTGTCATTAAAATTTTCATTGCCCTTCGACAATTTCAACCATATAGAAAATACTCTTGTTAATATAGAAATACAATATCTTATAAAGACGTCACGTGACGTCATATGACATTATTTTCATACAAATTTTAAAAACTTCTAGAGACCTATATAGAAACTAATACAACATCTATCCTTAAAACTAGGACAGATTTTATAAGCAATAAAAAATTTACGACCTTGGTTCGAATCTTGATTCGCTATAGAATCTCATGGACTTTTCGAATTTTGAAAAAACAAACACCGGATGCACACTAGAACTTAATATACACAATCTGTAAAATATGTGAAAATCGTTCACAACAATGGCGTAGACCCGTACAAACTTTGTAGCATATTACCAAAAGTGACGTCATATGAGTCAAGGCATAATAAAATCATAGAAATCAAATTTCATCGCATCAATATATGCCCATTAAAATTTCATGGCCCTGGGACCATTGCAAACATGCTTAACATAACAGCTCAGTTTGAAGAAAAAAAGAATAAGAAGAATAAAAAAACTTAACAAAACCCAATAGGACTTTCTGCTTTATGGCAGAAAGTCCTAAAAACAGTACAAAACCCAATATGACATTCTGCCTGTAGGTAAAAGTCCTAATAACACACATACAAGAGGAAGAAAAAAGAATAAGAATACTAAAAAAACAGAACAAACCCAATAGGACTTTGCTGCTTTCAGCAGAAAGCCCTATAAACAGATACAAACCCAATTAGGACTTTCTGCTTTAGGCAAAAGTCTTATAATTAAAAAAAAAACGTACAAAACCCAATTGACTTTCTGCCTGTAGTCAGAATCCTAATGAATAAGAAACAACATAACAAACCAATATACGGACTTTCTCTTTAGGGCCAAAAGCCCTAATAATAAAAAACAAGTACAAAAACAATAGGTCCTTTCTCTTTAAGCAGAAAGCCCTAACTAGACTTCGTTTGTCTCCCCCACAAACTATAAGGGCTTTCTGCCGCAAACTCATTAGGTTTAAGAGCTGAATCAGCTGAAAAGAATTTGTTCATAAACAATGTCGACATCCAAAAATTTACTTTACCTTTGTGTTATAATACCTGCTTTTCCATATTGTGAATATAGTGTTCTACCATAGCTTAGTTCATTTCACAATGATCCTTACTTTAAAGGAAACAATTTTCCCTGATGTTTCCATTTTAGAAAAGACAACGTAAAAATACACATTAATAACATGTTGAACAATCGAGATAATTTTCAAAACTCATTTATATTTTCCTTTAACAAATAATGATAAAGGATCACTAAATTAAAGTATAAATTTTATAACACACTAAGACTTATCCATTCAAAGAAAAAAATATAGAGATAAACCGACGAAATATAGTAGGACCGCGCCTCACAAGAGCACAGGATAAACGTTGTACCCTTACTGCGTGCTTACAGTGACGGGCCCAGTAGATTTTTCAATAGAACTTAACAATCTATTTTATATACATATAACTATTTGACATTCAGTGGAATCTGAATTAACTGAAACACATCTTAAAATTTTACAAAACCTGTTTAATTTGGCGAAGATATTAAAGGACTAGATTAAATTATTGATTTTAAAAAGCGTTTACTTCGGTATCTTCCATATAACGCTTAATATGTTAAATAACAAAAATAATAGTTATTAGATAACGTTTGAATTGCGCATTACACTTTTATGAATATTATCATGAGTTTCTTATTTCTCATGTAACTTTCTTATAGATGACCAAATAAGAAAAGTAGGTACCGTTAGAAAGGTCATTCAATTCCAACACTGTTCACATGCTTAAGTATGGACCTATCATAACTGCTTTTAAACTATGGACGCTTAAACCTCGGAAAAAATCCAAAAATATGCAAAATATGTTAATGACATTACTTCATCAACGATATTTTAATAATTATTCATTGAGATCTTTTAAGAAAAAAAGGATTGCTATCGGCCTGGTGTACCCCAATTGCATCCAAAAATGCCACTCATTCTCTCAAATACGAAATCGCAATGTCACCTTTCAACACGGGAAAACTTTTCCTGCGAAAGGGAAGCCCGGGATAGAGGGTTTAAACCAACCCAATAACCGCCTTTTTTCTTACTAAAATTTGGCTAGTTTTTCGTATAAAAGGGCCCTTACCGAAAACATGAAAATTTCCATGCGCGCCTTGCGTACCTTTTTAAATTTGAACCTAAAAGGAAGAAAAAAGTAGAATAATAATAAAAAAGAAAAAAACATAAAAAACCCCCAATAGGTCTTTCTACCCTTGAGGAGAAACCAAAAAATAACAAAGATTCCCCCCCTTTTTTGTTCTGAACAATAGAAAGGGCTTTTTTTGTTTAAAACTAGTCAAACCGGGATCTACTTATTTTACTTTTTGGACATACACCACTTCAAATTTTGAAGAAAATTCCTCATTATACGTAAATGCTTATGACGTTTAAAAATTGACGTAAAATGACGTCCCGGGGGGGACTAAAAAAAATTTTTAAAAAAAAATTGCATAACTGAAAAAAAACTGCGTAAAGTTTCCCCTTCCCTTACCCCCCATCCTGAAGTTTTTTAACCCCTAAAAATTAAATTTTCGGTCCTTTTTTTTTTTTTTTCGAATATTATTTAAGCCACAGAACTTCGGTTTTTCCCAGAATTTCGGTTAGTGACAGGATAGGTACATTATTTTTAAAAATTTGGTGTAATC
The DNA here is from genome assembly GCA_021229015.1 of Solen grandis. Lineage (NCBI taxonomy): Eukaryota > Metazoa > Mollusca > Bivalvia > Adapedonta > Solenidae > Solen > Solen grandis. The sequence continues at coordinate 73,296,579 of CM037778.1, forward strand.
TGTGAAAATTTGAAAAAAATTTCCGACCTAAATGGCCTTTTTTAAAAAAAGGCTAAAACCCATTTTTTTCCACTATTTTTTAGCTTAGTAAAAAACCTGAGTCATAGGTGCTAAAGGATGCTTTGTCCAAAGGGGGAAAACTTTTTCTGTCAAAAAGTCTGAAATTTTCTTTATCCTAAAATAACTGATCGGGGGGCCCAAAAAATCAAAGGGGGCCCCAAAATATGAAATTAAAAAGGGTTAAACCCTTATGAGGGGCACATGAGGTCCTAAGACGTCACGACCCCAAAAAATTATTTGTAGAAATTTTCTGCAGAATTTCAATCTGTTTAAAAGTTTCAATTTTTCTCATCCTGAACCCTTTTTAAATCCTAAAATGAAAATTTTTCCGGTCCCAAATGTTGAATCTATTTTTAAAAGCCACGAACTTCGGTTTTGGGAAAATTTTGGGGTTAGTTTTTAAACAGGAAAATTCAACACTTAGTTTAAGGGGGTACCATCTGTAAAAAATTGGAAAAAATATCTGACCAAAAATGACGGGGTAGTGGAGCGCGAACAAATTTTCACTTTTTTTTTGGTGACGGCCCAATGACGTATATGAAGATGAAATTAGTGCATTAAAAAAAAGACCCAAAAAATTTCACCCCTAAACACTTTTTAAATTTTTTCATGCAGTGGCTTAATTGGAAACCTGTTTTAAATTTGACCCCCAAAAAGGAAAAAAATTTAAAAATAAAAAATAATAACTAGACCCCTTTTTTTGTTCTGAAAAAAAAAAAGGGGCCCCCCCTCTGCTAATAGTAAAACCTTTTTTCTTTAATTATTTATTTCCTGCATACAACATCTTCAAATTATTGAAGAAAATCCTTATTTAAAAAAAATGTTATGACGTCACATAACGAAAAATGGACGTCACGACTCAAAAAAATATGTAGAAATTTCTGCAGAACTGAAAAACGTGAAAAGTTTAAAACCTTTCTTCTCTCCTTGAAGTTTTTTTTTCCTAAAAGGGAAATTTTTCCGGCTCCTTGTTCGAATTTTTTTTTCAGCCACGGACTTCGGGTCTTCAGAATTTCGGTTAGCTGAAGGTAGGTAAAAAACCTTGTTTCAAGATGTACCACCCTGTAAAAAATTTAAGAAAATCCGACCAAAATTGGCCGTTTTAAGAGCGTGAACCCCATTTTTCACTATTTTTAGCTCTGACGGTTCACCTGACGTCATAGGGTCGAAGATGCTTTGGGTTCAAAAGGGGCCAAATACTTACTGTATACCTTGAAATTGTCATTTTTTGGGAAAAACGGAAACATGTCGAAATCATTGCAAAAATGAAAATAAAAAGTTGCTATGACGTCCCCTGGGCGTATAGACGTTCACGACTCAAATTGTTTAGAAATTCTGCAAAACAGCAAAATGTGTGTTCAACTTTCTATTTTCCATCTCCGAGGTCTTTAATCGTAAAATGAAATTTTCGGACCCATTTCGAATAATATTTCAGCCACAGAACTAAGTCTTTCAGAATTTCGGTTAGGGTGGGCAGATAGTACACCTTAGTTTTAAAATGTACCCTCTGTGAAAAATTGAAAAAAAAACCGACATAAATGGCCGTTTAGAGCGGAAACCAAAATTCACTATTTTTTAGCCCCGACGTCACCTGGTATAGGGTGCTGAAGATGCTTTTGTTCAAAAGTGCAATTTTTTTTACTAAAACTAAAAACTGAAATTTTTTATTATTCTAACAATGCCCTCAAGTCGAAAAAACATTGCCCTAAAATGAAAATTAAATAAGTTGCTTGACGTACATGAGTATAGACGTCCCATCTCAAAAATTTTTTTTAGAAATCTGCAGAACTGCAAAAATGTGTAAGTTTAACTTTCTATCTCATCCTGTGCTCTCTAATCCTAAAGGAAAATTTTTGGTCCTATGTTGGGGAAACTTATTTCAGCCACAGACTTCGGTCTTTCGGAATTTCGGTGTAAATTGAAGAATGACACCTTATTTCATGATGTACCATCTTGGAAAAAATTTAAAAATAATCCCACCATAAAAAACGGCTGTTAGAGCGCGAACACCATTTTTCAACTATTTTTGGGCTCTGACGTTATTAGGACAGTCATAAGGGTTGCTAAAGATGCTTTCGTTCAAAACGCATACTTTACCTCAAAAAAATCTGAAATTTTCATTATTCTGAACAACTGGAAATCATGTCGAAATCATCTATGGGCCCAAAATTGAAAAGTAGAATATTTTAAAGACGTCACTTGACGACATATGAGGGTCACGACTCAAAAATTTTGGGGGGGTGGGGGGGAAATTCTGCAGAACTGCAAAATCAAATGTTAAGTTTCAACTTTCTATTCTTTCCTGAACCCTTTTAAATTTCCTAAATAAAATTTTTGGGGCCCCATGTTCGAATCTTATTTTCACCCAACAGAACTTCGGTCTTTCGGATTTGGGTTTTAGCTGACAGGATATGCACACCTTAGTTTAAAGGGATGTCCCAATTTTAAAATTAGAAGAAAATCTGACCAAAAATGACGGTTTGTAAGCGCGAACACCATTTTTCACATTTTTAGCTTGTGGATTTCCCACATTAGGGGTCATATTAAGATGAAAATTAGTGCATTCAAAAGAGCCAAAGCACTCTGATAAATCTGATATTAAATTCATGCTGTGGTTATTGGCAACCTGTTTTTAATATTTAAACCCAAAAGGTGGAAATATTGAATGAAATAATAATACTAGATGTCATTCGTGAAAACAAAAATGATAGGACTTTCTGCAAGAGCTGTGTTTAATTTGCCAAATGTAGGGATAGAATTTCATGAAATGACTACACTCTGGTGTATTTCATGTTTATGCTGAACAATTGAACTTATATTCCGAAATAACAAATGATAAGAACAAAATTTATTAGTCTGTGACGTAAAAAGTGAAATATGAGGCGGGGCCCTTGACTGAAAAACTGATTTCTAGTTTAAGGTCCAATTTTTTCAATTTACTTCACCCACCATACTTTCGTTTTTAGGATAAGGGTTTTAAGCTGAAAAAAAAAATTCAAACCCTTATTTTTCAAAATGTATATCTGTAAAGTTTTGAAGAAAAAAAGATCATAAATGGCGGCTGTAGAGCGCGAATAACAATTTTTCAAAATATTTTGGGTCGACGTCAGGTGCGTTTACCCCTTTCCCGGTGCTGAAAATGCTGTTGCTCAAAAGCGCATACTTTACTGTCATAACTCTGAAATTTTCAAATTTCTTCTGAAACAAAAATGGCATCAGGGCAAAATCATTGCCCTAAATGAAATTAAGAAGTATGCTTATGACGTCACATGACGCCTATGACGCCCCGACTCAAAAATTGAAAGAAATTATAGAACTGCCACGGTGTAAATTCAAAATTTTTTATCTCTTCTGAAGCCTTAAAATCCCAAAAGAAATTTCGGTCCTGTTTTCGAATCTTGTTCAGACACAGAAAATTCGGTCTTTCGGAATTTCGCTTAGCTGACAGGGAAAAGCACACCATAAGTTTAAGATGTACAATCTGTGAAAATTTGAAGAAAATCCGACCATAAATGGCGGCTGTAAAAGCGTGAACACCATTTTTCACTATTTTTCAGCTCAGACGTCAATGACATCATAGGGTGCTGAAGAAGACATTTTTTTCAAAAAACCCCATACTTACTCTCTCATAAAACCCGAAATTTTCATTATTCTGAACAACTGGCCCAAAATGTCGAAAATCATTGGGCCCCAAAATGAAAAATAAAAATTATGCTTATGACGTCACATAACAACATTATGACGTCACAAGACTCAAAATATTTTAGAAATTCTGCAGAACTGCAAACTAGTAAGTTTTTAAAAAATTTCCCCATTTCATTCTGGAAGGGTCTTTAATCCTAATAATGAAATTTTCCGGGGCCTATGTTCGAATATTAAAAATTTAGCGACAGAGCTTCCCGGGCTTTCGGAATTTCGCTTTAGCTGGGCAGGATATGCACACCTTAGTTTTCAAGATGTACCATATGTGAAAATTTGAAGAAAAACCGACCCAAAAAAAGAGCTGTAGAAGCGAACACCATTTTTTAAATTTTTTTGGTGCGTCTGTGACGTCCCTAAAGGGTGCTGAAGAGCTTTGTTCAAAAACGGGAAAAACTTTACTTTTAAAACACTGAAAATTTTATTATTTTCTGAAACTGGCCCCCTCAGTCGAAATCCCTTGCCCCAAAAAAGAAAAATAAGAAGTATGTTATGACGTCACATACTTTATATGACTCCCGACTCAAAATATTGTAGAAATCTGCAGAAACTGGAAACTGTGTAAGTTTCAACTTCTATATCCTTTCCCGAAGCTCTTTAATTTCCCAAAATGAAATTTGTCCTATGTTCGAAAACTATTTTTAGCCACAGAATTCGGTCTCGATTCGGTTTTGCTGACAGGAATCACACCTTCATTCAAGATGTTTTCCCCCTGTGAAAATTGAAAAAAAATCCCCACCAAAATGACGGCTGTAGACCGGGGAACAACCCTTTTTCACTAAATTTTAAAACTTTAGTCATGTGACGTCATAGGGGCTGAAGATGCTTTTGTTCAAAAGCGCATACGTTACTTCTAACCCCTGAAATTTTCATTATTCTTTAAAAAACTGGGCATCTTCAAATTAAAAACATTGCCCTAAAAAGAAATTAAAAGTTGTTTATGAAGTCACTGACGTCATATGAAAAGCCCCCACTCAAAAAATTTGGGAGAAATTTTTTCAGAACTGCAAAAATGTGTAAATTTCAACTTTCTATATCCCCCTAGCTCTTTAAAAACCCAAAAAGAAAAAATTTTTGGGGCCTATGTTCGAAATCTTATTCAGCCACAAACTCCGGGCTTTCGAAATTCGGGGGGGTGACCCGGAAAATGCACACCTTTCAATCATATTGTACCCTCCCCCGTGAAAAATTTAAAAAAAACCGCCAAAAAGACCGGGGGTTTGGGAGACCCGAAAAACCCTTTTTCACTATTTTTTTGCTGGGACGGGCCCTGTGACCTCATGGGTGCGAAGAAGCTTTTGTTAAAAGCGATACGTTAAATTTTTCATAACTCTGAAATTTTTTTATCTGAACAACTGCATATGTCAAAAAACATTGCCCTAAATGAAAATTAAAAAGTATGCTTAAAGACGTACATGACTCATATGACGCCCGACTAAAATATTTGAAAATTCTGCAGAACTGCAAAACGGTTAAAGTTTCAACTTCTATTCTCATGGGGGAAAGTTCTTTAAACCCTTTAAAATGAAATTTTTCGGCCTATGTCAAAATTTTTTTCAGCCACAGAATTGGGGTTTTCGGAATTGGGGTTGCTGCCCGGATAGCACATTTAAATCAGATGTACCACTTGTGAAAATTTGAAGAAAATCCGCCAAAAAAAATGACGGCTGTAAAGCGCGAACACCATTTTTCCACTTTATTGCTGTGCGCCCATGTTGAGGGGCCCCCATAGGGTGCGAAAACTTTGAAATCAAAATTTCCCCCCGTGACGAAAAGCCAAAAAAATTCATCGCCCCTAGGTCCATTGCAAATAAAAAAATAAGGGGTTTAAAGTTGGAAGAGAAAAGAAAAATAAAATAATAATAAAAAACATAACAAACCCCAATAGGACTTTCTGCTTTAGGCAGAAAGCCCTAACTAGACCCTTTTGTTCTGAACAAAAGAAAGGGTTTTGCAAAACCTATGTAAACCCCAAACCATACTTATTTCCCTTTTCTGACATAAACTCTTCAATAGAGAAAACCCTATTAAGTAGGGTTTTATGACGTACATGACTCAAATGACGTCACGACTCAAAAATAATTTAAATTCGCAGAACTGCAAATGGTAAGTTTCAACTTTCAAATCTCATTCTGAAGCTCTTTAATCCTAAAATAAAATTTTCGGTCCTATTTTGGAATTTATTTAACCCACGGAACTTCGGTCTTTCAGAATTTCGGTAGGCTGACAGGATGGGTACCCCTTAAGTTTCATGATGTACCCATTGTGAAAATTGGAAAAAATCCGACCATAAATGGCCGTTTTTTATGAGCGAAAACAATTTTTCACTATTTTTTTAGCTCTAACGTTACATAGGTCTAGGGTGCTGCGATGCTTTTGTTCAAAAGCGCTATTTTACTTCAAAAAAAACTCTGAATTTTCATTTTTTCTGAACAACTGGGCATCCATGTCGAAAATCATTCCCCTAAAATGAAAAATAAGAAGTATCTTATGACTTCACATGACGCCCATATGACGTAAAGATCAAAATTTTTTAAAAAATTCTGCAGAACTGCAAACTGTGTAATTTCAATTTCTTTTCTCCTAAAGGGCTCTTTATCGTTAAAATGAAATTTTCGGTCCGATGTTCGAATCTAATTTCAGCCACGAACTTCGGTTTTTCGGAATTTCGGTGTGTCAGGATTGCCCACCTAGTTTCTAAAGAACCATCGTGAAATTTGAAAAAAAAATCCGACCAAAAAATGGCCGTTTTAGAGCGTGAACCACCATTTTCACTTTTTTTAAAGGCTCGACTTCACATGCCCGTCATTGTTGCTGAAAAAATGCTTTTGTTTCAATAGCTGCATAACTTAAATTTCATAACTCTTAAATTTTCAATTTCTGGAACAACTGGCCCCTCATGGAAAAAAAACATTGCCCCTAAAATGAAAATTAAAAGTTTGCTTATGACGCCCCATGACGTCATATAAATTTCCCACCCAAAAAAAAAGTTTGAATCGCAGAATGAAAACTGTTTAAGTTTTTAACTTTTCTATTATCCTGAGCTCTTTAAACCCAAAATGAAATTTCGGGCCTTGTTCGAATTTATTCAGCCCCCAAGGGAAATTCGGTCTTCGGATTCGTTTTGTTTACAGGATAATTCCCCCCAACCTTTATTTATGATTACCATCGGGGACAAAAATTTTAGAAAATCCCGCCAAAATGACGGTGTTAAAACGCGAACACCATTTTTCAAATATTTTAAATCTGCGTTATGTGAACCGGGGGGGCATAGGGTGCTTAGATGCTTTTGGGTTTAAAAAAAACCCCTTAACTTATTCTAACTTAATTTCATATCTGAAAAAACTGGCATCATGGGCAAAATCATTGCCCTAAAATGAAAATTAAGAAAATATGCTAAGACGTCACTTGAAAGTCAAATGAAAGTAACGACTCAAAATATATGTAGAAATTCTTTCAGAACTGCAATCTTGTAAGTTTTCAACTTTCTATTCTCATCCTGAAGCTCTTTAAATCCCAAAATAAATTTTTGGCCTATGTTCGAATCTTATTTCAGCCACAAACTTCGGTATTTCGGAATTTTGTTAGCTGACAGGAAAAAGCACACCTTTATTTCAAGATGTACCATCTTAAAAAAATTTGAAGAAAATCCGACCATAAATGACGGCTGTAGAGCGCGAACACCATTTTTCACTATTTTTTAAGGCTGTGACGTCACATGAGGCATATGAAGAGGAAAAATTTTAGGCATTTCAAAAGGGCCAAAGTCACTCGGATACTGTTAAAAATTTCATGCTGCTGGCCTATTGGCAAACCTGTTTTAAATTTGAACCTCAAAAGGTGAAAAAATAAATAAAAATTTAATAATTTGACCCCTTTTTGTTTGAACAAAAGAAAGGGTTTTCCCTGCTACTAATGTCAAACCTGACATACATATTTAAACTTTTTTTAAACATTACACATCTTCAAATTTGGGAAGAAAAATCCTTTTTAAATACGTATCTTATGTACGTCTCATGACGTAAAATTTAAACGTCACAAAACTCAAAATATTTTAAGAAATTCTGCAGAACGCAAAGTGTGTAAGTTTCAACTTTCTATCTCATCCTGAAAGCTTTTTTAATCCTAAAATGAAATTTCGGCCCTATGTTCGAATCTTATTTCGGTCTTTCAAATTCGGTTAACTGACAGGACAGCTACACCTTAGTTCCAAGATATACCATTGTGAAATATTTGAAGATAATCCGACCTAAAGGGCCGTTTTGAGAGCGGAGAACCCACCATTTTTCACTATTTAAGCTTGACGTCACATGGGTCAAGGGTGCTGAAATGCTTTTGTTAAAAAGCGAAAATTTTTTTAAACTGTCATAACTCTAAAATTTTTTCATTATTCTGAACAACTACATCATGTCAAAATCATTGCCCTAAAATGAAAATTAAGAATATGTTTAAATGACGTCACATGACGTCATATGACTTTTCCGCCCAAAAATTTTTTTAAAATTTACAAAAACTGCAAAACTGTGTAAGTTTCAACTTTCCTATCTCATCCTGAAGCTCTTTAATCCTAAAATGAAATTTTCGGTCCTAGTTCGAAATCAAAATTTCAGCCACAGAACTTCGGTCTTTCGGAATTTCGGGTTAGTTGACAGGATATGCACACCTGAGTTTCATGATTTTCCCAAATTTTTGTGAAAATTTGAAGAAAATCCGACCATTAAAGGGGCCGTTTTAGAGCGTGAAAAACCATTTTTTCACTATTTTTGGGCTCTGAACGTCACATGAGGGTCATAGGGGTTGAAGAATGTTTTTGGGTTCAAAGCGCTATTTTAAACGTCAAAAAAAACTCTGAAATTTTCATTATCCTGAAAAACCTGGCAAATCTTTCCGAAATCATTGCCCTAAAATGAAAATTAATAAGAAAATGCTTATGACGTCACATGACGTAAATGACGTCACAAACTCAAATTTATTAAGAAATTCTGCGAACTCTAACGTAAAGTTTCAACTTTCTTTTCCCATCCGAACTTTTTAAATTTCCTAAAATGAAATTTTCGGTCCAATTTCGTATCTTATTTCAGCCACAGAACTTCGGTCTTCGGAATTTTCGGTTATTTTGACAGGATATGCACACCTTAGTTTAAATTTTTAAACCAATCTGTGAAAATTTGAAGAAAATCGACCATAAATGACGGCTGTGAGCGCGAAACCACCATTTTTCACTTTTTTTTAAAGCTTGTGACGTCAAATGAACGCCCTATGAAAGATAAAAAATTAGTCTTTCCCAAAAGGGCCCAAAAAGTCACTCTGATCACTGTTTAAAATTTCATGCTGCGGGGCTTTTTGGGCCCAACCTTTTTTTAAATTGAACCTCAAAAGGGAAAAATAATAAATAATAATACAAGAAAAAAGAAAAAACATAAACAAACCCAATAGGGGCTTTCTGCTTTAGGCAGAAAGCCCAAATAATAAGAAAAAAACAATAACAAACCCAATAGGGGCTTTTTACTGGGTTCAGGCAGAAAGCCCTAATAACAAAATTCATTCGTTGATCGGAATGATAGGACTTTCTGCTAACATTGAAAAATATAAAGATTAATTCCGTTGAAGAAAATTTTATTTAAATCCCTACCTTTTAAATTTTTTTTTTCGGGGGAATGGGGGGCTTATGTGTTTGAAAAAAGGATGATTTTTAATAATTTTTATTGTTTTGGGGGGGGTTTTTTTAAAGGAAAATAGTTGGGAGGTGAATTCCAAACCCAACAAGAAAATTTTGGTCCAAGAAAAACAAAACTTTGGTAAAAGAAAAAGTAAGAGAATATTTAAGTTATGACCATTTAACAAGACTTACATATAGAAGTTGTTGTCTCGCGTGCCCACTATACAATTCATGCAAGCAAGACAATGCAAGAAATAGAATTAATATAGTTTACCTTGCCTGATCCAAAATGTTTTTTCTTTAGTCTTTAAGTCTTGTGAATGAGAAATGAGAACTTTTTACTCTGCATCACCACCCGACTATAAAACAGGCCTATAAAATTTATTATAAAGTTTCGCGGGGCCCCGGGATCCCATTTTTTTTGGGCCCTATTTTCACTATTTTCCCTTACCATAGCAACCACAAAATTTTAAATCAAAGAACAAAATAAAAAAGATGTGCATAATCTACAAAATTGCCAATCTAGTCTATTTTACCAAGTTTCATCAATTAATGACTTGCTTTTGTTTTTAAGTTCTCATGGATCCCCTTTTTGCCAATATTTTCACTATTTCCATTAACATAGCAAACAACAATTTAGTTGAAGAACAAAAATAAAACAATGTGCATAATCGACACATGCCATCTAGTCATATACCAAGTTTCATCAAGTTAGCTTGCTAGTTATAAAGTTCTCAAGGGATCCCATTTTTGCCATATTTTTCACTATTCCATTAACATAGCAACAACAATTTTAGTTGAAGAACAAAAATAAAAAACAACGTGCATAATCGACTATTGCCATCTAGTCATATACCAAGTTTCATCAAGTTAGCTTGCTTAGTTAAAAAGTTATCGCGGGATCCCATTTTTTGCCATATTTTCACTATTTCCTTTTATCATAGCAACCACACATTTAGTCGAATAAAAAAAAATAAAACAATGTGCATAATCTACACATTGTCATCTAGTCATATACCAAGTTTCTTTCAAGTTAGCTTGCTTAGTTATAAAGTTATCGCGGGATCCCATTTTTGCCATATTTTCACTATTTCCGTTACCAATAGCAACCACAATTTTAATCGAAGAATAAAAATAAAACGAGTGCATAATCAACACATTGGCATCTAGTCATAAACCAAGTTTCATCAAGTTAGCTTGCTTAGTTTTTAAGTTATCGCGGGATCCAGATTTGAGCGGACAGACGGGACGGACGGATAGAGGGGACGGACGGACAGACGGAGGGCAAACCTATAGTCGCCTCCGGTGTGAACTCCGGTAGGGGACTAATAAATCTTTATTTTGATATCGCTTTCTTATAATTGACCAATTTTACTATTCTAGGTACCAAAATAAATGGCCTGAAATTTCCATTGTAGCATATTTGGTTTTTAGTTTATAGGTATTCAAAATATAAACAATTAAACTTAAACCTCTTAATTCTGCATATAAAAATTCTTTTTTTATTTTCGTGTACAGTCGCGGGAATGAAATAGTAAATGCTACCAAATGCAATGGGAACGTCGACGCGTGTAGCCTCGTGAGTAAAATTCAAATAACGCTTGTACATACGATCGAGACGACTGTATTTACACAAAGTTACTAAATTTTGCGTTTTTTAGCTAATGCCTAGGTCACACATTCAGGATTTTTACGGGCCGTCCTTGATAGGACCATCCCGATTAAAATGTGTCAAAAGTCTGATCAAGACCCTGTGTTTTCGTGGCTGGAAATTAAAAACTTATTAAAATTTGTAAAAACATTTATTTAATCACGACAACAATCAGATATTGTTCGGGAAAGGCGTCCCGATCCAGCCGTTTCCAGCAGAATTCGTCCCGATTATCCGTTCTCAATCCGATTTCTGATCCGATACAGCAGAATTTGTCACGACATAGTCACGATTGTAATCCGACTAGACAAAATCGGCTGAGTTTCCCGAATGTTACGGGACGCACCTAACTGTCAGGAGTGCTTGGCCGACCTCTCCGGACCATTCCCGATCCGTAGGACTCTGTTACGAACATATACCGACTGCGTTCAGACAATGATAGGACATTGAGGATAGTAATCCGACTTTTTTTCGCTTTTCGAGTCTAGCCGCTGTCTGATCTCAAACGGGAGCCATAAATCGGCACTGTGTGAACGCCGCATTACAGACAAATTAAACTTGCAGCGTCTTGAACGGATGACATGTGTTGATTATTTTGTTTCAAACGTCTACACTTATATATATACTCTAGGTGCCAAAATAATCGTCTTAAAATTTCCTACATCTCACTTGCTTAATGTAGCACATTTTTCTAATAATTCTTAAGATATAGCCGGAAAACTCTGACATGACGGCAGAATCGCAGAAATTCTATATGTTTAAATTCTTATTTTTGATGTAACTTCCTTATACTTTGATCAATTTCAAAACTTAAGGTACCAAAATAATCGTCTTAAAATTCTCTACATCTCATTCGCTTAAAATGTTGACTTATTTAATATGCGGTTTTAAGATATAAGCCGTGAAACTCTTACATAACGAAAAAAATCGCTGAAATTTCTACATGTTTAAATTCTTATTTTTGATGTATACTTCCTTATACTTGGATCAATTTTCAAAACTTTAGGTACCAAAATAATCGTCTTAATATTCTCCTACATTTTCACACGCTTTATCTATAGGAATATTTTTAATATTTTTATGAGATACAAGCTCTTAAAACCTCCTGAAAAATGAAAAATCACCAAAGCTATATGAACGAATTTCGTTTTTTCCCCCCCCTTACTCATGAATCTTAGGTCAATCATTAAACTTTAAGCATCAGAAGAACGGCCAAACATTGCTCTATCAAATAATATTCATCATCATATTTTCAAAAATCAAAGGTTTTCGAGATATTAAACTATTAAAAACACTGAGGGTTACCGAATTTTTCCGCCATAAACTCAAACCGAAATTCAACCCCGATCATCAAAAAATATATATCATCTGCAAGGTCTTTCTAAGCACTAAAATTATATGCATAGTGTCTCGATAGAATATTTACCGTTTTGAGAGATATTTAAGGCCGAAGAAAACCCCGATAATTGATATATTACCTTGACCTTTGGGATTTTCCGGAAACGGAGTGACATGGCTCCATAGAATTTTATACTGCATCTTCAGACAAAATTTCAAGCAAATCATAACAAAAAATAAAGCCTACAGAGCCTAAAAACCGTTAAGTTTTAAGACGAAAGTTTTTATTAGCATTATTGACGTCATGTGACGTCATATCGCGTTTATCTTTTATAATGTAAAGAAGACCTAGAGACAAATATTAAGTTCAAATATCAAGCTTTCTAGCTCTTCTGGAAGCGATTTTAACACATTTGAAATTTGACGTCATTAGTTCGAATATTGGATTCGCCATAAACATTTGTCTTTTCGAATTTGGAAATACCGACACCGAAAAGCACAACAAGAGCCTAACATACACATTAAATTCTGTGAAATTTTGATGAAAATCGGTCCAGAAATTATGAACTGTAGACCGCGTACAAACTTTTTCACCTGACGTCAAATCTGACATTACATGACGTCCTATGAATATAAATTCATTGCATCTGAAAGCTCATGGTTTGAAATATATACCATAAAATTTTCATTGTTCTGAGTCAATGACAACACCTCGAATTAACAACAAATATAAAGGAAGAAAAAAAGAATAATAATAAGAATAATTAAAAGCTAAAAAAGTAAAAAGTATGAATTCCAGCCTTTAACTGCTTTTGTATGGCCATAACTTAAATAAACTTTGAAAAATATAACCGTTTAACTTGGAGGATATGGCAAAAGAAACTGAAAATCATTTTTTTATATCGATTTATTTAACTTGGATTATTTTTATAATCTATGTTACAAATCAAATTTATTTAAAATGCTTACAATTCGAATTTCATCTGTAATAATTGCCGAAGACCGCATAAAAGCTTGTGTGACAGCGTCAAGTTTGGTGTCATGTGACGTTCATAGGCATAAGAAAATCAATGAAATGAAATATTAAGTATTTGAATATAGCAAGTAAATTTTTCATGCTCCTTAGACTTTGCAACATATAGAAATTAACGCGTAGAATATAATAACATTCTTTTTGACCTTATGACGTCAAATGACGTTAATCCTCACAGAATATGAATAGTCTCAAAGACTAATATTCAGTCCAAATATCAACTTTCTTAATCATCTGGAAGCGATTTTATATGTATTTGAAATTTGACGTCAATGGTTCGAAATTTGGATTCGCCATAGAACCATTGCTTTTCGAATTTGTAAAAAGGACCCGGGATACAACATATAGAGCAATACATATACATTCTGTGAAATTTTGATGAAAATCGTCCAAAAATAATGGCTGTACACCGCGTAAAACCTTTTTGTCCAGACGTCAAACTTACGTGATATAACATTATACATTAATATGAATTACATGCATTCTAAAGCACACGGATTGATGTACATACCATTAGATTTCCATTGTCCTGGGAAAGTAAACAACATATTTAAATTAACGCGTATATATCAGAAATTATTTTTGCACTTATGACGTCATATGACGTCATGTGACGTTCATCTTCATAGAATGTAAAGCACTCTTGGAGACTTATATACTATCCAAATATAATATTAATATTTCTAACTCATCTGGAAACGATTTTATACGTATTTGAAATTTGAACGTCAATGGTTCGAATTTTGGATCCGCCATAAAACCTTTGCATTTTCGAATTTGGAAAAACGGACACCGGAATGTACAACTAGACTTTAAACATAACATTCTGTGAAATTTAATGAAAATCGGCCCTGAAATAATGGCTGTAGACCGCGTACAAGCATTTTTAGACGACGTCAAGTTTGACGTCAAAACACGTCATAGTCAAATGAAAATTATGGAAATGGAAACAGTTCTATTTGAAGCAAATGCTATTAAATTTTCAAGGTGCTCGGACGTAACAACATATAAAAATTAACACATAAAAATTAGAAATTACCTTTCACCTCTGACGTCATATGACGTCATATGACGTTCATCTTCAAAGAATATAAAGCAAACCCTCGAGATTTATATTCTGTCCAAATGTCATCTTTCTAGCTCATTTGAAGCGATTTTATAAACGCATTTTAAATTTGACGTCAATGGTTCGAATATCTTGGATTCGCCATAGAACTATTGCATTTTCAAATTTTGAAAAGCGGACACCGGAAGGCACAACAAGAGCCTAACAACGCATTTCTGTGAAATTTTGATGAAAATCGGCCAGAAATAATGCTGTAGACCGCGTACAAACATTTTTAGACGACGTCAAGTTGGACGTCAAAGCACGTCATAGTAAAAATGAAAATTATTGAAATGCAAACAGTTCTATTTGAAGCATATGCTATTAAATTTTCAAGGTGCTCAGACTTGTACAACATATAAAAATTAAACACGTAAATATTAGAAATTACCTTTCACCTCATACGTCATATGACGTCATATGACGTTCATCTTCAGAGAATGTAAGTAACCCTTGAGACTATATATCTCTCCAAATATCATCTTTCTAGCTCATTTGTAAGCGATTTTATACGCATTTGAAATTTGACGTCAATGGTTCGTAAAAAAACTTGGATTCGCCATAGAACCATTGCCATTTTCGAATTTTGTAAAACGGACACCGGAAGGCACAACTAGAGCCTAACATACACATTCTGTGAAGTTTTGATGAAATCGGCCCGAAATAATGGCTGTAGACCGCGTACAACTTTTTCACCTTACGTCAAATCTGACGTTAATATGACGTCATATGATATGAAAATTCATTGCATTCGAAAGCTCATGGTTTGAAATATGGCCATAAAATTTTCATTTTTCTGGGCCATTGGCAACATCGAAATTAACACAAAACAAGAGGAAGAAAAAAAGAATAAAAAAATAAGAATAATAAAAACACTAGATTTCGTTTGCACGGCAAACGATAGGACTTTCTGCAAACCGCTTAAAACTCAATCAAACTGAAAATTATTAATACGGAATCGCAGAAAATATTAGGTATCTAGAGGGGTAACCTATACATTCTTTGAAAATTTTCAAAAATTCATAAATTTAAAGGGTTTCAGAATTGCTTACAAACCTTTTGTTTCCAAAAACTATTCTGAAGTCATATGGTTAGTAAAATATAATTGGCATATGAAAATTCAGCAAAATTTAAATAAAAACCCCAAAAAATTTTTTGCAGTTCTTGACCTTTGGGGATCACATTTGAATTTTTTGCACGAGAAATGAAAAAAAATAAAAACCCCTTTTATGTCAAAGACGCCCGGGCCTATAAAAATCGGGAAAAAAACCCTTTTAAAAATTTAAACAATATGTGTGAATTCAGCTTTTTTTTTTCTCATAGGGAAAGTCCAATCTGATTAAAGCAATCTCCAAATATAAACGCTACGCTACATAAGATTGTAGGAAGATCGTGAAAACTTTAGTCAGATTGTACTAAATTTAATTTCGAGGTCACATTTTTTTTAAACTTGGTTTCAACCCAGAACCTCGTCCTTTCAATATTTTGGAACGAAAAAAGGGATGCACAACAAAATCCTAACTTTACTTCTGTGAATTTACTAGAAAACCATCAAAAAAAAATTTCCCTGCATGGAGGCGAAACAAAGGGTTTTAACTAAACGTAAAAAATCTAGCGTTTTGGGTCATATAATTGCTAGTTGTCTTTAACTACAGAAATAACCCAGTCAGCAGAAGTTATCGGGCAATATAGCACTGGATATCGGCAACCTATGTTTTGCACTGGGGAAATGATTAATACCTCCAAAAAAAGCTTTGATACAGGAAACCCAACATTTCCGGGCAGAGCATAGATAAGCACTTTGTATAAAATAGTAATTATAAAAGATAGCAATCATAAGTAAATAAAGTAAATTTTTTAAAGTGGATAGAGAATAAAGTTTATGGTTATTTTGGCACAGCAGTAAAAAAAAGTGTAGTCACAGTTTCTTAGACAATTTCACTTTTTTTAGTCCCCCATCTGTTTACATTTATGTTTCAAATAAATACCATGTATAATATTCAAGTTAAGGGGCCCCCCCCACAGAAAAAAAGCTTAAAAAAATTTTTAAACAAAGGGAGATTAATTAAACAAGAGGGCCATGTGGGGCCCCGAAAAACGCTCACCTGATTTTTAAAATGAAACAACATATATTGGATTTTTCATATTGCCTACTTTTTGAAATCCCCACATGAAACCCCCTTTTGAACTTGTCCCCAAAATTTTAAAGGAAACGAAAATTCTGACCAAGTTTCATAGTAGAATGGCCAAAAAAAAGTGGCCAAAAAAGTGTAAACCAAAAGGGTTTTTTTAAGAATGCCCTTCCCGAACAAATTTTTGCCCCCCCCCAAGGCCAAAATCGAACTTGTTCCAAGATTTTTTGAAAAAAACCCCTTCTTCCCCAAAATTCATAAAGAAAAGGTCCAAAAATGTGGCCTCCAGGTGTTTAAAAAGGTTTTTCAAAAAATTTGACCCTCATGAAACCTACTTTTTTGGGCCCCAAAAAGACCCAAATTTGAACTTGTCAAAGATTTTAAAGGCAAAAAACATTCTGAAAACCCAAATTTCATGAAAATATGGGCCAAAAAGGGGGCCTCTAAAAGTGTTTACAAAGGTTTTTCCCAAGATTTCCTCAGACCTACTTTTTGACCCCACAAGGACCAAAGTGAAAAATTTTCCAAGATTTTATGGAGACAACCCTTCGGGCAAAATTTCTTTTGAAGGTTTGGTTTAAAATTGTGGCCTTATTTGTGTTTAAAAAACAAGGTTTTTTATAAGACTTGACCTTGTGACCTACTTTTTTTGAACCCCCCACAAAGCCCCAAAATTTAAACTTGTCCAAAATTTTTTTAGAAAAACCAAACATTCGACCAAGTTTTCAAAAAAAGATTACCAAAATGTGGCCTCCCATTGAAACTCAGGTTTTTAAGACATGCCCCCGTTTTAAACCCTACTTTTTAAAAACCCCCCAAACCCCCCAATTTCAATGTCCCAAAATGAAGGAAACAACAAACATAAACCAAAATTATTTTCCCCCAGGAAAAGGGCCCAAAAAGTGGCCTCTTTGAGTGTAAACAGTTTTTCTAAGATTTGACCTCGTGCCCTTCTTTTTTGACCCCTTTATTTTAAACCCCAAAATTTTAACTTGTTTCCCAAAATTTTATTGAGCCAAACTCTTACCCAATTTTTAATGAAGAAAGGCCTAAAAATAAGGCCCTATGTGTTTCCCCCGCCAAAATTTTTGACGACGCACGACGGGGCCGAAGGGCCAAACACAAAAAGCCACACCTTTGAGCCCAAATTTGCTCAAAAGGTGAAAAATATATAAAAAAACCCGGAAAAGGGAAAACGGACTTGGACACTGCAGTTTTTCCCCTTTTTGCCATCAGAATTTTTTTGGTTTCATATTTAAATTTCAATCAAAAACATTGTAATATTGAGCAATCCGGACCCCAAAAAAAACAACAAATTAACACAAAGGGAGATAATTGCAAAAATAAACCAGCAGGCCCAAATTAAAAAAACAATAAATTTAAAAATTTGAAAAATTTCCCCACAAAAAACAAAAATAACCAAAAGAATAATAAAAAATAACCCAAAAAAAAATTCAAGTAAATAACATGCACCCCCACCTTTCCCCCAACCCCCAAATTGGCCGAGTGTTAAAAAAATAGTCCCCGTTTAACCCAATCACAATAACGAAATGTAAAGAAATAAATTTTGCGTTTGAAATTAAAAAAAAAATTTTTACTGACAGAAATAAATTAGACGAAGAAAGAGGAAAAAAAAGGGAACTTTAAGGGATAAGGGAAATTTTGAATTAAAATTGGGTTTGGTAAAAAGGTAAAAATTTTAAGTCTTTTTCCCAAAAAAAGGGTAAACCCTTTTTTAAAAAAAATTTAAAAAACCAAATTTTTTTTTAAAAAATTTCAAACCTTACCAAAAAATTAAAAAAATTCTACAAATACCAAATTAATAAATACCCGGGCAATCAAACATTTTAAAAGAGTGAGTTTAAGTTCGAATTTTACGTTAATTTTACAAGAAAAAGTTTCCCAATTTTTCCTTTCCTATTTGGGGGTTTTCCATCAAGAAAAAATAAATCCGTCTGTTTATTGACGAGCTTTTCTATTTTTGTTTCCTTTTCTATTTGTTTGCTTCAAATATGGTTACATAAGGCAGGAAGAAACGGGTAAACGTTTAAAAAAACACTGAGTAGAATCCTAGCACGCAAAACAAAACATCAGGCAATTTGTGTCAAAAAAATTTACGACGGAAGTTGAAAGAGTCGATAGCAACCAATCCAAGTTAACCATAAATTAAACAAATTTAAAACCAAACCCATTAAAGGGGTCTACCCAAAAAACTGGTAAAAATTGGAAAAAAAACTAAATAAATCCTTCAATAATTGAATTGCAATGGCAACAAGGCCCCCCAGTCCTTCCAGAGAAAGACGAACAACCCCCAAGTTGGAAAAAAAAAGCTTAAAAATTAGAACCAAACCCAAAAAATTAAAAAAAACAAAATTTTTAAAAAAAATAATAAACCATTCCCCCCAAATTTTCCGCCCTGCATAAATTTGCCAATACAAAGGGTAAAAACAAATGCCCAAAACTGAGCTTACCCACCAAAAAGCCACCCAAAAAACCGACCACGGGTTTCCCTTTCCCGGCCCTTTTAAAGGTTTTTTTCCCCAAATGATCCTCCTGTTCATTTAATTAATACAAAATTTAAGGAAACGGTTGCTTTCAAATTTTTTCTTGGAACCAATTTAAAAAAACAAATTTCCATATAAAAATTTTAATATAAATTTCTTTTTTAAACCCGGGAAAAAGTCCAAAATTTAAACCCCAAAAACCAATTTTGGAAATTTTCAAAACAGAATAGGGGTATACATTAAAACAATAAAAAATTTTTAAAATAGATTTTATTTAATTAAAAACGTAAAAAATCCAATAATTTTCAAAGGGAATTCCAAACAAATGTATTTTGCCATAATTTTCGGAATTCCCGCAATACGACAATATATAAAATTTTAGGTAGTCAGTTTTTTTTTTTTAATTTTTTTAAACATAATGTTTTTTTTTAAATTTCTTTTGCAATATTAAGCAAACAAATTTTTGCCATAATGAAAATCAGTAATTCAAGTAACATGTGTGCGTAAATTTTATAAAACACTAAGTTTCATGTAAATCATATCTCTCTCGAGGACGCACACTTTAAAAATTAAAATTATGTGCGTCTCCTCGACGCATGAATATTTCATACATTGAAACTCAAATTATCATGGTTAATGTTTTGTTTAAAAACCGTTTACTCAGTTCAACTCCATAATGGTTTCATAATGGGTTTTCCCATGCGCTTGCGACTAGCCTGTTGATGTGCAACATGCTTTTATTTGCCAACATATCATAATCCCTACTGGGACCTATGTTTACATGCACTGAAATACACACGCGTGTGTATATATTCTCCAAGTACATGATTGAAACCCTTTTGCTATTATATAATCTTAACGGAGCTGTATTTCAATAGAGATTTGACTGTTTCGTTACATTTTGGAATATACTTAGTTCATGTAAATTTTAACACCAATGAACTAGCAGTAATAATTGGACATTTGTTAAGTAAAGATGACCTGTAATTTGATGGTTGTCGCTTACGACAGAATATGTTCAAAATCAAAACCTACAAGATGTAAAAAGAAAGAGCAATAAACAATAAAATAAACATCCGTTCAGCATTTCTTTTTTTTCCTATTTTGTGATTAACAAAAATAAAAAATTTAAAAAAGAATTTTACCACAGGCATATAAGAAAAAAGTGCATTCAGGTTTTTAAAAAAGCAATAATGTAATGCCAAGGCATTACTTATTTTACTTATCTTTTATTTCTCTTGGCTCTTGATTGCAGCTTTCTCTGACAAATCACATAAAATTTGACAGTTGACTGACTTATTTGACTTATCAACTAGCCAAATTAATGCATTACGCCAGGAATTTCTCTAAACCGCCGTGTCACATCGTCTGTATTTAGATATTCAGTGTGGTTTAGATGTCATTTCCAGCTTGATCCACTTTTACAATTTATAATTAAGGTTTATGCAAGTAAATCCGTTTGATTATTGGTAAAACATTGTATTTTTAAAAGTTTTAATTTGCAAACCACTTTTTACACGAGGGCAACCTTTTTATTTCTTTACTTCCGGTTGTTGCTTTGGGGACTCTACTGCACTCTACTATATTGAAAAAAGAATAGAATTGACACACCATTAAATTATTGTCAACACTTGTTTAGCTAGTAATATCAATATGATATTAGTAAAAAAATTATTTTGCAATTTATATGACTAATATATATCTGTAAACTTACATTTTCCGAAAATGCTTCAATTAAGGTGAAAGCGAAAGTAGGATATTTTCTGAAAATTCTTACAATTGGGTTTTTAATTCGTATTTTTGATGTAACTTCCTTATACTCTAATCAATTTCAAAACACTAGGTACCAAAATAATCGTCATAAAATTCTCTACATCTCACTTGCTAAATGTGTGCAGTTATTCCGAATGATTCTTAAGATATAAAACCATACACTCTTACATACCGGCAAAATCGCTGAAATTCTACATGTTTAAATTGCTATTTTTGATGTAACTTCCTTATACTTGGATCAATTTCAAAACTTCAGGTACCAAAATAATCGTCTGAAAATTCTCTACATTTCACACGCTTTATGTTTAGGAATATTTTTAATACTTTTTGAGATAGAAGCTTTTAAACCTCCTGAAGAATGAAAAAATCACCAAAGCTATATGCACGAATTTCGTTTTTTCCCCACAACTCCATGAATCTTTAGCCAATCATTAAACTTAAAGCATCAAAAGAACGGTCAAACATTGCTCTACAAATGATATTCATCATCATATTTTCAAAAATCAAAGGTTTTCGAGATATAAACTGTTAAACACACTGGGGTTACCAAATTTTCATTTTTTCCGCCATAACTCAACCGATTCAACCCCGATCATCAAAAACTAAATATCTTATGAAAGGTCTTTCTAAGCACTACAAATTATACGCATAGTGTCTCGATAGAATATTTACCGTTTTTGAGATATTTAAGGCCGAAGAAAAAGCCGATAATTGATGTATGACCTTGACCTTTGGATTTTCCGGAAACGGGAACTGACACGGCTCCATAGAATCTAATACTGCATCTTCAGACAAAATTTCAAGCAAATCATACAAAAAATAAAGCCTACAGGGCTTAAAAACCGTTAAGTTTTTATACGAAAGTTTTATTAGCATTATGACGTCATGTGACGTCATATGGCGTTCATCTTTTCAGAATATAAAGAAGATAGAGGAGACTAATATTCAGTCCAAACATCAGCTTCTAGCTTATTGGAAGCGATTTTATAGGCATTTGAAATTTGACGTCATAGTTCGAATCTTGGATTCGCCATAAAAACCTTTGCCTTTTCGAATTTGGAAAAACGGACACCGGGATGCACAACTAGAGCCTAACATACACATTCTGTGAAATTTTGATGAAAATCGGTCAGAAATAATGGCTGTAGACCGCGTACACACTTTTTCACCGACGACAAATCTGACGTCATATGACGTCATATGAATATGAATTCATTGCATCCGAAAGCTCATGGTTTGAAATATACGCCATAAAATTTCATTGTTCTGAGTCAATGGCAACACCTATCGAAATTAACACAAATATAAGAGGAAGAAAAAAAGAATAATAAGAAGCAGAAGAAGAATAAGAATAACTAGATTTCATTCGTTGATACGAATGATAGGACTTTCTGCTAAAATTGAAAAATATTAAGATTAATTCTGTTAGAAAGAATATATATTAAATTCTCTACCCTTTACTCTTTTATTTTTTTTCGTATGGACTTCTTTTAGCTTTGATGTCACATGACGTCATAGGGTGCTGAAAATTCTTTTGTTCAAAAGCGCATACTCTACTGTCGTAACTCTGAAATTTTCATTTTTCTGAACAACTGGCATCATGTCAAAATCATTACCCTTAAAATGAAAATTAAGAAGTATGCCTATGACGTCACATGACGTCATATGACGTCACGACTCAAAATATATGTAGAAATTCTGCAGAACTGCAAACTGTGTAAGTATCAACTTTCTATCTCATCCTGAAGCTCTTTCATCCTAAAATGAAATTTTCGGTCCTATGTTCGAATCTTACTTCAGCCACAGAACTTCGGTCTTTCGGAAATTCGGTTGGCTGACAGGATATGCACACCTTAGTTTCAAGATGTACCATCTGTGAAAATTTGAAGTAAATCCGACCATAAATGACGGCTGTAGAGCGCAAACACCATTTTTCACTATTTTTAGCTCTGACGTCACATGACGTCATAGGGTGCTGAAGATGCTTTTGTTCAAAAGCGCATACTTTACTGTCATAACTCTGAAATATTCATTATTCTGAACAACTGGCATCATGTCGAAATCATTACCCTAAAATGAAAATTAAGAAGTATGCCTATGACGTCACAATGACGTCATATGACGTCACGACCCAAAATATTTGTAGAAAATTCTGCAGAACTGCAAACTGTGTAAGTTTCAACTTTCTATCTCATCCTGAAGCTCTTTTATCCTAAAATGAAATTTTCGGTCCTATGTTCGAATCTTATTTCAGACACAGAACTTCGGTCTTTCGGAATTTCGGTAAGCTGACAGGATATGCACACCTTTGATTCAAGATGTACCATCTGTGAAAATTTTGAAGAAAATCCGACCATAAATGACGGCTGTAGAGCGCGAACACCATTTTTCACTATTTTTAGCTGTGACGTCATGTGACGTCATAGGTGCTGAAATCATTGAAATCAAAATTTCCTCACGTGACTAATAAGCCATAAAAATTTCATCGTCCTAGGACTATTGCAACATATAAAAATAAGCGTTTAGTTAGGAAGAAGAAAGAATAATAATAATAATAACTAGACTTCTTTTGTTCTGGACAAAAGAAAGGGCTTTCTGCATGACGTCATATGACGTTCATCTTTACAAAATGCAATGGAAACACAGCGATATATAATCTCGCCAAATATTAACTTTCTATCTCATCTAGAAACGATTTTATACGTATTTGAAATTTGACGTCCTTAGTTCGAATCTTGGATTCGCCATAGAACCTTTGCTTTTTCGAATCTTGGCAAACCTATATAATCCTGCACAATGAGATCGTAATATATAACTTCTGTGAAAATTTCATGCCAATCCGTCCATAAATGACGGCTGTACAGCGCGTACAAACTTTGGTAGCTATTTTTAGTTCTGACGTCATGTGACGTCAAAATGAAAATTTTAAACATTGGATCAAAATGAACATGATCACCTACAAAGACTTTCAATTTCCATTGTTTATGAACCCTTGCAACATGAGTAAATTGACATCAAGAAATCGGAAATTCTATACAAATTGATGACGTCAAATGACGTCATATGACGTTCATCATTACATAATGCAAAGGAAACACAGAGACGTATAATCTCGCCAAATATCAACTTTCTATCTCATCTAGAAACGTTTTTTTATATGGATTTGAAATTTGACGTCCTTGGTTCGAATCTTGGATTCGCCATAGAACCTTATTCTTTCGAATCTTGGCAAACCTATATAATCCTGCACAATGAGGTCGCAATATATAACTTCTGTGAAATTCCCTGACAATCCGTCCATAAATGACGGCTGTACAGCGCGTACAAACTTTGGTAGCTATTTTTAGTTCTGACGTCATGTGACGTCATGTGAAGATAAAAATAATATATTCCAAAATGCCATTGCTTCAGGTGTCTGTTGATAGAATTTCTTTGTCCTAGACCTTCAGCAACTTAATGAAAAAACAACATGAAAAGGTTGGAAAAAAAGAATAATAATAATAATAAAAGACAGAACAAACCCAATAGGTCTTTCTGCGAAAAGCAGAAAGCCCTAATAATAAACATAACAAACCCAATAGGACTTTCTGCTTTAGGCAGAAAGTCCTAATAACTAGATGTCATTCGTGAAAACGAATGATAGGACTTTCTGCAAGCTGTGTTAATGCAAAAAGCAGGAGATAGAAGTTTCATGTAATGACTCACCTCTGGTAGTATTTCATTGTTCATGCTGAACAATTGACATTATATTCCGAAATTAGTGCAAATGATAAGAACTAAGTATTAGTCTGTGACGTAACATGATGTCATATGACGTCAGGACATGACTGCAAATTTGATTTCTAGTTTAAAGGTCCTAAGTTTGAATCTTACTTCAGCCGCAATACTTCGGTTTTTCGGAATTAAGGTTAGCTGACAAAATATTTACAACTTATTTTCAAGATGTACCATCTGTAAATATTTGCAGAAAATCTGATCATAAATGGCGGCTGTAAGCGCAAATACCATTTTTCACTATTTTTAGCTCTGACGTCACATGACGTCATAGGGTGCTGAAAATTCTTTTGTTCAAAAGCGTATTCTTTACTGTCATAACTCTGAAATTTTCATTATTTTGAACAACTGGCATCATGTCCAAATCAAGCCCCAAATTTAAATTAAGTGGTATGCTTATGACGTCCTATGACGTCACGACTCAAAATATATGTAGAAATGCTGCAGAACTGCAAACTGTGTAAGTTTCAACTTTCTATCTCATCCTGAAGCTCTTCAATCCTAAAATAAAATTTTTGGTCCTATGTTCGAATCTTATTTCAGCCACAGAACTTAGGTTTTTCGGAATTTGGGTTAGCTGACAGGATATGCACACCTTAGTTTCAAGATGTACCATCTGTGAAAATTTGAAGAAAATCCGATCATAAATGCCGCTGTAGAGCGAGAACACCATTGTTCACTATTTTAGCTCTGACGTCACATGGCGTCATAGGGTGCGAAGATGCTTTTGTTCAAAAGCGCATACTTTACTGTCATAAACTCTGAACATTTCATTATTCTGAACAACTGGCATCATGTCGAAATCATTGCCCTAAAATGAAAATTACGAAGTATGCTTATGACGTCATATGACGTCATATGACGTCACGACTCAAAATATATGTAGAAATTCTGCAGAACTGCAAACTGTGTAAGATTCAACATTCTATCTCATTCTGAAGCTCTTTTATCCTAAAATGAAATTTTCGGTCCTATGTTCGAATCTTATTTCAGCCACAGAACTTCGGTCTTTCGGAACAACGGTTAGCTGAAAGGATATGCACACCTTAGTTCCAAGATGTACCAACTGTGAAAATTTGATGAAAATCCGACCATAAAATGACGGCTGTAGAGCGCGAACACCATTTTTTCCTATTTTAGCTGTGACGTCAAGTGACGTCATAGGGTGCTGAAGATGCTTTTGTTCAAAAGCACATACATTTCTGTCATAACTCTGAAATTTTGATTATTCTGAACAACGGGTATCATGTCGAAATCATTGCCCTAAAATGAAAATTTAGAAGTATGCTTAGACGTCACATGACGTCATATGACGTTAGGACTCAAAATATGTAAGAAATTCTGCAGAACTGCAAACTGTGTAAGTTTCAACTTTCTATCTCATTCCTGAAGCTCTTTTATCCTAAAATGAAATTTTCGGTCCTATGTTTCGAATCTTATTTCAGCCACAGAACTTCGGTCTTTCGGAATTTCGGTTAGCTGACAGGATATGCACACCTTTGATTCAAGATGTACCATCTGTGAAAATTTGAAGAAAATCCGACCATAAATGACGGCTGTAGAGCGCGAACACCATTTTTCACTATTTTAGCTCTGACGTCACATGACGTCATATGGTGCTGAAGATGCATTTGTTCAAAAGCGCATACCTTACTTTCATAACACTGAAATTTTAATTATTCTGAACAACTGGCTCATGTCGAAATCATTGCCCTAAAATGAAAATTACGAAGTATGCTTATGACGTCACATGACGTCATATGACGTTACGACTCAAAATATATTGAGAAATTCTGCAGAACTGCAAACTGTGTAAGTTTCAACTTTCTATCTCATCCTGAAGCTCTTTTATCCTAAAATGAAATTTTCGGTCCTCTGTTCGAATCTTATTTCAGCCACAGAACTCGGTCTTTCGGAATTTCGGTTAGCTGAAAGGATATGCACACCTTGATTCAAGATGTACCATCTGTGAAAATATGAAGACAATCCGACCATAAATGACGGCTGTAGAGCGCGAACACCATTTTTCACTATTTTTAGCTGTGACGTCATGTGACGTCATAGGGTGCTGACAATAATTGAAATCAAAATTTCCTCACGTGACTAATAAGCCATAAAAA
>CM037778.1:73323526-73373526 GCA_021229015.1 Solen grandis
CCCCAAATGACAAACCAAGTCCCCAAATGACAGAAATACTGTCGTAGGTACACGCAAACCAAGTCCCCAAATGACAGAAATACTGTCGTAGGTACACGCAAACCAATTCCCCAAATGACAAATGACAGAAATACTGTTCAACCAAAGCAAGCAAACATACAAACGGTGTTGCTACAATCTGTGATTAAAAATGCCCATTTTAAGTCTATAAATATTTTCTTGCTCGCATACTTCTTCTATAAATCAATATAACATTGGTTATATATGCGAGTATTTAGCTTGACGGATCTTTTTTTCCCACTGACACAGGACCGCATCCGACAAGCTCCACCGTCGCCTGGATGATCCGAGACACTCCAGTATCGGATGACGTAAGACGATAAAACGTCTACACTCCTTGGCCTTGGTCATCCTGTCCCTTGTATGAAGTGGTCCGGTTATCGAGAAGTAAATGAACAAATCGACGTATTGGGGAAATGGGTCGGAATAAATAGCTAGTGCCATTAGAGAGTTGGTGCCATTTCTCTCGGTATTTGTTGTAGAGTATTCTGCGCTTCACCGTTGAGGGAAAAGTCGAAGACTACATTTACATATATAAACTCAACAACTTTTCTAATTGGTCACCCTTTGATTTTGATATTTTTCAATACTGGTGAATATATTGATGGTAAACCATCACAATTGAGTTACCATGAACATAACCTTGAGGTATACATGGATTTTGCCAACAAAAACATCGTGAATTAAAGCTATGATTTCTATATTGTAATAAACAGTTCTTTAATTTAAATACATTAGATTTTCATACACTTATTTTCCTTGTGATATTTTGATGAAATTATCAGGTGACCAATTAGAAAAGTTGTTGAGTATATATCTGATAATGTGGACAGATTATACTAAGTTTAATTGAAACATTTCCGTTGCCGATTACGAAACAGGTTATAAATATGTACACTCATTTTGGGTTGGACCAGTACTTTGTGCATGGAAATTTCGTGAAAGATTCGAACTCTCAACCATCGGATCCACAGGCTGGAGCAAGAATTATACATGTTATATATACATCTGGGATCGGGAATAATAGACAACAGTGTAGACACGTGAATATCCAGGAATGTAATCAACATCCTATAAATTACGAGAAAGACTATATTACCATGAATCAAGTACTCTGCCGATCCCTGACCTACTTGGTACCTCACTGCATATATCATTACTATATAAAAGAACAGTTTAATTTGGAATATGTTTGCTGTTGAATTGATGTTGTTTTGTGGTTGATGTTTGTTTAGGTTTTTATTTACATATATATCTATTAACTTTTCGGGGTTTCTTTGGTGTGTGTGTGGGGGGGGGGGGGTTGAGGGGGTTGGGGGTATTATTAAAATATCTAAAATAATAAGATTTCAATACGAAGGGGAAATATAAATTTATCAGATTCTCCTCTGCCTGGCCACTCTATTTCTCAGTATGTACCGGTACTACATGTATAGACAGTTACTTGCAGCCATCTCACTAAACACAATGATTGGACTTCATTAGAAATTTCATAAACAGAAGAGTTGGTTTGGCACAACACATCACAAGTATACTTTACGGAGGCGGAAAGTACAGACGATACTAAGTCATTAGGTCTTCTTAAAGAAGAATCGAGGCCAAAGATGACGGGTTGCCAATTGGCAATCTTTCTACTGATGTTCTTAACACTGCATTCCTGACAATTAAAACGTTCTTAGAGATGCTGACAATATAATATAAGCAGAATGTTATCGTGACACAGTTCTACGGCAACAAAGGGGATAACAATACTAAGTGGATCGCTTCACCAATTCGTCAAAACGTCAACCAAATTTCATAATACACACGGATAGCATATATTATGGTATCAACTAAATAGCCTTATATGCATAATGAATATTATTAGAACTATCAAATTTCAAAACACAGATAATGGGGCTGTAAAACCAATCATAGGGCACACTGTCGCAACGTTCATTTTAGCTGCTAGTATGGCGTGCAGGCTTCATCATCATTTTCGTATATAATTACACTCTAATAGTTTAACCTTAAAAGTTTAAATTATTCATAAATACGTTATGGTATCCTTAATCTGTAATTACAGTGTGGTCTAGAATCTTCAAGGCGTAAAAGTGCTAGGTAAAACAGACCAAAATATGTAAATATACAAAAATGAGTTTGCTTAGTTAGCAGTTTTCTTCAGTACTTTGCAAGCTCAGTGTTATTTTACAATGTAGTACAGCATCTTCAAGGTGTTCAAGCTATGGGAAAATCTGCAATCTAAGCAAACTACGTATGCATGCATTATAGGTTCTGTCAATCGTAGAATACATAAGATATCTGAATTCAACACGATGAGAAACTTTAAATAAATAGATTGATGATTTTTGTTTTTATTTCTTAATTTCCTTGGTTGGAATTGGTAATTTTAAAGTCTGTTTGCTGTAATTAAACAGGCAGTTAGGATTAACAGCGGTGTATACCACACATCTCAACACATGAGCTGTGCTGTATACACCAGTAAATCCCGGAATCACATTAACCTGACGTTTAGTGGGTGCCTTTAATCAACGGAATTCACAGAGATCCTCCAGCAGTGAGGGCTACCTTGTCATCGCTGTTGCGTTTAATTAAACGTGACGTTAACATGAGAGTGTACATACACCTGGGCCGCTCTAGATGTTCCGGCCTTTATTATATAACCTTGCAAATAGCGAACGGGGGCATGTACTAGATATTATGGTCCGTTTGATGCAGATTTAAAAAATTCGACGAAAGCACGAGAAACAAAAAAAAAAACAAAAAAAAAAAAAACACAAAGTTGAAATATAACCACTTTACAGTATACAGAATACTGCTTTCGGAAAAGGACCACCTCAATAAAACGACCACTTTTATCAGGGATTTTTCGCTGTTTTCTGTGTTTAATATTTGCTTGGTAATCAGACCCCCACATGATTACAACCAGTTGACAGCGGTTCAATTTGAGTTGAGTGAACATCTGGTCGGATCCTGTTTTATTTTTTTGCTTGCACATGTTCTTATAAATATTGTTATAATTACTGATATTATTGTAAGACCAAAAACAAAAACAAATGGAAAAAAAGACAGACAGGCAGACAGACAAGAAAATATGTTAAATTGATGACTGGTCATTATATCAAGATATTCAAACAATTACATAACACATTACGAGTAAAAAAAAGGGGGTAGAAAAAATCGATAAAATATTTTAGAACAAATGGATATCAGGGAATTTAATTCCCTGAACAGAGTGTGCATTGCGTTTTCATTATCATTTAATTGAAATGTTGCCTTTCATACTATTCTATTTTACTCATTATCCCATATGTTCAATCATTTATTACCTGAGACTATTTTTCTCATTTATTTTTATTTTTCTGACATAAAGTAATGTTGACTCTAATTGAAAATACCAATCAACAACATTCACTCACCAATGTATCATGTAACATGATCTATAAAACATAACAGCACTTCACATAATGTGACGTCACATCACGACACAAAACATGAAGTCAAATCACATAACATAATACATGTATTACATTACATAAAAATATGAACACATCACATATCTTATGGAAAATAGTAGGCAAACGATGAACAATTTCAGTACTCAAAGATCAGTGTGATGCCAAGCCAGAGCGATGTTTCAGACGTGACGGATGTAGCCAGTTGCCGACCTAAAGGTACCTGGTGAGAGTAGGAAACAAAGAGACCTGGAGCTCATGAAATGTAGCGCAACACTCAAGTGATTGCAGATGTTCCTTCTCATCATAGACTCGGCGGCATAAAAACAAAAATATACAAGGGTGGTACTTAACAGTTTAAGAAATCCTGTTTATAAAATGCGGTTTATTCCTTCTCTGCCAAGTAAATATGACTCCAGACAAACGCCAATTTCTAAGAGTGAAAGATACTAACACTCCATATAACCTAATTTTGACAAGTGTATAGTTATAATACCATAAAGTACTGGTTAAGTGTCAGTGCTTCATAGCAAATATATTTTCTAAGAATTTAACATTCCACGTTTTGAACATTTTCCTTCCTTCGTTCTGATAAATAGTCCGTCTGGGTTATTAATTTAAGGCTACCGGAACTCGGAAGGAAGTTTCTAAAAGAAGAAATAAAACCTCTTTTCTCATTTTCCCTTATTTCCTCATTTTTTTTTTAATTTTCAGTATAACCAATTTCAGAGTGAAAAAAATCCCCCTTAATGAAGAAATCAATATGCAAATAGTTATATTTTGGTATTCCACTATATAAACTGCAAACATAGACAGGTGGTCAAATGTCCGTTTCAGACAGGTGACACATATCATGTCCTGATCGACATAGAGAATCTTTGATATAACTGATCTATTTTACCTGTTCTATAGATACATATTTTTTTGAATAGACAAATTGTACAAATCGGGATTTAGGCTTTACAAAAAAAAGGGTCATGGGTACGAGTCACTCACCTGTCTCCAGAGCAAATCCGGCAGGGTGGTAGCCAGGATGGCTGACACGATCAAGTGACTGACCGTCAACAGGATGCCCAGGATGGCCGCCAGATAGGTTCGTAGCGGCATCATGGAGTAAATCACAAAAACAACGTACATCACCTCCCATACCCCGTGTTCCGGGGTGTAGACGGGCGATGGTCTATCCTGTAACACATATCCAAAATGGACCGGAAATCCGAATACGGCAAATCCGGCAAGAAATATCACAGTCAACGTGCATAACCCTCCAAGATGGGTCTCCTTCATGAATCGCGTGTTGATATAAATAAATAACACAATAAATAAAGAACTTTGAACAGCGAAATAAATTCCGTGCACACTGACCTCCTCAACGTAAACAAAGTGCAGGACGCACAGACAGACGCACAGCATTGACATGATGGAGAGGAGGTGGGAGAGAGCCGTCTGCTGCAACCGGAAGACGTAACGTCGGTACAGACGTTCGAGTTCCTCGTTCTCGAACTCATACCGGCTAAAGACCCTCTTGATCTGCCTGGTTGAGATCGGCCTCTGGATCATTGGCGTCGTCTCCATCTTTAACAAATTATTCCTTATTCACACTTAGTATATACTTATATCACAAGCTCTTTCTTCCACCAACTTAGTAAATATTTAAATTAATAAATTTATTCTTCATTATTTTACTTAGTAAATACATAAATTTAACCACAATCCCTTATTCTTCCTCGCGCTAATAAAAACTTATCTTATTCTGTCTAATTTACTATCCATTTTTTCTTTTCCTCTCCTCGAATAATCTCTAATATTCCATATTCATTTCGGTAGCACTTTGCAGTCCTGCCAAACTTAAGGGAATAAAATATCACAATCGAGCTGATACGGTCCTGGCATTCAGGCTTTTAGTTTGGATGCAGAGACGGTACGTATGAATTATTTTGATGCCAATGGTATGCTTGATTTTTTTATACACCGTTGTAATCTATTCCAAGTAAATTCGCCAGCACGTGAAATGCATTTCCAATACTCCAAAAGCCTTCTTCAACCCATGATTATTTCTCGTTTCATAAGCGCGCGAAGGGAAACACACAGCCGACTTTGTAAATATCCGATCTCTGAATCTACTCCCTCGACGCTTAATCCTGAACTCATGATTTTAACTAAAACAAATTTATAACAGGTATTTAAACGAGCTCAAACTAAGAGGAACTGAACCTTTTCTGCTGCGCTTGCCAAACGGTGTATCTCCTATGCCAGGGAACATTAGCTCAAAGTTTTCTGGTAATCATCCAAATTCAGCCAATGAAAACACGCGATAGAATTAACAGCGGTCTCCAGCGTTCGTCTGCTGCTACGTTCTATTCATCTCCATGACAATTGATTATCCACTGCCAGATGATAAAAACATCCGAGTTCATATACCTCCTTCAAGTAATTAATTGTATAATCTATGTAATCACTCTGTCCATAGTCGGTCCCCTATCGCATCATCTGACTGACCTTGCATCAGTCACAGACAGCCGGAAGCTGGTTGACCTGAAATGATAACACGATATTAGGTCAAAACTTGTATTAACAAAAATTAGGTCTAAAAAAAATGAACAGAATGGATTTTATTATTATTATTATTATTACATGTTAACTTTACAGTTGTTTTTCTGTTACATAATTATGCTTAATCCATTAAAATATACATCACAATTATACAAAGAAGTGTACGACATTTTAATACATTTAAATACAACATATGAATATATAACACATTCGTTTATCATATAATTCAAACTGACTCATGACAACAATCATAATTCTTAAAGGTATGTTTATTGGAACAATTACGTCTCAATATTTGAATTAATAACCATAAAATATAAATTATCAAAAAACGTTGATATATTTATATTTGTTAATGTAAACAGTTCGGATTGGTTTTTATTATTATTATTATTATTTTATTATTATTATTAAGCTGCTAGATAGGATTAAATATACTAGGTTTATTTCTGTAATATGCAAATATGCAACTGCAGTATTGAAAAGGGATTATTTTATAATGTATTATTATATCGTTCTCGGACCGGTCTGTAACGATCATGTGGTGATGCACTTTTACCATTGACAAAAAACTGTAAAGGTCTTTCATTAAAATATAATGCCTGTCCGTCTGGTTTTGAGGAGCTACAGCTGCAAAGTTCTGTAATCGACAAAATGTCTGATTTCATCCTTTGAATGATAGTCCCTGATTAAAGGATCCGTGCGTGGTTGTATTTGTCACTTGCCTATTCTAAAGATGTACTTCATGTGTGGTCAGAAAAACATGATTCTTCGAAACTGATACAATATTGTAACACATCTTAAACATCGGTTAAATGTGTATTGAATCGTTAGGTAAACATATTAAATAGTAATTAAACAATGTGCTGTCTAAAAGAAGTTATACTAAAAGAGGAAGATAGGAAGTGAAAGGATATAACATACTTTAAGAACGGATTGAGAGAGAAAGATAGAGAGATAAAGACAGAGATTTACAAAACCACTAACCCCATCTGTCCATTTAAAGGTCTGACTTAAAACTAACATATGAGCTGACATTAGAGTCAATTGCGAGCAGTAAACATGGATTAATGAGGACACGTGCGTTAGGGGCAGAGTAATTAACCAGTGGCTGAACTAGGACTGCGAGTCATAAAGTACGTTGTCAGCAATCGAGATGGTGTCCCTAGGCATTCCGTCTAGTTTATGCGTTCATTCATAAATATCAGGGAAAGACAGGCAGAAGGACACACACACACACATTCGTACATACATACATACATACATACATACATTCGTACGCATGTCCATAAATACGTATGCGTAGCTGATATTTGTATTTCTATCACCCTTTTCCAAGTGTTAATTCGACGTCTGTGTTTCAGATAAACGTTAAATATAGAACTTGAAAACAAATTGAAGGCAATTAAGACCAGAGAGGAACGGTACCTTGGCAAAACATCGGCCTAATATTGGCCATAATTCGAAACAGGTGCAGCGGTTTAGGTTCAAACAATGATTCATGGGAAATATATCATATTGAACGGCTTACAGTTAGGCTTCTGAGTAGGGGATAAAGTGGTCATCACACTTAATTATAGAAACTCGTTTTGTTGCTTACTTTTTACATCAACTTCTAACATAGTTAACCCTGGATTATGATTATGAAAGACGAATGATATGGTTCTGGAAAAGTAATAACTTCATATATGCGATAGGGGAGATAATGTTCCTGACTAGCCATGAATTCACTTAATAAATCGGACTATGAGTATAAATTAAGAGAGAAAGCATGCTAATAAATACAACTGGCTCCATATGTCTGACCTACCTACCTACCTATACCTATGTTATTCCTGTTTTGCTTTCTTTC
Organism: Solen grandis; assembly: GCA_021229015.1. Lineage (NCBI taxonomy): Eukaryota > Metazoa > Mollusca > Bivalvia > Adapedonta > Solenidae > Solen > Solen grandis. The sequence goes on from CM037778.1 coordinate 73,331,447, forward strand.
TCAACATGCTTAAGGTAATCCATCCATCATTAAATTATGATCATGGTCTTTCAAATGCTTATAAAGAGTTCAGTACATGCATCCATTGATTTGGATTTATAGGCTCTTTTGCTCAATGTCTATAAAAGCTTGTATTTACTATAATGAAATTCCCACTACCACTTGATGGACCTTGGTCATAATTTACTTATGGGTGGAATACCTTAAGTCTAAAGAATAAGCAAGTTTGTGAGATCTATAGGCCATAAAAGTCGGTGCAGTTTTCACATTTAAACACTTGGAATAAAACTAGGTGAATTAAACCATATAACTTCTATATGATTTATGTTTTATGTAATTTGAAAATGAATCACATAAATTCACCACCTCTCAGCGTTTATGTTATAAAGATTTGCAAAATATTTTTGTGATAAATCTACAGAAAGTAGCACAGCTATTCTATTTATAAATATTCTCTAACAGCAGTATGTATACGGATGAGTAATGTACCGGAAATATTAAAAATGAACAGAAATGCAAACACCTTGTTTTTGTGAGTCAATATTTATAATTATATACACCGGTATGAGCAGAAAGCAAACTAAAAACAGGTTTGTGTAAATAACGAATTGCACTGGAATATCATGCGTATACCAGGTCTGTGATATAATTAAGGAAAAAAGTAAACCCAGCCTGCTACCTGCGAGATTGTTTTTTAATGATAAGGCTTTTCGTACAGCTCTCTTTCTCTAATGCAAACTGCACGAGCAAGTTTTTGTTGTAGTTCTCTGTTTCTCTCCACGAACTGTATCATTATCTCGCGGGTAAACAGAGAAGGGGAGGTTTTGTCTCTCTCTCTTGATACTAGTGGCAGTTTGCACTGATGTTTTATTTATCGTTAATGATAGCCATTACCGTCAAGCAAGCGGTGCATCGCAATCAGGCGTGCACACTGTACACAAGGGAGTTCCGTGAACGCACAACTTGGAGTAAATTCCTGTTTGTTTGTTTGCTTGTTTGTTTGTTGGGTTTAACGTCCCACCAACAGTATTTCAGTCATTTGGAGACGATGTCTACTTGAGACAGATATAATACTGCCACACTGCATTATCACGCCGTAGACATGTGGCATGATACCACACCGTGTCACATTACCCTGACACCGGGCCAACCAGTCCTGCAACTAACCTTTTATGCTGAGCGCCAAGCAAGAGAGCTATAACAGTACCATTTTTAACGACTTTGGTATGTCGCGGCCGGGGATCGAACCCACGACCTCCCGCACCCGAGGCGGACGCTCTAACCACTCGGTCGCCGGGAACGGTCAGTAAATTCCTGATGCGTTTCTTCTTTTCCTTTTTTGGTCATCTATGAAATATTATCAACATCAAACCCTTGTCCTGATCCTGGACAAGTGCTTAAAAGGTTCAAGTTATTTTTAAAAAAATGACACATTTCATATGTATATCGCTGCAATGTGTCAGTGTAAGGTCGCTAGCGATTGTATGGAAACAAAACGGATGGTCCTAGTCTTTGAAGTAACGTGGAACAATCGCCGCTGTGATATATTGTAAAATCATGCCATAATTTAAGAGTAGATCGGTGGATAATATTGGTTGCTAAAGTAAAATAGTAAACTTCACTCATTCACTAATCCTACTCAATTCAAAACCCCAATCGTACTCACACAATTCACTCAATCTGCTATTCACTCCCAATTCACCCACTAACTCACACATTCACTCACTAACTCACTCATTCACTCACTAACTCACACATTCACTCACTTACTCATCTTCCAACTTACATGTACCACCCACTCACTAACTGATTCATACTTTTACTCTATTCATTCCTCCATTCATTCCGCCTCGGGAGCGGGAGGTCGTGGGTTCGATCCCCGGCCGCGACATACCAAAGTTGTAAAAATTGTACTGTTATAGCTCCTTGCTTGGCGCTCAGCATACAAGGGTAGTTGCAGGACTGGTTGGCCCGGTGTCAGGGTAATGTGACACGGTGTGGTTTCATGCCACATGTCTACGGTGTGAAACTGCAGTGTGGCAGCACTATATCTGTCTCAAGTAGACATCGTCTCCAAATGACTGAAATACTGTCAGTGGGACGTTAAACCCAACAAACAAACAAACATCCATTCATATACCAAAATCACTCACTTATCTTCCAACCTTTTCAATTACTCGCTCATTTACCAACTCATTCAGCCACTGACTCTAACTTTTCCCATTACATCATACATGTAAGCCACTTTACGAGTATTTAATCACCGTCCCGTAATTAGTTTGAAAAGTAAAATGTTGAATGTTTCCTTCAATGAAATTATGCGGACATTCAAACTACATGTAATATATTTTGCATGCAATCCAGCATCTCAATATCTTTGCTGAAAATTGAAAACTGATTATCCACTGATGATGCTATCGTTAGTTTGATATAAAACACATTCCGTATTGCCAGAACGTAATGATGGCATTCGGATAAAATCTTAATATCGGACACAGTTTACAAATCAGAAGATTGGAAAAAAAGAGAGAAAAAAACAAACAAAAACACACACACACACACACACACACACAGAGGGAGAGATTTACAAATTCAACATCTCCATCCGTCCATATGATGGCCTGATCAACACCAAATTAGGGTCAGTTGCGAGCAGCTAACATGGATTTATGAAGATACGGGTGTAAGGGGAGAAGCTCGACATTTTTTTTTCTAGATTAAGCTTTCCAGAGAAATCAGAGAGAGAGAGAGAGAGAGAGAGTCTGCTGCGAGAGCAGCCTGGCGGTGCTATCATCTGTTTGTATGGGAGATGGTACCTGGTGAGAGGAATGTTTTAACAGACAGGCCGCATGTTGTGTATCAATCAACATCGCTATTGTGCTGATACCTGGCCCAGGTAAACCCGGGGGTGTAGGTCTGCAGCAGGGAATACCTCGCTGTCTCGAGGGCACGCTGAACTCAGATGACACCGACCTTCACCAAACCCTAACAGGTTTATTCAATAGTTGCATGGGATGATAATGTCACACCACGGTGATTCCGTCATATAGTTGTAGTTCGTTTGCATAAGACTCTAAAACACTGCTTCCTCGGTAAGAAATAGAGACTGTGATGTCACTTGCTTGCAATAGTCATTTGAACAGACCGATGTTGACACATTGCAAGTGGCATTATATCACGTCCAGTTACACTTCAATACATATTTCAATAACGGTAATAATTATGATAATCATCATGATAATAAGATTGGTAATAATTAGAAGTTGCAGAAGCAGCTGCTGTTGTTGAAGTGTTTATTCATTTATATGCTTTATATAGTCCCTATGCAATAAGGCCTACTGACTTTAAAAAGCTTCAGTTTCCTCTAACAATTTGCCAACCCCTCATATGCTGAGCCCAAATCATTTAGTATTTCAGCGATTTATATTTGTTTTGCAGTTTCAGCGGTTGAAAATCCAATTTTTAGCCTATAACCAATCAGTTTTTTGAAACCCTCTAACCTTTAAAATTCATTGCATTTACAATGACGGCTATACAATAACTAGACGTTTTATGGTCCGACATTATAAAAAAATATAGTTTTCCGTGTAACTTAAGTTTAATTTTATGTTACTGCTTCGAGTAGCGAACCCTCTTCAGACATATGTCCGCTTATATATCCTGTCTAGACATATCTTTTAGCCTCCCTTTGGCCTTAAGAGGTCAGGCAAGATAGGTGAGGGTAGCAAATGGTCAGTGGTCAACAGTGATCTATGTGTGAATATCTAGAATGATGATGACTAGAATGATGGTCAAGCACAAGATAGGTCAAATTGTTAACTGGACTGAAAACATCTCCACCTATAAAGTCCAGTGGCAAAACTAAGTCGTAAACACATTTATACACTCATAAGTGTAATGGCCTCATTTACATTCACTGTATTTTGATGTTGATTTTATTCTTTTAGTGTTAACTGTCGCCATGACATTTTTTCCATTTCTATAGCGACATCCAGTTAATTACAAGGCATGGAAGAAGGGGCATCCCAGTGGAATACCAACCCTCCACAAGGTAAATGGAAAGCTTCCTGACATGAAATATAGGGGTAAACAGGCCTGGGCTCGAACCAACAGCGGTAGGAGTTAAATGAGTGTACCCATCCGCCACGGATCTCTTATTTATCACGTCCCCATTATGTTTAGAATAATATATATACTAATATATATGTGCAAAATATTATTTTCTTTTTTGTTGCTGTTGATGTTGTTGTTTTTGTGTTTATTTTGGTTAACTTTTATTTTAGCACATCATTAATAACTTTAATTAGAGGACTTTCGTGGCCGAGAGGGTAAAGTCGTTGACTTTAACACTCACCCAGCCCCTCCCCACCGCGTGGGTTCTAATCCCGGCAGGGTCATTCGGATTTTCATGTGAGGAAGCCTTCCAGCTGGCTTGCAGTAGGTTGGTGGTTCAACCCGGATACCTCCGTGCATTCGGGGTCTTTCTCCTCCTATAATTAGATGGACGTTGCTATATGACTGAAATACTGTCGAGGCGACGGTAAACTCAAAATAGTCAAGTCAAATAGTCAAGTCAATAGCTGTAATTAATGTTTCACCATAATTTGGCAACAATAAATGACTATATACACCACAATCTGCGCCATCGAGAGGGGGTTAGGTATTGGAGTGAGACTTTGTTTCGCAATCTAAATAGTTAAATAGTTGGATTTTTTATCAAGAATTAGATCATAGTGAAACTCAATATGTTGAATTTAAATATAAAAATAAATCTATACAGTTTGCGTTGTCCTAGTAAAAAAAAATGATTTGACATTAAGGTATTCGTACTCTCAAAGCTATATTTCATATTGTAAAAATTCTATGAAACTTTGTCATTTTGACATTCGAAAATAAGAATGTTTAACCAAGAGTTAAATTTTGGGGAGATAATCTGTGTTCAATTTAACATTGAATCCTATGGGAAATACACAATTTCTGTGAAAATGAAAAAAAAAAGTTGAATTGCAAGAAAAACTCACGGTAGGAAGATGCATAATATGATTCTGTTTCAAATTTCATAAAAAAAATTCTAAACTTCACCGTAGGAAAATGAAGAAACCCACTTTCTAATCTTCAAGGGAGATAACTCAGGAAAAACAAATTATCAAGGGGAGGTTGAATTTAAAAAAATAATAATAATAATAATAAAACACTTCTGTCACAACGTAACTTATCAATTTGCCCCTAAGATTTCTATTGTTTGACATTTTATTAACTCCTCAAAAGGCTACACGCTATTTTGTGAGTCCTTACGTCTTTTTCGGTATTGTCACGTGAATCATGCATGATAAAATGAAGCATTATCTTTGTGCGTATAAGATATATGTATATAGGATTATGTGTATCATGCGTATTTATGTTTTTTTTGTTTTTTTTTTTTTGTTGTTTTTTCCTCCAATGTTCATTGGTAGGGATTAACTTTTCATATTTAACTTTAAAGAATAGTAAAAATGTGCGTTACCTCCATATTATTATTATAATTATTATATACGAAATAAAACTCCTATTCGTAATACAAAACAAATACATTAAAACATGTATGAGATATTTCAAATCGAATTTATGGGATCTGGTTTTAGGCTTTGGCAATTGAATAAATAACGTCATCAGTGATTAACAGCAATTTTCTATTTTTGTTTTGCGCATGCGTAAACGGTTCTCCCGAAATTTATCCATCTAAAACGGCTGACTGATTAATGGATTTGAAATGTTAGGAAGTTAAAAACAGCCACGGGTAATGTCATTGATGGATAAGAATGCTGAACAGTTTGTACGAATTACTAATTATCAATCTATTTAAAGATTAAGGCAAGCAGTAATAAAATATGGAGATAAATGAGTAAGACATTCGACAATTACGTTAATATCGCTATTAACCTTCTCAGTTAATGTTTTTCTTTTAATAATATTACATCCTTTATCGGTATCTCGACATTAAAGTTATGTGATACCATACTTCTGCTGTTTTTATCCTCTTTTTTAACTTTAACCCTTTCCCTCATAGAGGATACCATGAAAAGACCTATGCGAACAGCATAAAACCAGATCAGCCTGCGAGTACCTCAGTATTTACAATTAAATTTGGTAAGGTTTGAGTTTGGCTTTCTGCAGATCAGGCTTTATGTGGTATCTATTGAGTGCGTCAAAATGAGTCTATATGAGGGAAAGGGTTAAATATTGTTCGTTTATAAAAAATTAAATGGTTACCCTATATATGCCATGATGCGTAACAGAATGGGAGCCGTATACAAACAGAAACAAGAGAAGGAATTGGGCCGCAGAGGTCATAGACCGCTCACCATAAGCATAAAACATAACAACCCAGGTTACTTGGTTTTACCTAGTTACCCTCAGCAGCAACCAGATTCAAATTCCAAGACTCATCTTGGGGCCTGATTTTTCAAGGAATCAACAATGCCTAAGCAATTACGGTAGAGGACCATGATGCTTTCATTAGTGCAAAACAAAATCTAATTCAGAAAATTGGAATTAAAGGAGAATAACTTTCTATATTATCGGTATTTTCTATAAAGATTATATAAGGAAACACATTGAAGGTCTCGTTTTTTGAGGGATATACTTCATTTTAGCAGTTATGGTAGAGGGCCATGAGGTGGCCATTTTTGTCAAATGAAATTAAATTGTGAACAATGCTTTAGGGCAGAATTTTGTTTGAAAGTTTTTATATAAACTGTTTTTTTACATGACAACCACAGTTTTTCGTTGTTTATTTTATCAACTTTGTGAAGGGCCATTCATGGATAATTCATGTCAAGTTTCAACAATTTCTACCAAGATTTAGACCTGATGTCTATGAAAACAAATTGCTGACGACAGATACGGGGTTATCAGTGAACAGCTCACATTGAGCGTGAATTATACAATACCCACCTCCGCATATAGATGTAGGAAGCAAGGAAAGTTTTATGATATGTCATATTATACGGAATGATGGCATGATAATTGCTTGTTTTGTATATTTCTTTCACCCTTTCCCTCATAGAGGACACCATGAAAAGACCTATGCGAACAACATAAAACCAGGCCTGCGAGTAACTCGCAGGCTGATCAGGTTTTATGCTGTTCGCTGCTCCTCAGTGGTCTGGAAATGAGGATTTTGTAATTAAATTTGGTAAGGTTTAACTGTGGTTATCTGCAGATCAGGCTTTATGTGGTACCTATTGAGTGCGTCAAAATGAGTCTATATGAGGGAAAGGGTTAAGGGATATAATGTCCCGTCGACAGTAATATAGTCACTTGAGGACTTAATGTTGAATGAGACAAAGTGCTATCACACAGCTATATCACGCCGTAGACATGTGGTATGATATCCTACACAGTCACGTTATCCTGAAACGGGTCAACCAGTCCTGGAAATACATTTATATGCTGAGCGCCAAGCAAGGAACTTATTCTGGTACCATTTCTTACGACTTTGGTATGTCGCAGCCAGGGATTGTAGAAGAACTCCGGACGATTTAACTACTTGACCACCGAGCTCGTTACTTGCTGTTTAGTACATTAAGTTTTACACTATAATTGCTATAAAATACTTCTGACTCAAGTGCCGAACTTTAGACCAATTTTGGCAGATTAGATCAGCCCTCATATCTGAAGAAGAGTTGTGTACAAATTCATGTACATAAGAGCATTATCATGTTTCCGGGCTGGTTGCTAGGTAACTGCATCATAAAACTATAACAACCAGCAGACAAATAATTGGACCCGCCGCTGGGGGTCGCTCTGATAACCTGACCGTGAAGGCACGTGCGGCGTGACCCGATAACTGATATGTATTTGTTTATAGAGATATCTCCAGCAATGAAACAATCCTTCTCTCTCTCTCTCTCTCTCACACACAATTTGTTATTTTTTTCCATTTAAAAAAAAAGTTTAATAATCTAATAGTCTACAAAAACATTTGTTTTATTACTTAAACCAAACTGTAATTAAATTGACATTTCGTCATTATTGAAGAAAAAGAACATTAAATATATGACGTCGTGTGGATGGACGTGTATCAATAGAATCAACATGTCTTTGAAACAGATGCAACTTTATAGAAATGGCACCTAATTAACAATTTAAATCTGCAGATGAATCAGCGAATGATATCAACATACTTCTCTTTGGCCACAAAATCTTATAAAAAAATTACATATTTAATTTCTGCAATTAAAAAAAAAATCGCAAACAAATATTGCGTAACAATATTTGTTACTAGCTAACTGTCAGACGATTGCGGCTTTTTCGGTTCTACATTTATCACTTGATAAGGTCACTTTCATTTCACATTGTGTCAACTGTATCAACTGCTTTTTTGGAGATATTTAAAGAAACGTTTCTATAGTTGAACGCCAGGCATCTCTGAGCGGAATATACTTGACTTTATTGCTTTATGTTTCTGCAAACAATATTAGAATAGATCTTCATCCGCTATCAAGGCACGCCATTCAGTTATCTGCCGTAGATGTTGAATAAAACACAAATAGAGAAATGCAGTTTTGGATAAAAGCCAGCGTCAGCCACTTCTGCTATGATTTTTATCGTGTTCCAAAAGAAAACGACTCCGTAAAATAACTACAAAATATAATAGTATTGACAGAGACAAAAATCGATGATGCAGAAGAGTGCCCATGATGGATACCGGCCCGGGACTAGCAGGTTTCTTATATTGGTTGTTACTGCCAGACGCAGCTAACTGCTTTAGAAGGTGTATGGCAATAGTTCTGACTGACTGACGTTCCCTTCAAATATAGACATCTTGGCGCAGCGGGCATGGCGGAGGAAGCACGGCATGGATTAAAAAGGCTGAAAGTTCGATACCAAGATAATATTATAAAAATCCATTGATCCATCAAAGCAAATGCAATCCAAGGTGACATCGAGAGATATAATGTGGATTTTTCCTCTTCCATTTATATCTTTTTTTTTAATCACGGAGCTGATGTAAAATTCGAATAACAGAAGAACTTCTTTGACACTTAATGGACAGCAAGAGAAAATAGACTGGAATAAAGGAGAGTTTTGAAACATTTTATCATTATCACCTACGATTATCAAAAGAACTGATATAATGAAGATGAAATTGTCAAGAAAGACGATTTATGGTATATTCTTGACATAATGGTGAAGTGATTTTGATATATAAAGATGCGGGTAATGTTGCCGTGTTCCAGAGGAAGCAAGAATGACTAATCACCCTGTTGGGAGCAAAATATTTTCATGACCTTCCCCAGGCGCAAAGTACTGGTCTAACTTAGGAACCATAGAAAAGGATTAGTGTTGAACTTTTGAACCCATTTGTCATTAACAGAATTAAATGCAAACCATGATGTAACATGGTCATTGCTATGATGATGATGATGATGATGATAATAATTCATTGTCCTAATAAAAAACATGCTTTGAAAAAAATGTGAATTCTGCATAATCAACATGTATTGTTGCGTGGTTCAATCCCCGGCTGCGACATACCAAAGTCGTATAAAATAGTACTGGTATAACTCTCTTGCTTGGCGCTCAGCATAAAAGGATAATTCCAGGACTGGTTGGCCCGGTGTCAAGACAATGTCGTAATACTGCTGTGTGGCAACAATATATCTGCCTCAAGTAGAAATACTCTCCAAATCATTTACATACTGTCGGTGGGACGTTAAACCCAACATAAAAAAACAAGCAAATTTAATTTGACTGAATTGATGACACTCTTTTGGCTTAGAGAACCTACCGTTAAATAATTATTCTGGTATATCTTAGGAGCATGTGTGGAAATATTTATTAAAAAATGGTACTAGATTGCCAACACTTACTGCAGAAACTATGCGATTATTCTTGAGATCCATCATACCACGCGGGGTGGTTAATGGAACTGTATATCAGGTATGTGACTGGGGCAGTCCTTGTTATGCTATACTTGATTTACTTCATTATATATAATATTTTTTTCTTGGGTTCACCGTCCCATCAACAGAATATGTATTGTTCGGCCATTTAGAGACTCTTGGACGTGGAACAGTCCAACGACACATGGCTGCGGCAGGATAACACACTCGGTGACATTCAATCTCTGTGATGACCTCGCATAAAAGCTCGGCCGAAAATAACCCTGAATTAGCCACTTCGAAATGTTTTGGGTATAACTTCGTCAATGTTTGCAAGTCAGCGGCAACGATTTTGCGGATAAAATATGATTGGACAATTTCAAAATCATTTCTTATGAATACTCATGGCGACCTTTTACAGGATGTTGTCATATGTTCGTATCGTAGAATTCGTATCGGAGCCAAAACGATCGAAGAGCTGATTTTAATGAGATTTAGTTACACTATGCTGATCCTGGGACAACAAGTCCTGGAAACATCAATATATGCTTAGCACTAAGCCAGTATAATTTTACGAATTTGGCATGTCGCAACTGGGGATCGAACCCACGGTCTCTTGGTTTTGTGGCGGAAGCACTAATCATTCGACTACGTGGCCAGTTACTGGTTAACAGGGTAACCTGGTTATGACCATAACATACATGCCTTATTATATGTAGAAAGCAGTCTCGTCGCTATCGTGTCATTTGTTTGCAGTTTCACGCCGTATGCGTCGTATGATATCACACCCAGTCACATTATTCTGACACCGGGCTAACCAGTCCTGAAACTACCCTTATATGCCAAGCAAGGGAGCAATAGCAGTACCATTTTTACGACTATGGCCGGAGATCGAACCACGACCTCTCGATTCCGGTGGCGGACTCTTTTAACACATAACCACTGGGAACGGTACGTACAGTGCCTTATTCAAGGAAATTCAAACATCAACGTGACAAGTTTCAACTGATAATGTATACTTTAATGATAAATTTTCTCATCATGTTATTTTCATCATCTTATCACCCCTACTAAACTTAATTAGACAACACGACGACGGTCGTTTATCATCAAGCATTCATTATCCTACGTATCTGTCAAAGCGGACACCAAAATAACACTGATTTTAACGAGACAGTTCTTAAAGTAAGAGGTCATGTGTCCATATATAGAAACATATGACAGATTTCATCCGTTACTTAGATGTTGCAAAACTGTAGTTAATGTCTCGCCTACAGCCATTATAATCCTTCGTTAAGTCATAACATTATTTTATGTGAAATTCACACTTCATAGCCGAAAGGTCGTGCACTGAAATTTATGAACTTTAGGTATGCTCTATTTACCTACGGGGTCACAAATAGTTGAGTATAATTATATTAAACGCAGGAGATATGTTGAAGCCTTTCGGCAAATTATGATTAAAAAGTATAAGAAGAGCAGGTGCAAATACTGATATTGTACCTATTCTATTTTGACATATCTTTCTAATAGATAAAAAGGGTTTTATGAAATCATTCTGATAAACAATTCAGACTAAACGTATAAGCTCGTAAACATTTCGAGTAGCATCATTAATCCCTCGGCAGTTGTATCGTTTATACTTGAAAAAAGAAATTCAATAAAAACATGTATACTTATTACAAGCAGACGCCTTCACAACAGTTTAAACATTTTTTTCTCTTGTGTTGCTTCTCTTGTTATTTTGGTGCTTAATTGTTGCTGTTTTGCCAATTGAGATATTTAAGAAAAAATCTTTGAAAAGAACATGGTGTTTTCTGGGCCGTGACTATACATTTTTCATTGAATTGGGTCATTCAATCTTGCATTAAAAAGTATATGCCCTATTTTGTCGTCCAGTGAAAACCATCCATAATAAATAATAGTAATCTCAATTTCATTTCTATTACTCACTACAAATGTCCTCTGATTGCAAAAACGACTAAGTGTTTAAATTTACATGAACAGTATATTATGGTAAAAACTAAAACGTTATATCTTTAGCACATTAGCATATTAATCTATAAATTGCAGAAATCAAACTTTAAGTACATTGACATACGGGTATATTTATTTAATGAAGCCCTTTTAATATTTTAAAAATGCTAAATAGTACATAATATATGTAGTCTCTCCTCAAAAGTTATCTTATCTTATATAATTAAATATACTATAATAGATAATCATGACAACGAACTATTGTAAGTGTGTCTGTTACTTCCAATTGTTCAGGTCTTATTACATCATAGTAAGCATAATTCTTCTTCTCCTTCTTCTCCTTCTCCTTCTTCTTCTTCTCACAGATGATCATTACAATCATCTTCTGAAGGGTTAAAAAATTATGCCATTATGTTTTGTTTTGAGAAATCCTTTGTTGTAAAAGTCACTTGACTTTGCCAAAAACACGGGAAAATGAACAAAGTTTGAATACGGTGGTGTACTCAGAAAATATGCTCTCGTAGTAGACAGGGCCCTTTTATTCAGGTTATACAGCTGACAGGGCCAGACACAATCTCCATTATGATCTCAGACGATTAAGACTGCCAATGATGTACGGTATACATCTATATTGCATTTATGTGCATTGGGAAATAATTTCTCACAAATCATTATAATCCCTACCGATGTTGTTTTTCGCCTGGTAATTCAACGATCCCCCCCCCCCCCCCCACCTCATATCAACAACTTTTAGAGATATTCTTTAATTCAGTTTTATTGCTTTTCCAAATATATTATCTTTGATATTATAAGCGTTTTGTTCTCTCGAAAGAACAGAATATAATAAGAAAGTGTTTGCTGCCCAAATACAATGTATTTTTTAAGAAATACAGCATTTGAACAATTCCTTTTGCAACGTTATACCACAATGTGCTTCTCTAGAATCATAAACTTACACAAATAGCACAAGACGCCACTGGATAAAGACGATGCATGTACTGTTATCACTATTCCATATCTAACTTCTTCTTACTTCTTTCAATCTGATATTTCTCCCGCTTGAATGTACATGTAGATGTTTATAGGGCATTAAAATGGTGAAATGTATTTGAAATCGATGTAAGTGTTGTCTTTACTACCAGCTCCCGTCTTCAAAGGCACCATCGCCCACATAAATGTAATGTTTCTGTCTAAACCAAACAGAGCTAAAACAAGGAAAGATCAGAAAGAAATCATAAAAAGCAAATGCGCTCTCAAGTATTATTTTATGGAGAATTTCGGGTAATTATGCTGGTCTCCCGAAGAAAGGGGAAAATATATAAGTAAACGTTACAGTCTCTGAAATATAAAAAGAAATCATTTGTTTTTGTTTCTTAGTTAACTATAGCCACCTCAACAGTATTGCAATAATATAGCGAAGTCCAGCTAATTACAGGTGGAAGAAGACCCCGAGTGTACAGAGGTATCCAGGTAGAACCACTGAGCTGGAAAGCTTACTCGCATGTTAACTCAGAGCGACAAAGTCGAGATTCGAACACTCGACGGTGAAAGGAATATTTAGTAAGCGAATATAACCACATGTTCAAGGAGGTCCTATAATATTAAAGTATCTTTTCAATTACAAATAAGAACAACACTTAGATGACGCTCCGTCGTCGGAAAACCCACGTTCGCTCAATACGCTTTGCTTCTTACTTTACCGTGGGATATTTGATTAGCAAAAGTTCGTACTCATGAATTATTATTTAGTTTTTCATTGGATCCGTTACAGAGACAGTACAGTGATAGCAACGATCATTTGACCAATGAAACATCGCGGGATTTTGAAAGTTAGTTTCGTTGTACCATGTAGAGGTCACGTTACGCTCCTCGCCTAAGCGTAGCGGTTTATCTTGTGGGAACATTGACTCAACTTTTGCATTTGTAAATTTCAACGAAGAGTATTCAGAACACTTTGCGTGATTTCACTGGTCAGCAAGTAGCTGATTAATATTCATGACAACGAAATTTTGCCAGCTGCAAAATCCCAAAGTGTAAACAGAAGTGATAACGAAATATATACCGTGGGTTTCCGACGATTATGACGCTCATGTTAAAGTCCAGTATATAAATATGTTAAATATGAGCTATGTCAATTATAGAAACCCACAACATATTTAAAAAGCTCACGACATTGAACGCAAAAACGCACATATTTATTTTTCGTTGAAAACAGATCAAGAAACCTTTCAACCGATTCAGGTTTAGAACAAATATCCGGCCTACGCTCTCAGTGACGTTCAAACAAAATGTTTCGGGCTTCATTCCGTGCAGCATGTTATCAGCAACTTTTGCAAGGTTATAGATGTAAATATTAAACAGGAAAACGCCCTCCTTGTTCCAAGAAAGACTTGCTCTTTGCCGCTTTATTGCTCTTCATCGATTTAATTGAAGTGGCTTATTTGCATCCGCTTTTATTTCGCCAAATACGATCGCAAAAAGGTCCGGGAGCACATATAACATAAATACCGTATTTAACCGGATAGAAATCAGACTGTACAAAAATGCTACAAGTCACCGGTCCCGGTGGTAGAGTGAGTAGGGAGTCCATCCCCTAACTGGGTGGTCGTGAATTCGATTCCTGACTGCGACTTACCAAAGTTGGTATATTTTATTGCTTGTTGGGGGATCTGACACGAAAGGTTGGACAAAAACACTACATAAGATTAATATTTATAATAGTGATTTATGACGAAAGGTGGTTCATAAAACACTATATATAATGTATCATATAAAGTGATTTGTGACCCACCTTTTGTGCAAGACATCTTGCAGGACTTGTTGACAAAGTGCGTAGATAATATTAATGGGTGTGGTGCCATGCAATTTGTAAACGATGGCGTGATATCACAATAATTAAGTCCCTTTTCTGTAATATAGTCACAAACATGAAATAAGTATTTGCGATTGGACATGAGGCGAAAAAATGTTTTACCTAACATTATCCCTAAATCAATCCACAATTAAATTTTAATCATGTTTTTTTTTTTTTTTTTTTTTTTTTTTTTTTTTTTAATGCAGTGCATCCACTATTTTGGAGTTATAGGCTCTTTTGCTCTAAGTCTATAAAGGCTTGCATTAACTATAAAAAATATTCCCACAATCACTCGATGGACCATGATCACAATGCAATGATGGATAACTTTAATTCTAATATATCCAGACATATTCATTATATTAATATCTTAAACTACATGTATATAACGAACGAAAGTATTACATATTATGAATATTTCATTATTATAATGAATGCATGACCATGTATTAAATTAAAGAAATGATTCTAAAGTAACACGCTTTCAGCCGTTAACCACCATACGAGTGTCGTTTGACATCTGTTAGTTTCAAAACTCTATGACCTGTAATGTGTTATACAGTGACACCACTTTACAACGAACTGCAGTTGTCTTGAAAACTAAAGTGTATAATCCCTCTATGTCTCTATTCTTTACAATGACAATTTCTTTACAACGGCATTCATTATAACAGCATCCTCTTTATAACAGCAGTAATCTTGAAAACTTAAGTGTATAATCCCACTATGTCTCTATTCTTTACAATGACAATTTCTTTATAACAGCAAAATTCGCTGAAACAAACACCGCTGTTGTAAAGAGAGGTGACTGTATAAATGTGATTCAAAATACTTTAAAACATGGTTTTCCTTGGTCTAGTTACACTGACAGATTAGTAGCATACCGAGCAAATTTTAATTTGGTGAAACATGAATAATTAAGACAATAATCATTCAAAGGAACTAAAGAAAATTACCTTCACGATAGTGACGTGAGAATCATTACCGTGTTAATCGTAAAAAAGGAAAATGCATATTTCTCATTTATTTTTTTAATCTTGAAATAATATTGTAGAATATTATATGGTTAAGACACCGAACAATTAAGGGCAATTGAGAAAAGATTGAAGAATTAAAAAATCAGATCATTATTTTTATTTTACTTTCTAGCTAATTTTCAGATGAAGTGCACAATCTTGAGTGCACAGGAACACCTGCATAGAACCATCGACTTAGATTTAGTCAGCTGGAAGATTCCTTACATAAAAAAAAAACAGAATGATCCTGTCGGGACTCTAACCCACAGTGGCTAAATAATGGTAAGTCAGCGAAAATAACTACTCGGCCAAGGATGCCCCGACTGTTGTTATGTTGGAAAATGACCTAATGAACAATTGATTATGTTGTTAAGAACCTGAAACCGTTTTCAAGCTAAATATGTCGCAACTGTCTTTAACTGATTACAATAAGTAAAAATAGTCCGTTGATCAATTAAGCAAGATGGATGGTTGTGAATTCGATTCCTGGCTGCGACTTACCAAAGATGGTATATTTCATTGCTTGAGAGTAAAGAGGCAGTTGACACAGTTATATTATGTATAATAGTAATTTATGACGAAAGGTGGATCATAAAACACTATATATAATTAGAGACATATAAATTACAGAGATGGACAGTTTATTCTTTGCCCATATCGCGCGCGGCCCCCTAGTCTCCGGTCGAGATTAGCATTCAAAGTGTTCATTTTGAATTTCAGACGTATTTTCGAAAATTTCAAATTGATATTTTAATTAATATTGTACTGATATGGTTATTTTGTTTAGTTGCGTATATGTTCCATTGCTTTTTCCATAAACAGAGGTCAGTGAGGTCGATCGACCACACAAGACGCAATTAAGAGAATCAATCAGTAAGCATTCTACATGTTTGATTTTGAAGATTTGTATTTCTAAAACTCAATTTAATTAAAAATCAGTGGCTTTACTTAATGTATCTGAAAAGCAATTGTTGTTTAGTAAGATTCCTCCCAAGCCCCACCGAAATGTCCGGTGGCCATGTGACAGGTGGGTGCGCTCTCGTTAACTCTCGAGGCACGCGATCAAGCTTGTTATTCGGAAAGCTCTCTGATAAAATGTATTACATACAGTGATTTATGACCCACCAAATTCTTACGAGTACGCTTGATTTGTTAAATACGGTAATTCATAGAAATGCATTCCAAGCAATAACGAGATAACACATGTTGTACTCAAATCTTATCTTTTGAAGTCCTTGTCAAACAGAGAATTTGTTTATTGATATTTTCTCTAGGACAATATTGCAACACCAGTTTCACAATCAGACCGCCATGTTGAATAGCAACATTTGACGTATCCTTTTGCGTGCCGCGGTCGATATAAACGTTATTAACACGAAAAAAGGCCAATTTGAGCTAACAAATCACTTTTCCATTCACTATCTGCATTCTGTCCAATCGGTTAGCTCTTACGTCACGCAAAGACCACGTCGCCTGATTTGTCGTCTGCTGATAACGGATCAAAATAATAGAAAAATATATCCGGGTCATTAAGGACGTTTTGTATATCATTGATATCATTGTTACACATTTATATATCGCCTCGGGAGCGGTCGGTCTTGGGTTCGATTCCCGGCCTCGACATACCAAAGTCATAAAAAATGGTACTGTTATAGCTCCCTTGCTTGGCGCTCAGCATATAAGGGTAGTTGCAGGACTAGTTGGCCCGGTGTCAGGATAATGTGACTGGGTGTGTATCATGCCACATGTCTACGGCATGATACTCCAGTGTGGCAGCACTATATCTGTCTCAAGTAGACATCGTCTCAAAATGACTGAAATACCGTCGGTGGGACGATAAACCTAACAAACAAACATATATACTTCATGTACTAAAGATTGATAGGGGTCACAAAATGGGATTATTTGATAGATTTGTTTCGGAAGATCACCATGCATTTTGTGTTGTTTTTCACTTCAGTTTTGACCAATTTACGACTGATGACGCAAAATGAGACCAAATGAACATTTGAACGTTCTGGTATACCTATAAAATTAAGGTAAACGTCACTGTTTACCGCCAGTGTTTGTTGAGATGCCAACTACCTAAAATATATGCATTTTAATGGGGAATCCTGACTGAATTACTCGTGTACATTTGTATCGAGACCCTGGTGATAATTACAGCAACGCCGGATGTTTTTTTAAAGAACTTTCTTGATTCATTTGTGAGATACTTGTCCACTTCAAATGTGATACTTACTGCGGCCAATGCTACAGGCAACTGACTTGAATTGAGGCATAACTTAAAAAAGAGAAAAGAAAAAAAATGTTAATGTTACACTTCTAATTATTTCGTTCTCTTTCGGGAGTAAAATTTAATCAATTCCGATGATCATGCTTTATAATGATTAAAGTATCTCTGAAGTAAATAAGTCATTAAGGGAAATTGACTCGGGACTCGGTATGCACCAATTTATCACTCCGTAGACAAGTGAAAAGAAAGGAACAGAACAGAACAAACCTTTATTACGACTTAAGCATAACAGCTCATCGTCATACATATAAATTAATATACATGCTGTGCTGACATGCGCACATTTCACATTTTACAACCAAACTTGCTTTCGAAATATATTCATAATAAGAAATTCAATTTTAAAATTGGTATGTCGCGGCCACGGATCGAACCCATAACCTCTCGGACAACGAGACTGGTCACTATCATTCAGTTCAAGTATAAGGTATATTCTAAAGCCGAGACATTAAGTTCTTAAAGAGTTAAAAGACCCCATCCACAGTCTATAAGTATTTCTATTCGCGATTCTGAGTTTCAGATCCTGTGTCAATCCTTTTAAATGAAATTTGTGGTAAACTCTACATATAACGCCCTAGTAAGTATGCCGCGGTAGCCCTTCCAAACTCAAGTATCATCCTGGTCTGATATGTGCTGCCACTGTAGCTGAGACAAACTGGGACCACTACGTGTTTAAGGTAACCCATCCATCATTAAAATGTGATCATGGTCCATCAAGCGATCGTGGAATTTCATAGTAAATGCAAACTTTAAGAGATTTAGAGCAAAATAGTCTATAAGTCGAAGACAACGGATACTTGTATCTGCATTGAAGTATTTTAAGCCTTTGAAGGACCATTGTTATAACAAAGAGGTGGATTGGTTGCCTTAAGATTTAGTTTCACCACCAATATAAATAGACAAGAGTGTTTGGGATCGGTCTGCCACTGTCTGCCAGTTGAAGTTCAAACGAAGCCGAAATCGCTCCGAGGGCATGAGCTAAAATTGATTTTACTAATATCCTGGAGAGATAAAGTATAGGCCTATATGAAGCCAATCTTACTTCTGAAGTTTGTTTCATATATTGACTTCTACAACACAGCATCCGTACATCGTGATTTATTAGCCACAGCATTTACCAATAACCGCAGATATATCTAAAACAAACACACACAAAAAACAAAAACACTGTACATTGTCAGCACGTGGGATTGGGTCCCTAAATAAAAGGTCGGGATGTAAAAAAAAAATCATAAATCAGACATACACGGTACATGTATACCCAGATGCTCAAGAAAATGGCTGCAACCAATTCTCTAACTTTCGTAATAAATGAAAATGCAATGCATATCAGTGTATTTGTTAAATAATGCTCAAATGTGTTTACCAAACATATTTCAGAAGCAAATGATAAATGCCTCTTGTTAAGTTTAAAGTTGTTCACTTTATGTCGACTAGGAAACAAGTTCTTACAACACACTCTCGACGGTTCCTGGGTTGGACCAGTACTTTGCACCCATAATAATGACATGATTCCTCTTGGTTCTTCTTGATATAAGCACATATAGTGAACTTTATGAATGTCACCGTCATACGTCTAAATAATGCCCAGATGACCGAAACGCCAAAGCTCGATACCGCTCAGGAACATCTAGATATCTATATAATTGAACCAGTGCCTATACATATCAAGAATATATCACTGGTCTAGAATACGCCCAGAAACATCTACATGTTTGTATTGCTAAATAAATGCCTATACATATAAAGCCATAACAGAGTCACCTTACAACTGCACATGTCTGTAATTCGCTCTACACCCTATATCCCTATACACATATAATACATATATATAACATATATCTAATATAGAGGGGAAATGGGATGGGGTGTTTCTGCCAGTGCTGTACCCCGGTTTGTTCCAGAGAAGCCCGACGTTGTTTTTGTGTGTGTGTGTGTGTGTGTGTGTGTGTGTGTGTGTGTGTGTTTTCTGGGTACTCCGACTTTCTCCTACACCAAAAGCCAAACAAACTTTATCATCGGTTACATCGAGCTTGTTTTTTGTCCTATCGTTACAAAATAAAAAAAATACAAATCTTATTCAACTTAACACACCTAGCTTACTTTTTATACACCGATTACATGAATTCACGGCCTTTCCAAGCACCTTATAAAAGAAACGCTTTATTCGTACTTTTCCTGATTCACTTTGGCAGACGAGTGAAATTGATTTCTCGCTGCCAGGAGTGAAATTTACATCCATTATAAGTTAATGTCTGCAACTTACAGGACCGTATCAATAGAAACATTCTGCCTAAATTTGAATTTATGATTATCTGGAAAACGAAAAGGTCAACACATGTGGGAATGTATTATACCTTCCAGACTTCTGGTATTCAGAAGAAAGGAATTCAGAAGACGGGACGGGACGTCTTCTGATAAGTAAGCAATAGTGTCTGAATTCCAGGCAGTGAACAAACGTACGTGAAAACTGATACAATTAAAGTTACACAATACTGCCTGGCATGTCAGGCTGATTTATACTTAAGGTAATTCATCCATCATTTAATTATAATCATAGTCCTTCAAGTGCTTAGAAAGACTTCAGTGCAGATGCAAGCATCCACTGACTTCGAGATACAGGCTCTTTTGCTCAAAGTCTATAAAGGCTTGCATTTAGTATAAAACTCCCATTATCACTTGATGAACCAGAATCACAATTCACTGATGGATGGATTACCTTAATAAATGCTTAATGAACAAACAACGTTTGGAGTTTATCGTCGCAGTCATATATCGACGACAATAAATTCGAGTAGCCAGGAACAAAAAAAGAAAAAAGGCGTTACTTTCAAAACGCCGTGGTCCAGTGGTAACATATCCGTCTGTGAATCTGAAGGTTGTGTTCGAACATGGCGGCAAGTATTTTCAAAGTTACCCTATTGCGGGGCAAATACTATTCATGATCTTCCCAGGCGAAAAGTACATCGGAGGGTTTAGTATAAGTTGTAAGAACTTGTTTCCCAATCGTCGTATAATCCAATAAGTTTAAACTACGTTAAAACTAAGGGATTCACGTAAATATACTTAACAAAAGTTGGAAGCACTCCGATTTCAAAATTGCAAGCAAAGAAAAATTTCTTAAATATATGCCCAATCAATGTTACAAATGTATATTTGTACAATCTGTCTTCTTCTTAAACGATTTTGATGCATAATCAATCATGCGAAGCCTATTTTCGCATAAAGCTACTGAAAAAAGAAAACACGTTATTTTAATTCTGAATCGAGTTACTCACAAATCTATAGTCGGAGTACTTATAAGTTTCGACTAGTATATTAACAGTTTAAGATACTCTTCTGTTTTACTTTACCAAACATACAAACACACAGATAAGAATTAAGATTAATTGATAGTTTTCTGTACTGCTCACACACACAAACTAGTGCCGATGAAGGTACAAATAACTCGGAATAAATTGCGATACAGTATATTTAATTAATATGTTATTAATCATTATCACATTATCACATTTTAATTCAGTTTCGACTTCCTTTATGCAATTATATATAATTGAAATTTATCTATGCATTTAACATTACGGAGTGATAATATAGTAAGTAAAGTATGAAACTTTTTTTTCTCTGTGTAGTTAAAGGAAGGGGGTGTGATTTATTTTGTGTAACTAAACTAGTAACGCAATGTTGGATAATGCATAAATATGTGCTACTATGGGCAGATTTGCAGGCATCCCTTTTAAGAAAACAGCAGTACTAAAATGCCAGTCCGCACTGTCGTTTGACACAGTCCATTAAATTCAATTAACGGTTCTTCGATTCAACGAGTTTCCATGACAACCTATTATTTAAAGCCCGACCAAATTCATTATAACGATTACATCAAATTAAAACAAATGCGGTCTGGACGTCGGCGTTTCAGATTACAACAAACTTCCACAAGAGTGAACGTTTTGTAATAATGGATTAAAAAGGTCATCTTAAATTGTTCTTCAAAAGATGGGAACATAACAAGGATTGTCAAATGTGGCTGTGTTTATGCCCACTAAAACGACCGAGATGTCTTTTTAATACATGTATCCACATACACTTTATATGTGACAATTAGATTCAATCAGATATCAACTGCTATATGTATCAGCAAATTTTAAAGCTACACAATTTTTATTTGTTGAGGAAAGAAATATATATCATTAATATCTTTCATGATTTTCCGCTTTTACTGTGAACAGTATAAAATGCCATAAATATACACGGGATGTCGACAAATATCGATGTGTTCTTTATGTTTATGGCCAACAAACGGATTCCAGTACTCTGATTTATATTAATGTCGCAGATGTATGTGCCAGCTCTGTAAAATGACTAATGTATTATATTTAATGTGTACATTTCTACATTGGCAGTGATAATATTTCATGCAAATGAAATGTCAACGTAACTGTTAACTTAATTTTTCCTGCATCGCAAGGGTTTACGGTCGAGTGCGTATTGACAATAAAGTTAAGTTAAACCATGATGGTGTCAGCAATAAAAAAAAAAATTGGACTGAATAATGAATACTTATGATATTACAGATATAAAAATACGTTATGTGTTTGTGATAGGTTACGAACGAGTTAAGTAGAAGAAAACAGCCAGACAGACAATTAGTTTTATCAAACATCGTCGGAAACCCACGAGCTACTCGCTCCGTTACTCTCCAGAAGAAGTCAAACATAATTGGTTGTCGCGATATCCGAAGATATTTAACTCCCTGTAAAATAGTCCAGCGTGTATGAAGCTCGAGAGAAGCAGGGATAGCGATCAATGTTTCGAGGGCAAAAAGTACATGTATAATATTTTGGCAATCAAGTTTCTGCAAATTGTAGGTTTTCCAGAACGAAATAATACAATAAAAAATTAAATTCACTCTTTACCAATATTTCGGCAAAACGTTCCTTTCTCAAAAAAGAACACATACACACTCACAAACCCACAAAAAAATGATTTTGTGAGCCACTACATACTAAATGTTAGTACAGTCGCCATACTGTTGTTGATAATGATAACAATATGGTGACTGTACAAACGTTTACTATATAGTAGCTCAAAGATTTTTTTTTCTTTAACAAAGGCAAGCTTTACCGAAATATTGGTAAATAGTTAATATAATTGTTTCAGGCTTCTTGAATTCAAAGATTGCCTGAGTCCAAAATCTGACATACGAAATTACTAGTATCTTATAAATACTATTTTAGACTGTATCCCTATCCCAAACTTCACAAGTTCCCCAGCTAAATGAAAAGTGTCCTTGTATAATGATGTGACTGTAAAACATTAATTTCAGTTGGCATTTAAATTCGTAGATCATGACATGGTTCTTAACGAGATTCATTGGTAGAAAACGTAGAGTCTGCTGACTGATATACTTTGGTGGCGGATCAATATTCGTGCTTTAAGACTTTTCACGAAATCAACGAAAGTAAGTCTCCCGCGAAATTTAATGATTTCAAAGTAGTAAATACAAATTTTCTAAAGCATTTTTTTTTTGGTGAGTAACTTACTACCGAGTTATGTCAAAACCATTCCCTGTTCTAAGCACTGCGCAATGCTTCAATGAATGGGTCTTAATTAAGCATGGCACGTGGTATGCACGTGCAAGAAACCAATCAGGTCATATTCTGGGAAAAAATGTCCTGTGTCTGAAAGCCTTCAAAAAATGTTTTATTTCGACTAAACGCCCGACCAACATTACTTTAATCATTTAAGTTCTCTGTATACTAGCATGAGTAAGATGGAATGCTGTTCATTATGATACACACACAGTCATTTCATCCTGACACAAGTCCAACTAGTCTTGAAACTACCCCAGTGCCGAGCGCCAAGTTATGGAGCTGTACCATTTTAACCAGTTTGGTTTCATGATAAATAATAATAAAGAAAATGATTAGGGTATGTATGATTCAACAACAAACAAACATCTTAAAGGATGATCTACCTTGCGGTTTCTATTACATGCCGAAGTCCTGAACCGGAATAAGGAGTCTAGTTGTACACTTGTAAAACAAACAGTTCATGTATAAACATTTCAATAATGAAAACGTAACAACAGGTGAGTGAAGCTTCCTCCTAGTAAAGATATTCCTCACGTTTAGAAAATGACACCTAGATAAGCCTATGAAGGGAATATTGAGAGAACTTGCAGATGGGCGCGTAATTCGAATTAGGGAAGTATAACTGCAACGCGCGCAATTTCGAAAACGACAGACAAATATTGACGACAACTTTCTGGTATCTTTTAGTCCTTAAGAAATCGCATAAGTAAAAGATTTAACAGGTACATGTATACAAAATACAATGTAAATATATCGTAGTATTCAACAGTTTATCGCTTAATAACACTGTACTCTCGATCTTATGCACACCTCCGAGACTTCGCGCCGAAAATCTATGCTATCTCGCCGAGAAGCGCACCCTTTTTAAGTCTGTGACTTGACTTGACTATTTGAGATTACCGTCGCTTCGACATTATTTCAGTCATATAGCGACGTCCAGCTAATTACAGGTGGAGGAAGACCCAGAATGCACGGAAGCACCCGGGTAAAACCACCGACCTACCGCAAACCCGCTTTAAGGCTTCCTCACATGAAAATCCGAATGACCCTGTTGGGATTCGAACCCACGCGGTGAGAGGCTGATTTTAAGTCTGTGCTTAAACAGAAATAAATTAATGAATTTTAACAAACAGGAGTGCCATAGTGGCCCTAGACTTTGATTATAAATGTAGTCATATTTTTTCAGACCAACCCCCTGGAAACATTTGTTACGTGTCTTAGCGATATGAATAATTTCCTTAGCTATGTATCAGTATGAACTCAGTGATAAAATAATTTCCTTATGACTTTCCTAGTCTCATGTTTAGAAAATAAAAAAAAAGAACTATGCCATATATTTAGACGATTCAAAATGATTGTTACAACAAATTTATGGCCCTTTAACAAACGATTAATGTTCAGTTAATCAAAGAAATACAACTTCCTTACTCTATCACAGATATACTGATAACCTGTTCAACTTAAACATCCTCAAAGAATAACTTTATAATTAGGTATGAATGAGTGTCTACATTGAACATCTACTGGAATAAACAAGCACTGTCATTGAATATGATAAATACCCCCAGATACCGCTTTGTGACAGTTGAAAGGAAACCAAAAACCAGGTAGAACTCCGATACATTTCATGACTTGCGTCAGTACTATTACGGGGAATCGCTTTCACAAATGTTCCGACGAGTTTCTGTCCGATGTTAATTTTGTGATCAGTTTCGTCCCGGCGTTTGTGACAATCCCTTAAGGTAAAGTCCCTGTAATGGTTCGCCTACATTGCGGACCTCATGGCTTCTCACGAAAATAACCAAGGAATTCCTAATGTTCCATTGGGGGTACCTTGGTTATCTTGTTAGAGTTTAAGTAGTTCAAGACGTAGCGGAACCATTACAGGGGACTGCAGCGGCACACACTCAGCACCTTGTGTCCAGGTGAGCTTTAAATCTTCCTCTACAACATCAACTACGATTAATACATATATATTTCTTAAACTGCATTTTAATCCTGGATAATGTGACATGCCAGTTTGATATATTAAGCTGTCTGGACACTAAAGATATAACAGGTGTTTTACACAATACAAGAGGAAATGCTTTGTTACGAAATTGGACATTTGAGTAACCAGCCGTTTATCCAGGTGATTATGAAGACACTGAAATCACTGAAAGCATTAAATTGTCTCATCATGAGCTCACGTAGAATTGTAGAAGGACTGGTAAAAATAATTATTTGAATTGTTGAAAATATGAAAATAAATCTGACGAACAAATCTATTTCGAAAGGCGGGCAGACTGATATTGACAACTATTTCAGACAGATAATGCTATGACTGTGTTATTCATTCAAGCTATTTCCGTATTTCGTTGTACCCTGCAACTCAAATGACTGTGTCATTCATTCAAACTATTTCCGTATTTCGTTGTACCCTGCAACTCAAAGGACAATAATCTGGTTTGGGTTAAAAAAAAAAAAAAAAAAAAAAAAAAATATATCAATAACGGTGAATATCGCCGCATACCGCTTTGACACAGAAAAATGATGTAAATATTACAAATTTTTGGACAGAGTCCTCTGTACTTGTCTATTAATTGGTCTTATAATGGTAAATTAGTAGTCAAAGTGTGAAGACAATATCAACACCAGTTCTCAAATTTCATATAATGTGGGTGTGGTGTGTAATTTGGTGGAACGTGGCGTTTCGAGCATGATTCGTTTAAATTCACTACTACTTTCGTATATATTCACTTTCGTATATATTCACTACTTTCGTATATATTCACTACTTTCGTATATATTCACTACTTCACTATATGAATGAGAGGGTATATAAAACCGGGTTTGGTCTTGATTTAGTTTAAATTTCACCGTTTTAAATAGGGAAAAAAGAAAAGGAAGTTATTTTTTGCAAATTAATTTCCTATAATTTTGTAATGCATCTGTTTATGATCACAACATAATTTAAATGAATTTGGTTTATCTGAAGGTGTACGGGAAATTATATCTCTCCAACTGCAACCATAATCAAAAAGTTTATCGATGAACCGCATTGTTTGCGTGTGTCATTATATGCTTTGACTTTATTTGAACAGAAAACGACATCGCCGATAAACAATTTCTCGTTGGCATTTTTGTTGCTCTTGATGTGGGAGGAAACAAGAGCACCCGGAGAAAATCCAAGTGCCCGAACGGGCAACAACGTCAAAATAATGTAGAATCGAACCCGGATTGCTCTGGTGAAAAATCAGAGCGTTCCTATCTGGCTATCGTGACATCCTTTTATACATTTGCATTCGTCCTGTTGTTTCATTCATGTTATTTATTTATTTATTTATTTATTTATTATATATTTATTTATGTTAAACTACACGGCCTTAGTTAAATAAGCAGAACGTGGCTTCCTTGTGATAAAAGAAAAAAAAAAGGTACCGTTTACTTGTATTACACATTTCTATAATTCATACACTTCAAAATGAGTTCAAAGTACAACACCTTCATTTGGCCGTCTGATCCAGCTATTTATTCAATATGTAATACCATGATATTCCATCAGTCCGGTGGTCGAGTGTTTATAGCATCCGCCCCGCAACCGGGATGTCGTGTATTCGATCCCCGGTCGCAACATACCAAAGTTGTTAGAACCGGTACAACTACAGATCGTGCCAAGTAAGAGGTCAAATTATTTTGTTTGCTTGAATTTTACGTCCAGTTTACTGCATTGTAGTCATTATTGGCCCGTGTCTCATTGAAGGAAATATAGTACTGCTTCACCACGATATCAGGAAGTGAGCACGTGACATGTCACCTCACCCACACACCTGACCAAACAGGATTGAAACTCTCTTGTGTATATCAAACTCTATAAAATAGAAATATACCAGCACAGATTCTACCTCCATTAACTCTTTACCTCATAGGAACTCATTTTGACGCATTGGCAAACAGGGCAGATCCCATCGTCGGAAATCCCACGTTCGCTCAATACGCTTTACTTCTTAATCTATACAGAAGTGATAACGGATTATATACCGTGGGTTTTCGACGATGGACAGACCTAGACCTGACAGCTCCTTTGAGGGGCTGTATGACCAGGGTTTCCTTTACTTGCTCATACAATTTTTAAGGGAGTCTGCACGGCAAAGAAAAATCAATTGTTTCATAGACCATTTAAATTCTTAAGCGATTGATATTCATCAAGTCATAATTTTGCAAATTATTTTTCATGAGGTAAAGGCTTGAACGACCGAAATATCGCCAAGTCTTTACTGGAATTATAACAAACTGTGAAACCATTCTCGTTGGACACGACACTAATTTTCGTCGATTTCGTGGTGGATTTTATCTACGAATATTAATCCCCAAGAAAGCTTGTCTCTTGTATAGACCTCGCGTTGTGCTTGCTTGGAGTTTACCATCTCTGCGACAGAATTTGTCACATGAAGCAACTTTCAGCTAATTACAAGTCTGTTGTTTTTTGGGGCGGGTGGGGGGTGCACAGCGGCACACGGGTAGGACAACAGACCTACAGCAATCTAGCAAAAAGGTTTCCTCACAAGAAAAAAAGAGTGTGAGCCTGCCGGGACTCGAACCCACAATTACGACAGGGGTTGTATTAAGCTAGAAGCTGCATGTATATCAATTCAAAATATGCCCCGATGCTGTCAGTGACAAGATGGTTATGCTAACTATGTCATATATACAGATGTAAATGTATATGTAGACAAAACGCCCAAGTGCATACTACAATAGGATTCCTAATTTAAATATCAGGTATCTCAGCCAGTATAAACATAGACCTAACACTTATTCTAGACATGGACGTGTCGCTATGCTAATGAAAACGTCAAGAGATAATAGGACCGTTTTCTGCAATGAAAGACTATTGCGAGAAATGACCGCGTGAAAATAGAAAAACGGGATGGTTGTTACTGATACTATACTACATTGTATATTGTCTGTGTAATCTCGCGAGACGATAAAACATGATTTAATCTTCATCACAGGGAATAGCGTTACGTACGGTAATGAATGTATATTTAGAATTATAACACATATATTTAGATTTTTTTTTATTTTCGTGTGCCGCTACATAACTGATCTTATTTACTCTTCAAGCATGCGCTCACATGGTAAAGACACCATGTTGCAGAACGTGTGGCGTGGTACCGAAAGCACTTGCTTCGGGACCGTATTCTATATTTAACCGATTTCCCCGTAGTTGCGTTTACGTAAAGACGTTTTCCCGTGCAATGAAACCTATACTTGTCGAGTTTATTCGTCAGGAAACAGACTCCACCAACTCGAGGACGATTAGGATTTTTTTTCCCCGACCATCTGTGAACGAGATGCTTTAATGAATGCCTTAATCTGTTAAAAAAGGTTTAAAACACACGGCATAATTTTTTATTGGGCATGTTTCATGTTTCAGAACTCTGTTTTAAGTTGATCCGTGCATACATTGATATTGGATATCCTCACGTAAAATTAAATGTTCCACAAATTTATAAAGTCACAATGCCACGCCTCTAATAATACAGTAATGCGTTACAAGCATGTGTTTGTTTTGCTTTCATATGACGTTCAGTGTGTGTGTGTGTGTGTGTGTATTTTGTTTTGTTTTGTTTTTTTGTTGATTTTTTTTTCTGTTGTTGTTGTTGTTTTCTTCAGTTATGGGGACTTAACCTAACTGAGACGCTAACCAGCACTGGTTCTACCCTTATACATGTATGCTAGGAGCCAGGCATGGGAATATACCGTACCAGCACAATATCGCTTTTTCGATTGTGGTGTGTCGCGGTAACGGATCGAACCCATGACCACCCCGTTACAGGGTCGAACGCTCTAGATAACTATTCGGTCATCGGTACTAGTACTCTTTCTTTGAAGTCTCAAAGTTACAATGAGCAAACAGTATAAAACCTGGTGTAAATTGTATAGCCGTCTTTTATTGTGTGAAGAATTAAAAATGTAATAATACCCCATATATGGGATTTAACACCTGTAACCTGTTAAAATGATATAATGTCTTAAAAATGGGCGTTAACCATTGGAAAAAAATACAAATCAAAATAATAAACTAGTTAGAGTATACGATGCATTCGAGACCGGTTTGTAAACGTGCGGTACACTTAATAACATTTTATCCGATTTGATCAGAAACGGAATCGACAGGACGAAAATAGGAGAAACTGGAGCATTTGATATACATGTTCAACACACCTGTTGGTTTGATACTTGACCTGGCTTCTGTTCTGAATGTAATTTGACACTCATCAAAGGTCTATGCCGGTGAGCTATGAAACTTAACATTGCACGGCCTGTGTAATTTGAAACCACGTCTTTGTTTTACGTCAGGGCACGCGTAAACGATGTTTGTTTCGTCTAATTAAATTAATTAAACGCTAATATACAAAACTACTCTTGCAAATGCACAATAATTTCCACATTTCACCATAAAAGAATAAAAGTTAAAGTCACTTAGTTAACAGAGACTGCCACTAACCTTAATTTAAAGAAAAGTACTTCGGAACTGCCACGAGTATAATTGTTGATTCCTTAGAGAGTGGGGAACATATCCATCCATTTCCTGACAATTGAAATCCATCGTAAAGATGCAAATTTCCCAAGAGACGGTAATATTTCTCAAATAAGGATGATGACATCATTGTCTTTAAATTCATGAATTTCAATCTCCTTTTGAAGATCATCTCTTGAAAATGTGACCATGTGCAATACAACGTACATAATGAGGCATATGGTTTCAATGATACAAGCACATAAAGGAAATGCATCTGCTTTATATATTTAGATTTCAAATATAATGTTATTTGTATTATTTATTTATGTAGAATGGGATCTATTAAGGCTTTTCTACAGAAAACAGAAGGCCAAAGCAAGTGTTAGAAGTCACCTTAAATTTGTGGCCAATCAAAAGCTCTGAAAATTTATCAGCGATTTATTTCAACAGAACACTTTTCTACTTTCTATTTTACCATATTTGTATATATCCAAAAATAGATCTGTCTGTTTGACAGAACTAAATGTTTCACAAAGAAGAGTGACTTTAAAGTCGGATAGAATCGATTAAGACATGCCTCAAGACAATAGAAGCCTATGCTCACTTCGGCCTACTGTTCACTGTAGAAATTTCTTCATCGTCTCCATTCTTATACATGTACGAGAAATGTTTAAAAAGATTCTATCAAGACTAATGTTGTGGCAAACACTTGATTTTGTCAAATAAATCGACTTATTTTGTATATGGTAAGATAGAAAGGTGTTCTATTGAAAAGAAATGCTGAAAATTTTGAATTTACAGTTTCTGCTTGGCAACAAATTTATGGCGACTTCTAAATGAATAGAATCCCCAACACGGCAACATAGCATCGCAAAGTTGCACTTCGCATTTAAGGTAACCCTTCCATCAATAAAATCTGATCATGGTCCAACAAGTGATCGTAGGAATCTTATAGTAACTGCAAGCCATTATAAACTTTGAGTAAAAGAGTCAGTGGATGTTCCATATGCAATAACGTCTTTTTAAGAAATAAAGGACCATGGATATAATTACCGATGGATGGATTTCCTTAAGACACTAGAACACATACCTTCTCTATCCTATATGACATATATTGAAACATGGTAAGGAACGAATTCCGACATCGCTCGATTCCGGAAGTCGTAAATTTGCAAATTCATTGCTACAAACCAGACTGGTCTCCAAAATAGCTCAGTTCTGTTGCAGCTGATGCCAGTAAAGTCGAACCTGTCTTAAGCGGTCAGTCAAGGGAAAAAGAGAAAATGACCGCTTAACAGAGGTGGTCACTAAATGAAGGTTAAACATGACAAAATGCAGGTTTAGTAATATTAAAACTGACCGCTTTATGCTGTATGACCGCTTAATACAGGCGGTCGCTTATACAGGTTTTAACTGTATATTGCTACGTAAGAACGTCGTGGTGTAGTGGTAACTTCCACTGACTACAGATCAAAAGGTCGTAAGTTCGACTCCGACTGGGGGGGGGGGGGGTTGTTCATGACCTTACCAGGGGCAAAGTACTGGTATTATGTCTACCCGAGACAGTGTGCTACCACACTGCGGTATCACGCCGTAGATGTATGGTTTGTACAATGTACCACATGATCCACACTCAGTCTTATCATCCTGAAACCGGGCCAACCAGTCCTGGAACTACTCTCATATGCTGAACGCCAAGCATGTACATATCATGCATAGAGTCCATAACACCCTCTCAAGTTTCCAAAATGTTTAATGGGGATGAAAAATGTAATGCTTGCCAAATTGAGTCCTATTTATGAAGACGTGAGGTTGCAATTAAATAGTATCTTTATACATGTATATGTAATCTATGCAGTCCTTGACACTTTGGCAACTAAATATTTGACAAGTATCTATTTTTAGATTTGGCAGTTAATATGAGCGTGACTTTCAATTCAATTAACTGACTATATATGTCACAAAATTATCCGTTTTACATCAAAACGTTATCTCACTAAATGATAAGGAAGTTGTGAGCACTAATATCCGCTACTGTCTCGAAACAAATCAAAGGAAAGAAATGTTTTGTGATGAAATTTGAACGCTATCCATGGTCGTGCCAAACATTTTTAGATTTAGCGATGAAAAGGGCATTTCAACACGGAATTATCTATACATGTCGATAATGTATGCAATAACAAACCTAGGTGAAAAACAGCCCTGTCTGAAATTTAACACACATTTGGACAATTTCTCTACTACTTAAAGTTTGATTATATCGATTGGGAAACAAATACTAGCATTGTATGTTAATCTCTCTTGTGTTGGACCAGTACTTTGCGCAATGGGATTCAACCCATAACATTCGATCATACACGCAGTAGTGTATGTAATACTGGAACACTGAATGCTGAATGGTTTTGGCGAGTTTATCTGAATTCTCTTTACTTGCATGAAACAGGAACTGATGTATAAAAACTGAATTAAATAATCAACAGTTGTTTTATATACTCGTAAATTAGTTTCCAAGTGTTTACACGCCATACTTATCCCTTTCGACGATACCTGGGTTGGACCTGGATAGAATTCCACTAACAATTCTTAGCGCTAAGTAAAACTTAAATGCTTAAGAGAGATTTCATCATTTCTAATAAAAGTACCCTAATATTTCATTTCTCAGCAACCATTGTTAGTTAAGAAGGTTATAATTTATTTCAGCTAAGTCATATACTTAAATATTTCATAATATAGTAATTGTAGAATGTGTATCTACCTAGTTTAAGAATTTAGGTATTACTTAGCGTTATGAATTGTTGGTGGAATTCGAGCCAGTACTTAGCGACTGTGATAGTCTTAAAAGAATGCCCCCCGGTGGACTCGAACCACAACCTCCGGATCTGTATATAGTCAGAGGACACCACCACTAGACCATGACTAAAGGATGCTAGAGTTCGGCCCTGACTTTCTCATCTGTCGTCACGTCTTCAGATCAAGATAAAATTCATTCACAGTGTTTCAGCAATGTATTGTTAACTAGAAGATAGTTTCAAAATGTGTACAGTCAGCACTTTTCCCAAAAGAATTGCCCTTGCGAACACCTAACATAAAATTATGAAGATGACCCAATTATACGACGTATAAGAACGCTTAATGGAGAGTGGGGTCCACAAGTTAAGTATGGAAGACACAAAGCCGCTGTCATCCAGTCGGCCATCGTCGGGCTTTTATATAAAAACGTTAAAAGTGGTACTTAGGTAAATCAATCACAAGCGACATATAGAATACAGCTAATAACAAACTTAACTATTTTGATAGTAACATTTCGCAATTTCATAAAAAAAGGATTACACTCTCATGCGGATGACGTTTGTACTTTAGTTAATTGCGAACTGCCTTTATTTGACAATAAAACATAGCTTAATATAAAACACTTATGTATAAGTCTGCAAGATACTCAACAGCTACCACATTCCGTTTTGTGGGGTATATAATGATTACGTCAATGGTAGCTAAGGACATAAAGCGTGCGTATAATACAATTATTTAATAGACTTTGTGGTCACATAGAAGACTAGTATACATTAATCATGATACTTACTAAATTACCCTAAATATGGAAAAAAAATAGAATAACAAACCAGGATCCTATTTAGATGCCCTTAAAATTGTATCTAAAGCTGCTGGTATTTAATGATGACCAAAATATATCGGCAATAACAAAATTAATCCGGCTAAAATTGGTCTCATGACAATCAAATCAACCAAGAAATTGTACATGTGTGCAAGGTGAAACTAACGCCGAGTCATGTTACTATCTAATGAGCAGATGATGCCAACGGGTGTAGGTCAGGGTTCTAATATTTGCTGACATTTGAAACCGATACTGCATTGTCGTCTTTTTTTACACCTTTCGCTCAAAGAGGTCTGGCACGAAATGTGATTCATATATAACTATATATATATATTAGTATTATATACATTTGTATATATAGTGATATATGATTCACCTTTCGTGCCAGACTCCTTTGATTCCGCTGACATGTAAAATGCAGCTAAATTGTGTGCTATTTTTCATAGTAGTTCCAGTTGTAACGTAAATACCAACACCCGATGGGTGTGTTTGAATCCCGCTGAAGAGTTAGAGTGTTTCATGATTTTCCCAGGCGCTAAGCGCTTGCCCAAACAAGGAACCGTCGATAGAAAAATAGTGTAGGTTGCAAGAACTTGTTTTCCAGTTCACGTTAAGAGAAATGAGTGTAAATGTATGCAATTATCTTCTTTTCATGGCAAAGTTACGGACAGCCATTATAATTAAATACCAAATCCAAAGTCTGTGAAATGAAATAAATGACTTGTTTGCATCAAAGCACCATCGTTTTATACGAAACTTCAAGCGTGAACCACTCGAGTCAGGAATCAATGGTATTTAATTTAATTGCAAGCTTACGGTAATGCCGTTAATAAAAACAGTTTAAGGTATTGTCGTGAAACTAACCCTTATCGATGTCTTTAAATTGATCAGCGATGGCGCTGACTGCTCCGGATACTTCGTTGGACACAGTCGTAATGTGCGCGAGCAGTTACGCGACGGTTTCAAACAGAAGTTTTCCGAGGCTTTATGAGCACGACTCTATACTGATCGACATTAATTACTCCATCTCGCCCTGATCGATATGAGTCAATGTCAAGCGTCTATCGCACACCAACATCGGAATTAAATTCAAATCCCCCCTTATCTGATGCCAGCCGTAGTTCGGGTTCGCAGCTGAATACTGCGATTTGTAAAAAAAAAAGAAATGTTTTTTTTTTTTGCAGTTTTCGATCGATCGTTGAAATGATGGCGAATATGTCACTGAATATGGCCGTGTACACTATGCCCTCTTAAAAAGCTATAACGACACGGTGAAGTGAGGCTCGTAATAATGGCGGATCTGTCAGGTGTATTGCGGCTTTTCATGCCAAGCAATAATAAAAGTTTAAAAACTTTATCTGCTTTGCGACGGTTATACTGAAGACGATCTCTTTAAATGGTTGAGATTGTGGTCACGTGGGCCAGAACATACCCGTGTCGAAACGGACGATTGGGTACCCTTTAACATAAGTCGAACCGACTTCATCGTCAGATACCTCAGAAGTTTGGATACATTAATTCATTCTTCACACAGTATAATCACTGTGATGAAATATCGGAACGCATGGCGTGGGTGCCGACGATGGGCCGACTTAGAATCGAACCCATTCTGCAAGCTGAACTGGTGAATACTCTAAATTGTTCGGACAATCTGAATGCACTCACAACTCAAGAACTTTCCTAAACATTTAATCATAGTATTGCCTATATGATTACATTAAAATATGTCTTAGTTGCTGTATATGTGATTAAATGTTTAATTAGGAAAGTTGTAAATCAGTTTTGTAACTTGCTACACATTTGCCACACCCTATTTCGTCTGAATGTTCCTTTCTTTCGTGTGTGAATATTGCGTGCTTGAATATGAATTTGGCAATAAAACATGTTCAAAACATAGTTCAACAGATGAACGGTCGGACAGCAGGACCGACAGATGGTTGACATACCCTGCTGCCTTTGACGTTCGATGCTAAACAATATGTCGACGCCCCGGGGGTACGTCCTATCTACTTCTCCTGTTTCCCACACAGCGTGATGGTGGTCTCACTTAATGGCCGATGGTCTACATCACTGACAATTAGTAAGAGGATGCCGCACGGGGTATAAAACAATTATGTCAGTTGACTTACCTAGCTTGACCTTGATGTCCAAATAATTGTCGATTCAGTCCGAATTTTGAGCATATGGATAGTTACGTTGATGTATTGTAAAACGGCTAGAAAAGATACTTTGACAGTCTGTTGGACACTTCACAAGTGTTTAAACGGAGTTTTCCGGAAACTGGCGGAGTAATACGAAAGAAAGTGATCCCGCAGCACGGTGTGAAAGTCTCAAATGACCCTTGCAATTAATCCGCCTTTATTAGACAGATGCCATTCACAACTCGACATTATCAATTCGATTCATGGGTTCGTTTTTTCTGCTCAATTTAACACTCTCTGATTTATCGTTCATTTTACAGCTCCAAGTGTTTCGCTGTAGCCCGGTGTTACTTCACGACTCATTGCGCAGATACTGTAAGCTCATCGTCCTGATCAATCGAAAATACACGATCATCTCCGCTGAATTGGGTTATTTCTTTCTTTTCTTTTTTCAGAATACAATTAAGGTATCTAGTTCGATAAGATAATCCTTATTGTGCAGGGTATGCTTAGTGCTCAACCGGCCGATAGAGTATAAAGAGAAAATATGTTTATATGTACACAGACAAAGATGTATAGATCGTTATGAATGAGGTTCTTTGAAGTGGAGAACGTCTGAACTGAGGATCTGATAAAGTCGGGAGAAACACACGATAACCATCTGAGAAAATCAAGATCTGAATATATCGCGGTTACGAGCTGATAATGGAACGTTGCCCCCTCCTACCCAAGGAAAGCATCATCACCCGTCTCTCCCTCCCAAAAGTCCCACCCAGCAGGTGATGTAAACTCATGTTGCTCTTCCAATAACGCTCTGACTTCGCCAGGTTTGGGTATCATTGATTGATTGATTGATACATTGAGTCTAAACGATTTTCAACAGTTATATAGGCATTTATAGCGAACATTTATATACACGCTAGGTCTATCTATTTTTTCATTCTATTTTCATTTCGTTACTGCCATCATTTCTTTTTTAAAATCACATCTGACATTAATCCCCGTGCGTCTACGTCTCAAATGTCATGATATGACCTGAGAAATAAATGCGTGTTTTGATTTTGTGATGAAATTCATCAACATTTGTATCTCTCTGTTCTTGTATGGATCAGTATTGGAACGAATATTCTCTACACACATGTTGGCTCATGGCATCTCCACGACTTATATCGAGGTGCTGGGTCCGGTCTAAAACTTGGGACCCCAAAGTTTAACAGGGCGATTTGTCAAGTGTTTCATCTCGTGTGTTGAAGAGATACGAAGAAGATAGCGGGCATCATATTTTTGAAAGAAAAAATTGTAATGACAGAAAAAAAAAATTTAATTGCACTGTTTTATTATATAATTAAATGTATAACTACTTATTAGAAATAAACGCCAAAAAAGACTTCGTTAAAGTTAATTTCGAAAGTCTACTTTTATATTGATAGACTGCTAGTTGAAATGTTAACCGTCCATGTGGTTCTTCTGATTTATATAGATATTTACACATGCCACTTTTCAATTTTGTATTTTTCAGAACATTTCATTCTCAATCTACCGGTCCCGGTGGCCGAGTGATTACAGAATCAGTCCCGGAATCGGAGGTCGTGGGTTCGATCCCCGGCCGCGATAAAAACCCAAGTCGTGTAAAATGTTACTGATATAGCTCCCATGCTTGACGCTCAGCATATTAAGGTAGTTCCGGGACTGGTTGACCCGGTGTAATGATAAGTCACATGTCTAAGGCTGTAACAGCACTATGTCTAGCCGGTAGTTTCCAAATGACTAAAATACTGTCGGTGGAATAACAAACAATCAAACATGCCCATTTTTATATAAGATTGTGACAACATTCATTTTCGATATAAGATACACGAATAACACATTTTATCGATAATTTCTCAAGTATTGATTTTAAACAGGAAATTCATGAAAAAATAGCAGGAGAACACGTCTTGAAAGCCTTTTCTGATAGAGCAATATTGTCATCTTACTTTGAAATTGAATTGATTGTATTGTTACAGCCAGTTATATTTCATTATAATACATGCTTGGTTTATAATTGCGTGAATGTATACATAATACTATTTTGTATCCTTATGGGTCCAAAAAGTCAAATTGAAATTGACAGCAAAAATTTGAAACTAATGCAGCTATTGAATATAAGTGTATTATTGCTGCATGTATTTCTTTTGAGACGCAATATTTACAAGTAAAGGAAATACATGTATTGATGTTCTATTCGTGAAAGTGTTTTGTATATTTTTTGTACATAAAATTATAACTATCCTGTAGTGTATACTGCTTGTCAGTATGAATTACTTGACTGTGTGAATTCATTACCTGCAATGCCAGGATGTCAGCTTCTTCGCAAATGTTTCCATGTCAATCAAGAAACTTCACTTGTTGCTACTGATAATGTTTATGACCAAACATATGGCATGGCTTAGGCACACAATAGAAAAACCACACTCAAACTGAAGCGATACACTTTCTTTTCGGAAGTTGAAGATACCATTAAAATAGGTTAGAAACAAGTAAACAATGCAGGAAAACAACTGAAGACAACCATTGACGATGTATTCTTCAAACTGTGCAAAACAAAGCTGCGACTGTTTGTGTGTATTGGACTATGGTAGGATGAACACAAGGTGGACGTACAGGTAACACAAAACCTCTACAACTGAAAAACTTAATGCATTAACAAAGACACTGGCATACTGCACCGCAGTACAGAAATATGAAGCACATATCCCTGTAAATCAGCCCGACAGCCCGCGAGGTTACGTTCCCAATGTCTAATGAACGCTACATGTGACAAACAGGCACATAAAGTTATATTTCCCTCTCCGACAGACGGATATTTTCACGATCAGAGCACTATATGTTAACCACTTAAACACCATATCGAACCACGATAGATTGCATACAGTGTTTGATGTCTGTTTGATTTTCACAGTTGATTTCGCCTTTAGTTTATGACTTTGTTTCATTGACGCGCTTGTGAGATTTACAAGTATCGCTATAAAGTACTTTTCCACTATTTTACAACATGTATGCATTATAGTATTTTATTGTTATTGAATACAGCTTAATAATAATAAACCATTTACTGGTACTTAACATTACAAAATATTATTTTCTACTACTTTAATCATAGTCCCTACTCTATTTTCTTATTTTTTTTCATTTTCTTTTCTTATAATATCAACAACAACAACTACTACTGCTGCTAACACCTACACGATTACTACATCGACAACAACAGCTACCGCTACAACTACCACCACCATCACACGTATCATTACAACTACCTATTACTGTTACACCTGGTACAACTTCACAATTTCTTTTACGAATTAATAACAATTAAGGGAGATGTCATCATTTTATTTCTTTATTAAAAATTAATAACAATTAAGGGAGATGTCATCATTTTATTTCTTTATTAAAAATACCCGAAAATTTCACTTTAACACATAGTGTTTGTTACTTAGGCGATAATTCACGTCATCTTTGAATATTACGTTAACAAAGAATGGTGGAATAAGTTACTACCAATCTAAGAATGCAAGTATTACTTAGCGCTGATGTATTGTTGGTAGAATTCCTGCTACTGTAACTGCTTCAACAATAACCCTTTACTTAGCTGATCTGAAGTCTCCAATACTTGGTTAGTAATAATAAATACATCCGTTAGGAAAACAAAGGGCTGCATAGCATGTGTAGGAATTGGTTTAAAAGAAAAGGTATATTCGATGACGAGGATCTGGCGAAATATGATAGATGGTAAACGAGGAAGAAACCTAACTACCTTATTAAATAAAAAAGACACTGAACACGATGTATAGTGGTGTACGTATTTTGTAAAATAATACCTTAAATATCATAAAATCGCTTTATTGTGATTCAAAGGTGTGACGCTATTCAGGAAATAAATAAAGGCTAACTCACCTGTCTATAATTCCAAGTGAATACAGGTAACCTTGTTGAGTAAGTCCACTGCGACTTAATTATTGTACTTTAACACAAAATACGTTCCCTCTCCTGAATGAACATCAGTGATTAAGTTCCTTAACGAAAGTGAACATAACAGGCACGTGACAACATAAGGAAGAGCAAATAATGTCCAAGATGTGAAGCTGAAACATTCCGATGTAAGAATCCCTGTCACACCCATACACTAGCCAAAAACACAAAACATTTACGCAGAAGCTGACTCGTGTGGGAGAATAATTTGGATACAGGGCAGTTAAATTATCTGACTAAGTTGTACGTTAAAATCACCATTCACTCAAGTTTGTTCCGCTCGTACTGGCACGAGAGGAAACACAATCTGTTGAAAGATAGAGGGGCGGGCCAAGCGTAAAGGTGATATGGCGATGTATTGTTGAGCGGCCGCAATTGGCTCGGGTCATACAGGTAGGCGAGAGCCCGCGCTGTGGACAGGTAAAAAGGGGCCTACTTTCGATTTATGTCTATGCATGTAGAATCTGATTTCATGGGTTTTCGCTTTAAACTAAAATGTATCTTTATTATTGATATTTTTTATAATTGGCTTCTCTATTTAACATTAAATAATAACTTGATTGAAAAAAAATGTTTATCTTTTTTTTTAATATGCATCTTGAAATTCGTGCCAGCATTCCAGAATAATTCTGCAGGTTTTATAATTCACTGCATATTTTTGTAGCATAATTATGGCTAAAAACAAAATAACGTTAGAAGATTTAAGAGCTCCTAGCGTGAACATTTCCTTCCAGTAAAAACTAAAAACAGTACACAGTGATGAATGTCACCGCAAGCCATGTGATAAGGCATCGAGAAAGGAAATTTGTTTCCGCTCATGGACACTTCACAAAGTAATTTACTGGAAACTACTTTGAAGTCGATCAATTGAAAATATTTGTGTGAAGTTTATATTTATTTTGAGATTCTGTCAACCAGTTATTCAGTATTAACCTAGAATTTACTGCGTCTTGCTACACTAACTCTGTAAGCACAACAAATACACAAAGACGTGCCCGCCCCTTAAATGTAATCCATCCATCATTAAAACATAATCACAGTCCATCAAATGCTTAAAAATACTTCAGTGCAGGAGTTATTGGCTCTTTTGCTCTAAGTCTATAAAAGCTTGCATTTACTATAAAGTTCCCATGATCACCTGTTGGACCATGGTCACAATTTAATGATGGATGAATTAACTTCGCATTCAAAAACATAAATATCACAAATGAGTGAATTAATATTCTATCACATTTATCAGTTTATTTTTTCAGTGGATCTCGGCCAGAGATGTCACAGTAAGACTTACGGCTTACATAGGATTTAATGTCCCACCGACAGTATTTACGGGGACTTACGTCTTCTTGCGACAGATATCTTACTCTACGATATTTCGCCGAGTGGCCCGGTATTATTATCCATCCAGACACCGGACCAACCAGTCCTGGAGGTACAATCATTTGCTTAGCGCCAAGAAAAAGACATAATTATGACAGTAATATTTTAACGAATTTGACATGTCGCGCCCGGGAATCAAATCAGCGACCTCCCGATAGGGGGCGGATGTATTTACCGCTCGGTCACCAGTGACTAATGAAGCTTCCTATATACCTACTCTATTAAAATCCTACACACAGAAATATGAACTACCTTTGAAAAATTTATTCTGGGCTTTTTAGACTGTGAAGGCGCATGTGCGGAACTGTCTTTTCAAAACAGTTGACGACTCCCTGGCCTATCATTCCGGGCCGACAAGAGCTGGCACGGTTCCTGATACGGTTTTTATATGGTGAAAAGTGCTGTGCGTTCTCCGTGCATGTCTTTAAATGATGTAATTTTGTAATGAAAATAAATATATAGAAACGAGTATATCACTCGTCATTTTTAATCACATATTTTTAATTTAGTTTAACTTTTAGTGTTTTATCTACGGAGAATTATATTGTACTTACATAAAATGAAGTTTGCACGTACTTTTCGTTTTCGTACTTAAACTTTTTCTACTAACAATAACATTTGACTTTGGGAACACAGATTGTAAAACAGATTACACCACATTATCATTTAAACTTTTCTTATTACTAGCATTAGTTACTTTCTAGAAAATCAGATGCTTAAATCGCCTTCACCAGCCTATACGAAAACCTATAGGTACGAACGTCATTTACAGGGACCGTCTTAACGTCTTAAAATGCAGTCTTTTTACATACTGGTTCCCATTGTAT
>CM037778.1:73373626-73423626 GCA_021229015.1 Solen grandis
GTGACCCTATGTTTATGTTTAAACGTTTGGGTATAGACAGTTGGCATATTGCCTTTAGATAAAGGTTACTTACCTGAATGATGTCTTTCAGAAGAGATGCGATGAACATGGCGTCCAGTTTCAAGTCTTCATTCTCTAGTATGTCCTGTAGAAATGGATACAATATTATTCAGGGTCAACTCAATCAAAATTGTTCACATCTGTCGGCTAGAAAGTCCACCATGTTACCGGCGGGATTGTAGGTTCGACTCCGCTCAAGAGTATTTTTATCAGAAAAAAGATAATGAGATCCACCCTAAGTACTTAAATATTGCTAAACGCGAAGTAAATATGGTGTAATTCAAACCGAACCAAAGTCGTGAACAATTTCCCCTCATTACATATGGGTAGTCCAAGAACTCCTGGTAGTATGACTGCCAGGGTCGAATTCCACTATCAATGAATTCATAGCGCTAAGAAAAATCAGTACAAAAGGGCGAATTTCATTAGTCTTGTTTCTCTAATAAAAATACCCAAATATTTCCTTTCGTAAAATTACTGTTAGTTTATTTCACATTAGTCGTGTAATTGAATATTTCATAAAATAGTAATGGTGGAATATGTATCTACATAGGTTAATAATTTAAGTATTACTAAGCGATAAGTATTGTTAATGAAATTCGATCCTGGTCGTGCTATAATGTCACTTGTCTACGTCATGATATCGCGGCGAGGCCAAATTATACGAGTAAATGTCTCGTGTAGAAAAAAGTCGCCAAATGATTGACACATTGCTGTGATGGACGCAAAATCCAAGCAAACCTAACTGGTATATCAACTTGGTAACAATATCACAAAGAACAGTTGAATACTAGCAACGACTGATATATGTAAAAATAACACAAATAGTTTTGTCTTACGATGATATGTCTGATTGATAACAATGTAATTCGAGGGGAAATTAAGCCACTATTCAATTAATAGTGTAGCAATTAATTAGGCAACCACGCTATTGGCCGAGGAGCCTTGGTATACATCTGATAGTGGCAGTAAACGTGAATCGAAAATCAAGCCCGGAGATGAAAGCGGAAATGAGTTATCTTTAAAGTCGAAATATACTGATTTTATCATATTAAATAAATACGATAGATAGTTACAGAATATGGAATCATTACTAGAACATGTCATAATTATTACTTTAAATGTTCTAAGTAAGTGTATAAAACATTCGGTAACATTCAATTATCGGCACTTTTAATTTAAACGAGTTGTATGCGCATGTTCAATAATATTCTGTGTAATAAACATTGCCAATATCATGAAGCAAAGAATGACGTCACTTCCCTTTGTTTTTACCGCGGGAAAATTTGATTACAGCACCTCCAATATTTTCTGACTGAGCCTTACTAGTTTCATTAGGTAAGTTGTGTTATTTCAATTCATGTAAAATATTGATTTGTTGTAGAATTGTGACTTTATTATTACCATTATGACAGATAAACAAAGTTTTGACGTAAAAAAACACTTTTATACAAAATGATAGGGGTTCAAAGAGGGTGCCGATAATTCATTACATCTGACCCCGTGTCATCATTTATCGGCACTTCTACTTTAGAAATTTAAAATGAGAAGTTATGGTGATACATAAGTCATCGTTCCAAACTCAAATTGTTGCTAAATATGTAAATTATTTGTGCACTCGTCAAACTACATTCGAACTAGACCCCGTTCTCATTGAGTTCTCTCTCTCTATTATTCATCTCTCCATAATCTGAATTATATTTTTCAATTCATAATTTGTTGTATCTGATTACAGATTCACCATGGCTACTCAACTAACTGTCTGCATCCAAAAGACGAAAACAACTGCAGTCCATTATGATCCCCAGAACATGACAAAAGCAATTGAGGCTGTTCAATTCGTAGAATTGCTTTAAATCGCTGAGACTGTTGTAAAACATATCAACTTAAAATTGAGACAATGACATTGGTAACAAACATAAAATCATTTGCCATGTACGAGTATTTTCACATACGGTCGGTGGATTTAATAGTGATTTAATGTGAATTGATTTAAATGTAAAATGTAAAATACATATAAAACATTTCAACATAATGTCTTATAGATTTATATGTGTCACCTCATTAATAAAGTACATTTTCTAAAAGGTTTCAAGGTACCGATAATTGCGGAAAGTGTTGAT
Organism: Solen grandis; assembly: GCA_021229015.1. Classification (NCBI taxonomy): domain Eukaryota; kingdom Metazoa; phylum Mollusca; class Bivalvia; order Adapedonta; family Solenidae; genus Solen; species Solen grandis. Next base: position 73,375,810 of record CM037778.1, read on the forward strand.
AATAGCATACATATGCCTCAAAAGATGCGCCATATTTACTGCTAATATTTTGAGACCGTCTACAAAGAGGCAACTAAAAATGTTTAAGATATATACATGCATCTTGTATGATTACTGGTTTTTGTAAAGAACATTCAAAAACATAGCTCAAAGTGCCGATAACTGGTGCATTACTCTAGTCCACCATCTGTTCGCTGCGACTGTGTTTGTTTGTTTGTTTTCTTTGTTGGGTTTAATGTCAAATCGATAGTATTTCAGTCATTTGGATACTGTGACTACTTGAGACAGATAGAGTGCTGCAACACCGGGCCAATCAGTCCTGGAAGCACAATGAGCCTAGCAGACAGTACCAGTAACATTTTTACGCCATAGGCATTTCGTTGTCGGGGATCGAATTAACGATCATCGGCCCCGGGGATGGTCTGTCCTTTCAAAACAGAGATAACAATGCACTCTGTATTGCAATTACATGACACACTCCACAGAATAGAATAAACATTTTCTTTGGAAATAAAAGAAACATGAAAGTCCACATAATTATGGTGTCTACATTGTATATAGCACTTTACAATTAAATTTGAGTTTTTATAATAAATATAGAAAAAAAGGTTTCTACTTGTTGCGTACCTCTCCTAATTAAAACACCTGGTGTCTGGTATCCAATTGTCATTCCTTTAAAGATAACAAACTAGAATATCTATTAATTTTGATGTAACCTAGCAATGCACATGAATGTACACGTGCTTTTCTGGATTCAATTTGTCTGATAATCTATATCGGTAAGTCGTTGCTAGATGCACTGTGTGCCTTCCTAGCCTTCAATAGCAGTACCAAGAAGTGTCTTCATTTTAACACTGGATACAAAAGGTTCCAGGGGTGAATAATAGAATATCATTTCTTACACTCAGTAAATAATTGGCACATATACACATATTATTTGTGTCTAAGTTCATTCTATAAGCTTTCCACGTTTTATCCCCTGGACAGATAAGGTAAATGGATCTTAACCAACCAGAAGCCCAGGAAGCAATTATTATGGACAGGGAGCGGTCATTATCCCATTAACGAAGCAGTACTGCTAAGATTGATTCACCACTATCTGCTTGGTGAAGCTTACCAAAACTGACTGACAGAGTATAGAAGTATTTTTTAACACCAATATTCTCTTTCCATAACAAACGGTATAATGACTGAATTTCGAGGAGCAATTATCAGAATACCAGGTACTTCCGAGGAATATTCATCGCTCCGGCTGTAAGTCGCACGATACCCCAAGAGATTGATCTCCCTTGGGTTCACATATTTGCAGTATTAAGGTATTTTTTGTATATATAATTAAGGATGTATTTGAATGACAAGGTATGGAGCATATACATGGCATAGCTTGGTGGAGTTATGGTCCTTAGAGCATAGGAGACAGATGTTGGAGAGATAAATTGCAATATGGCATGGCATGTGTCATTATAATGAAGGGTACATGAATGCATTTCACTTATTTTCTTACACAATGTATGGCTGAAGCCGTTGTGCAAACTTCTTTTATATGCTTTGATGAAGCATATGATGCCTGAACTATTCACTATCAAGAGTGAATTGTTTGTTATGACTTGGGTAGTGTAACACACGTGAAGTTTAATATGTGCGTGTGTGTGTCACTATAAGGTAGAAAATGGAAGTGGTACCACCTATGCACGAGTTTCTTGTATAGCTATACACATGTATACTGAAACAAAGCGGTGTTTCGGGGATACACTGAAAGCTCCAGTTATATCCTATTTTTTCCAGTAGAAGTGTTTATTGCCTGACCTAAAGATCTCAGCTTCTTCTCCCCTTTCTATTGTAATGGCTACCAATCAATTTCTAATTAGACCTTACGCCCAAAGATTACCAACGTGTGGGTCCTAATTTTTTAATTTTTTATTAATTAATTAATTTATTTTGCTGAACAGACAGCAATTGACTGTTGCAATTGAATTTGACTGTCCTTTGGGAACCCCTTTTTTTGTATACATAACTTATCGCGCCATCAATAGCCAAAGATGAAAATATGAGTTAATTCATCCCTATAATGTATGAAAATAAGTAATACAAGAAAAGCATTGGTCACCAAGAAAAGGGGATTTAAAAATGATATAAAGCTGCATTTAATTTTATTCAAAAGCTCAAAACATAAACGAAACAAAAGTGCATAAAAACAATTACACTCGGAACATATTTTTCACAATTTTTTCGGCGTCGATGGGGATTAAAGCAATGGAGAATACAGAATGGTTATATGATTGACGAATCATTTTATGTGAAGCATTTCATCTTAGGAAGTCAAAATAACATAGATAGAAACTCGGTATCAAAGCGTTCCCCCACCGCAACCGACGGAGTATAAACACCATAGTAACAAAGCGCACCGTCTTTCAGTGCAACAAACTATAATAAACTAGTTCAATGTGCATCAAAGGGAAGTGTCTTGATCAAATAACTTTATACTTATCAAAGAAACTGCAATTCAGTCAGAATAATTTATTAAAATTGGTAGTAATGATGGGTAACTTTTCCCGTGAGTATAGGTATGACTTGACTATTTGAGTTTACCGTCGCTTCGACAGTATTTCAGTCATATAGCGACGTCCAGCTAATTACAGGTGGAGGAAGACCCCGAATGCACGGAGGCATCCGGGTAGAAACACCGACCTATAGCAAGCCAGCTGGAAGGCTTACTCACATGAAAATCCGAATGACCCTGCCGGGATTCGAACCCACGCGGTGAGGGGCTGAGTGAGTGTTAAAGTCAGCGACAGTATAGGTAAATCTACCAATGAAAATCGTTAAAATATTCACTCGGCACTGTCATACGTTATCATCTCTAAGTAGGTCATAAGTGAGGGTAGACTATTACGACGAAAAACACATCATATCTAAAACTATATATGAATTAATGTATAATAAAGGATGAATGAATAAAGTTGTTACCAAAAGACTTCCTTTAGGACAATACTCGGTAACGATGATGAAATATGGAGGGTCAATGCAGGCACCAAGGAACGTGTTGATGTTGTTGTGCCGGAGATCCCTCATCTGGAAGAGAAATAAGACGGCACTGGTAACACAGGGGAAACCAGTAGAGCTATCACTGAAAGTTACTTTGTCCAAGCTACAGAAATGAATCGACACAAGCAAAAGACGATGGGACGAGTGAATCATGAATACTCACCGCGTTACTTGTTTATTGGAGTATAATAAAAGACAAATATTATTAAAATACAAAATTGATGGGTTATTCGGTTTTCAATTAAACGAAACGGATGTTCTGAATGTAGGTACTTTAGTTGTGAGTGACTACGTCATACATAACTATAAAATATACAGCCGTCGGGAAGGGAATAAGAAACATACATAACCACGAGTGTGAAAACTGTATGTATAAATGTAATGTTTATTATTCTAGGGGAGAAAATATATTCTATACATTTACAACAAAATTAAGCTCCTGTCAAGCCTTTATAAAGATATAGATCTTCAGTGGTTCGAGTGCCCGCCTCGGGAATGGGAGGTCGTGAATTCGATCCCCGGCGGCGAAAAACCAAAGACGAAAAAATGATACTGGTATAGCTCCCTTGCTTGGCGCTATAAGGGTAGTTGCAGGACTTGTTGGCCCGATTCAGGATAATGTGACTGGGCGTCATACCACATGTTTACGACGTGATACTGCAGTGCAGACACTATATTTGTCCCAAGAAGAAATAGTCTCCAAATGACTGATATACTGTCGGTGGGACTTTAAAAAAAACAACAAAAAACAAACAAAAAAACAACAACAAACAAAAAAAAAAAAAAAAAACAAAAAAAAAAAGACAAAGTTACTGCTACATTGTTAATACATTAACATTTTCAGCCATAATTGCATGAAACCATACATCATACTTTATATTTTGAGATTGTTGAATGTATTCATGTAATGAAAATGACATATGTCTTGATAGAATGTTTTAGCTCAAACCATTTTATGTTAATATAACTGTATGATAACCAAAGCAAATTGAAACATATGAAATTAAATAAAGAACTAAAAATGTCTTCATCAGACATCCTCTAATCATGATAATGGCCCAATGTGAATGAGACTAAAAAAATAAATCACACTGAAAGACTACAGCTGAGTGTCATTTCATTCGGCCTTGAAATCCCAGAATTATTTATTGTTACTAAGCAACAATCAATATTCAGCCTATGACTATGACTAAACACAAAATATATACGAACTTTCACTGATTAATGTAGGGTACGGGATTGACTGCGGAACCATCAACGACTAAAATAAACGGAGATCCCGGTATATTCCTAATTGTCACAAACAAGTGTTTGATCAGTCTGTGTGATGGAATTTCTTCCTGATATACGTGTCTCCAAATCGACAGCGCAAATCGTGAGACACTTGAAACCGAGACTGGGTATAACATCCTTTCTCTCGCACTCGGAGAGGATGTTGAGGAAAGAGTTATAGCTTCAGCTGGCGAATTGTGTCTGTTAAGAAATAATTACTTTGTCGTAATAGTTCCTGGCTTAGTTTAAAATAGAATACGCATCGAATAATATATCGAATGATATTGTTGATCCTTCAAGGTAAACATCTGCTTACTGCAATAACAAGAGGTTTATAATTGTGTGACTATTGTGGATGGATATGTTACTGTTTTTTTTTTATTTTTTTTTTTATTTTTTTTTTTACTGTTTTTGGGAATGCAAATCCTCTATACATCTATGCCAAAAGTAGCTACAACTTGACAAATGCTACAACCGCAAATCTACAGCTGCAACTTTATCTCGAATATAAAAGCAACTGTCAATGTAAAGTTGCACCTGTAAAATCACAGCTGCAACTACGAGTATAACTCAAGATATAAATGCAACGGTGAATTGGCAGTTGAATTTGCGTTTTTAGCACTTGTCTGGCTTTGTTTACTTCTGACGAATTATACACGTGTTTATTACATACCAGAGATCATTTTCGCTGTTTAAGAACTCTTCAAACTTGGGATTTTCATGCGAAAATATTAAAATATAAGTAAAAATGTAAAGTAAAATTGGTATGGGATTGACTTTTTAGTTACATATTTTTAATTAACTATTCAGTGTTTATTTTTAAGAAACCAGTTACACTGAATTTCAAATATAACTGAACCATTGCTTTTATGAAAACCATACTTTGATATGATTTATTGACAAAAATCTGCATGTTATTTGAAGCTTCCAGAAGAGTTCTATATATCAATAATTTCAATGTTATTTTATGAATTCTTAATTGAAATTAGCCCCGACAGTTAATCGATCCCTATGATAACCTTTAAGTCTAATTACAAAAGATCCTAACCTCAAACATTGTCGTGTAGAGGTCATTGTTACATTTTTTTTTGTTGTGAAAATATAAGTATTGACTGTTATCCTTTGTACAACAAAGGATAACAGTCAATACTTATATTTTCACAACAACAACAACAACAACAACAACAACAACAACAACAAACAACAACAACAACAACAACAACAACAACACGGATATTTCAATTTTCCTAAATTTTCCCTATAATCCGGCCATGATTATTTCATCTTATTGTATCACGTCGAAACTTCTGTCTATTTTTAAAAACGCCAAAATTAAAGTGCTAGATCTACTAAATTTAACACGACGTATAACTTTTTTTATTTTTTTATATACAAAACCTTCATTACTTATACATGTATATCAAGTTCCTCTGTGGGAACAAAAAGCACTTCCTCTATTGGAACAAAAACAACTATAAAACGCATACTTCAAATATCTTAAAAAACATAAAGATAACGAGTTTATAGAGAATAAATATACTAGACAGATCATTAAGATTCATTTATTCATAGTTCTCTCAATGTTCGGATGTTTTTTTCGACTTGATTACATTAGGCTATTCAGACAAATGTGGAAAAAAATCAACCAAAATGATTTTATTGTAAGGAAAATGTCTTCATATCATATTGATCAGCATCTTTCATGTGTATTTCAAGAACGCCACTAACTTCAAATAAGATCAAAGTGCTCAAGACCCTGAGAGACTGTCGGCAAGATTTTCATGAAAAAGTTCTAATTCTGAACCCAGCGTTTCAGTAGGGGAGTAGAGGCAAAAGTCCAATGACGTCAAAAACGTAAAAAATAACATACTAAAAGAGTTAACGGTGATAATTTAAACGACATAATTTATACACATAACAGTTATAATATAAATTAACTAGTATTCGTTAACGCAGAGTCGCTTTGAATGGATAAGGTACTGAGCACAGAGTGATACATTTAAATCGACTTTTTCGATTTTCGAGGTGTACATTTACACTGTGGCTACGCCGACAGTCTAGAAACGGCAGCTATATAATCAAAGCGTTGAAGGTACTGAGGTTGTGTGTGTCTCAAGTGAAAGAGGGTTTGACGAGCTGCAGATATGCTGGGTAACTTCATTATTGCCAGAAACTAAATAATGAGTAAAATAATGAAAGATTTTTGTTTCAGATTTGCTTTCTTTTGATGTAGATATGCATATTAATACAAATCTAATAAACCGTAGGCAAGGGGAAATTGGACTGCACTTACCGATAAAGTTTCAATTTAGCTTCCATGAATTGTTGTGTCATATATGAACACATTCCATCAGTAGTTTTATACTGTAGAGTTTTTTTTTCCAAAAAAAGTTACGTGTAGATTTCTGCATCATTATTCTGCTAATTCACAAACCGAACTGTGAAGGCCAATATAATAATTGTTCTAATAATGATACATGGTTTCTGGATATGTATTTTGTTAAAAATCAAAGCAGTGTATCAGAACAAGCATTTAATTGCTGATCACAGGGGCTTGAAGTTCCACGGGACGCTCGAGCTTTTTTTTGTTTTTGATTGGTTGTTTGTTCCTTCCCAAAATTCATTTTAACTTTGGGAAACCAGCATATGAGGTTTACACAAACGGATAATCTCCGCAATCTGCCAAATGCAACATGTCCGAAATGTTACGAGAACGATGATAAGGGAATCACAAAATAAATTAAAAGAATGGCTTGCGGCCGTGGCCGTTAGCCAAATATTAGTAAAACAAAAAGTAAAAACATTTTAATATTAGCAGAAGACTGTTTTTTAATCCATTGGGAGATATTTGATGTGGAGCGTTCTATAAATAACTCCGAAATTTCGTGTTTTATTCCGATGAATACGAGTATTTATGATAAAAGAATGCAAATTCAAACAAATAAAAAACATCCGATTACTGATAGGAACTTTGCGTCCGTGTTTATTAGAAATTGAGCATCGGTACCAGGGCACTATCTAATTTATAGCAACCTACTTCTTCTTTCAGTTACGAATTATGAGATGGAGATATGTCCAGACTGATAGATTAATTGATTGGTAGATTAGTTTTCTGGGCAAGATAAATGAGAGACAATACGACTGGAACACAATAAATTTGTTGGCAATCTTGGGGATCTGGACTGGGACAGACAACAATTTGTTCCTGTCTAACACAGACACACTCTGTTGCAAATTCGGCTTATTTGTTCATAGAACAGGCATGGACATAAAATGAACAGCGAGAAATCAACTCTGAAGACAAAGAAATCATACACGGTATTTTGGAGGTCGCTGCGACAGTATCTAAGTTATAAATAGACACCATACTAATTACAAGTGGAGGATGACGCCGGGTAGAAACACCGTCCTACAGGAAACCACTTGGGAGACTTCCACGTGACCGGAAGTCTAACCTTTTGGTACAATGTGTTATCTTATTAAGTGGTATTTTCTATTTTTTGGTTAGTCAGGAATAAAACGGATATTCTCACTATGTTTTCTCTTTGAGAAAATAAATAACATTGGTTTGGTCAGATACCTACCAACAACATTATGCAATAAGATTCAATTTGTTAGAATATTTTCGAGATGGTGGGGCTTAGCCAAAGTGAAATTAAGTTACATAAATGAAATAAAATTTCGAAATTGTAAAATAAAGTAATGCATGACATATAATATAATTAAATATATATAATACCACTCAATAATGACTAGGAACTTGGTTTTTGTATTAAGATTTTTTTATAATTTTAAAGTTATGTGAATAAAAGATGAGATTGTGAACTTGGAGAAACAGACAGGCGATGATAAAACTTAAACTTATGTATTGAACTACATTCATTTTCTCTGTCATTAAATTTCGACAATTTAGTAATTATTAAAGATTTTTTTCAAGGGTACAGATATCAATGTTTTGCCGTTTTAGAAACCTGTGCTACGAAATGAACTAATTTTGTCAGGGCTAATATAAGTTGTAAAAATAAAATTTCACAAATTTCTTAAAACTAACCCGCCATGGAAATTAATGATTATACAATATGATGTTTTGTTTACCAGTTTCATCTCTTTCTTCATCTTCCTACTGAAGTACAGATTCTTCTTTTCGTACATCTTCAAGGCCACAATCTGCCCCTTGTACCCGCCTGTCCGTGCATACACTTGTGTGAACGACATCACCCTCGAATCAACGGACAGCTGCGAAAGCGTCATCTGAAATGTATCGCAATGTCGTAAAAGCAACCTAATCACTTGTGACTTGATGAAAATGAAAATAAAAATATGCGATTTATCAAGAAGCGATTTATCGAGAAACGGTAATTCGAACATCAAGTTGAATTCGATACATATTTTTAGCGAGATGCGGAGAAACAGCCAGAAATAGAGGTGAAATAGAAGGGAACGGTTATCGGATTTAATTTTTCTCGATCAATTCTGGCAATTCTCAATTTAAACGAAGTACATACATTAATGAACCAGTCTATCATATCCATATATGTATCACATAAAGACATTACATTGACCATTAAATCAATATTCAGTACAAAGTCATGTATATATAAATTGAATAATAATTTTAATACATTTTTGCTTATTGCTTATTTGCTTATTTGAAATCCATCAAATCAATCACTATGTTATGCATGTTTTATGCATTTTAAGAACAAATTATTAAGACACGTGTTCATAATTTAATGTAAAAAAGCACCGTCTCTCCTATGAAATCTCCAGTTTATCTTAAAGCAAAGCCTTACAGTGCGAAGACGTATAAACGTTCGTGTCCTTGTCTGAATTACATAACTTAACTTTACCAATTTCCCTTCACATAAGTAAACACCCTAATAAGATTTGCCGTAACAACATTAGTAACATTGAAGTCCCTGAAGAATCCTCAATGAAAAACGTCTGACTTTTCTCTACATTGAGAAATGATGTTATCAGAGATATGAAGCGTCGGAGCTCCGGCTTATGGGATCTTCTTTCGACATAGACTGTCTAATTATGATATCAACAGGAGGTAACACCGCCAGATGGCGCAATGTGACGATAAGAAAGGCGTGGATCATTCAATAATGTGATGCCACTGAACGTCAGTGCCACGGTGTATCTAACATTCACAAAGAACTCGTGATTAAAATCATAACGATCCATATGAGCTAAAAATGAATTCCGACTTATTTTTATTCTCCCCAGTGAATGCTGATCCAGGAGGTAAGTTGTTATACACAGATAGTTCGTTTCATGATGATTGACTCCTACCAAATAACAACAATGATATAATCACCCCAAAATCAAATCCGAACCCTCAAATTTCAGTTACAGGCTAAATAAAATAAACAAGGAAAAATACAATAACGAATGAAACAAAAGCGAAAACAGAAAAAAAAAAATCCCATAGATAATACTGCGACTATAACGGAAGTCAAAAATTAAAAAAAAAGTCTGATTTATTTTCAGATGTATATTTCAAAACGTTTATTTAAAAAAAACAATGTTTTTTTTTTTTTTTTTTTTTTTTTTACTAATTAGCCTAGATATAGGGAATATTATGTTGCAGTAGCTTTCCGTGGCTTTGTATTTTGCTCCGAGCAGCGTGGGAAGAAAGATATCTCGCGAGACCGAAGGTCGAGCGAGATATCTTTCTTCCTACGCTGCGAGAAGCAAAATACGAAGCCACGGAAAGCTACTGCAACATAATTTTCCTTTTATTATATACCTTTACATTTTCAAAACAGAAGAAGTCAGTTTTTAGTGTTTTGATGGCTTTATTACTTTTTTCTTCAAAAAAAAAAAAAAAGGAAAAAAAAAAAATCATCAATGGCGGATGAATTTTACTATGGAATTCAAGCCACGCCCCCACCTCTTCTCATGTATTTAAGAAAAATGGCGAAATTTAAAGAAAAAAATAAAAACAATGTTTCTTTGATAATAATTAAAAAACAACAAGAACATCCTTTTTTATCGTTTATTAAATAAATTTGACGAGATGATTTCTTTGATAAAAATAGAAACTGGTTCTCCCAGTAGTATTGGTTCTCGTCTCTATTTGCTACGTAGCGCCCACTTACAGCGGGAACCATGCCGAAAGTAGTCCGCACAGTGTGACGTCATACTATGTATTAGACGCTGATATAATACGGATTTTTAATCTGTTGAGTTGTATTTGCGTCTCGTATTTTGCGTGTTTTAGGGCCAGAAAATGTATAGGTATATAATAAATTTAATTATCTTCATTTATCAAGAGATATTCATTTTGAAAAGTTCACCTCTTATAACCTATCCCTAGAAACTTTCTGTCATGATTTTCCATGCAAAAATTATGGTTTGAATTTTACGAAAATATCTAAAATTGATTTTTTCTTATTTTATATCACACGAATTTGAAAGTAAGATTCTGTAAGCGTATTCTGAAATAAGAGGTATGTTACATTGTTTCTATAGACTGAAAATTAAAGAAGTTCTAGTTCTTCAAAATATGGAGCTGAGAAAAACCTCCAGTTTACATGCTTCGTGAAACACAGGCCACGGCGCTACTTCCGGTCCGCTAGACAAGTGTATATAGGCTACCTGATCCAGTGGTAACGACTTGCCGACAGGTCCGAAAGTTGTGGATTCGAACCTGCTTTGTGCCAAGCAATTCTCATGACCTTCCTATGCGCAAAGTACTGGTCAGCCCAGGAACCGTCGATAGGGATTGATATAGTTTGAGATTAGATATCAGAACTAATTTCCAAACCGACGTTAAATGAAAAAGAATTAAAAAAAAAGTATATATAAAAATTAAGGTGCAGGACTTGCATCCAAATAAACAAGAAATACAACTACATTCCTCACCCTGCTTCCGAAGCTCTCTCGCCGATCATTACCGGACATTGAGTCTGATGTCTTGAGGTCTTCTCTATTTATTTTCCAGAGAAGTCCAGCAATTTCTTGCTCGTAACGCCAGTTACTGGAAATTAGGCAAGTCAAAATATCTATTAGAGAGCTTTATCTCCCCGGGTCTACAGTGACGTCTCTCATGAAGACCATACATCATGTGAAAGGTTTTATATGACTGATACGGTCCTCTATACAGACAGTCTCTTATTAAATGGCCAGCACATAGCATTTGGGGTTAAGAAATTGTTCATCAGAAAATTTTGAATTCTTACAAAAATCCACCAAATCATCATCATCATCATCAACAACAACAACACTCTCGATGCAGAAGACATTCAATGTCGCCGCCATCGACATCATATTTCTTTGAATCGTGCATCCTGATAAGGGTTGACAGTCCACATGTTCATATAATGATTCTTTTTTTTTCTCAAGTTTGGCTTCATGGTCATTTGTTAAGGTCAACAAAGGGACACTTCACAGTCATGCTAAACAGACTTAATGGGGAAAAAAGCCTATTAAGCGATTCTGACAGCTGAGTCAACTTTGAAAGATCAACCTCGCTTGTCTGATCAGGCTCAGTGTGACCACCTGTTCCATCTTAAAGACAATGGCCGATGTTAACACACAGGGCTATTTAAACAATCAGGATTAACTGTCAGCATCCCTTTCACTTCGTCCAGGCTGAAAAAAAATCAAGTCACTTTCGCCTACCGGCTCGAGTGACATGACCTTCCTCAGCCGGGAATAAATAGTCACGTACCCTCTCAAGACACTGTACAACTGATAATGTAGATGAGTACAATGATATTTTTTTTGAGATATTACAATAATTAAAGATAACAGTTAATATCAACGGTATTTATTTTCGTATGAAAAGTTAGCAGATGTTTCTTTACATGAAAAGGTATAGAATAAATGCAATTTAACAATCTTTCTTTTCTTCTATTCAAATTAGCAGAACATATTCCTTCTTTCGTTTTATATCAACTGACAAAAAATAGGAAAACTGAACAAAGAAACCCTATCTTGATCGAATTCCACCAATAATACTTAGGGCTAAGAAATTCTTTAGAACTTTAATGCAAATTTCATTTATCTTGTTTCCCTGATGAAATAATACCCAAATATTTCATTTCGTGATAAAATACTGTTAGTTATTAGGTAATAATTTATGACAGTTTTAACAGCCATGTAATCAAATATTGAATAGAGTAGAAATATTGGAATGTGTTTATACTTAGTTTAAGAATTTAAGTATTACTTAGCGCTAAGTAATGTTGGTGTGGTTCGAGCATGGTAATTAAAGTATCAATCGAAAACAAATTTTATTCTACTCTATATCATTTAACTCCAGAAAAATTGTGGTAATTCGAATATTGAAAGCGAAAATTGCACGAATTACTCGGAAAATTCGTGATGACCGGAAAACATAGTATCTATTTTTTACATTTCGCAACGTTAATATGGGATGTACATGAGCTAGGAATATACCTTGGAGCAGGCAAGAGATTCGAATAATGGCTCAGCTGTCGTCATATTTCTATATAATTAGAGTTATTTTTAGGATTAATAACCTCACCAGTATTGTCCATTTAAGGATAGTCAGTATATTTGTTTCAAAACATACTCTGTTTACAGCATAGTCACTCTTTATTGCCTTAATGGTTTTTATTTTCTGAAAGATTTTAGTATATCTTTATAGAGCAAAGCAAATGGAAATATCTTGTTTCATATTTCAGCACCTTCAAGCGAAACATATACATTAATGCATGTAGGTAGTTTGACAAGCCTTGAATAACCGACAGTCATTCTTTTCTCCTTAATTTAGTATTATACAGTAAAACAAAGTTTCCATGGCAACATATCTTATTCAGAACAATGAAGACGTAGATCACATTAATTGGCAAAGAGTATGTGTGTCCCTAAACGAGATGAAATTCTATAAAATCATACATTTTCGTGGGGGACTAATTTCACCTAGTCTTATCAATGGCTATTTATCCAACGAATATTTATCACCAGGTTGACCTAATGACTTCTGTTATTATATATTCGCGTAAATATGTACCTTTAAGATTATTTATTTCAGAATTAAAGGTATTAAATTCAAACGAAAAATAATGACTTTAAAGTAGTTTTACATCGCCATGTGGGTTTGTCATTATTGAAAGTCTAATACAATGAAAACACAAGACCCAATCCTTGATTTAAATTTACATTAAAATTATGTCTCTATGGCAACATATTTCATTCAGAAGAGTAAATAATATTGAATAGTAGCAAGCACAGACTAACAATAGTGTAATGTCATTCCTTATTCAAAATAATAGGGATATTTACTATTTTTATATTTATAGGCTACCAAAATCCTCTCCATAGTTCCTGTGTTTGTGATACTATCGGACACGAGCGTTAGAATTATTACATTACGTCAGATTAAATCATTGATGCCAATATGGTGCATGTGACAAGTTAATGTTGTTCAGATTATACAATGTATACTGCCGCCCTGGGCTGTAACTTATTACCGCTTATTTTGTGTATTGTATTAAGTTTTCGCTGACTCTGTTGGTTGCCCGTAGTTACCTATGTTATATGATACTACTCAAAGAGTGCTAAGCATCATAATATACTGAACCCAAAACTATTTTTTCACTCTTCACAAATGAAGAGCCACTATTTCAGACAGTATTGAATAATGAAGATTATAGCTATATGAATATTATTTCTATTTCTGTTTTTCTGATAAAAATGTGTTTTGAAATCTCGAAATTGAGATTTAAGATTTTTTTGCATTAAATCAAAGGTTTTGGTATGTTAAGATTTGTATTGGATTTTCAAACTGTATGGACATTTATTTTTCAATTATGAGACATATTCGGCGCAACAAATTTCATATTCCTACGTGAACTGTGGTGCTTAGCAAACGTTGAGTAGTTTATAATTTTATATAACCAACCAGCCAAAGATACAGTAAGACCATCTTGTAGAGACCTTTATAAACTAACCCAGTGTCTTTAGAACTGTAGTAAATGTATACCAAAACTTGACCACGGCGTTGAAATAAAGGCATTAATTCTGATAAAATATCACGAATTCATATTTTTCTAGGACTAAGGCGTTGAAAGAATGACCCTTCCGTAATGAGTTCTTTATGTTTTTTCTCAGCGGGGGACAATCATATTGAGTATCACTTAGACACAGACGAGCTGCCAGAAACAAGCCCATCTAAATCTTAACAAGTGTCAGATTTCTGCCCAAGAATCTTTTAGCGCCTACAAGAATATTGGGGATATACCGAAGAAGTTGGATATTTCCCCATTCAATTGTTCACACAGACTTCTTCAAGTGTAAAAAATGATACAAACGTTCTGCAGAGTGAGCGTTTATCTGATGTTCTAGGCGACAATTTGAGTCACTTATTGCCGATATTTAAGCTTTCTATACAGATTTATTGAAACGTGTAATGCAAGAACATGAGTAAATATGTCATATTATCGTGCCTATTTATTTGAAAAAGAAATTAAATGTACATTTGTTTTCAAAACTTTTACGTTAAATTGAATTAAATGGTACTGTAGACAGAAATATAAGTCCTGGATCGAATTCCATCAACAATTCTTAGCGCTAAGTAAAACTTAAGTACTTAAGGACCAATTTTATTAGTCTTGTTTCTCTAATAAAATACTCAAATATTTTATTTCTTGACATTATTTTAGTTATTACGGTAATGATTCGTTTCGGCTTATTCATATACTTGAATAGTTTATAAAATACTAATGGTGGAATGTGTATCTACCTAGTTTAAGAATTTAAGTAATACTTAGCGTTAAGTATTGTTGGTGGAATTCGAGCCTGGTAGACAAAGTCATAACCGTATGTTATTTTCTTGAATTATTTTCTTTATGTTGTAAAAACTGCTTAAAACGAAGTTTGAATATTGGACATAGTTGCTAAACTGGTACCTATTTTAAGATATACAGGAGACTTGGGAATCGCATAAAGGCTTGAGGTTTTAATGTATTCTGAATATATTCTGAACATATTAAACGAGTTTCATTTATCAAATATAAAAAGCGGTCGGCGATTATTTTTGATGATGGAATTTGCTTTTCTAAATCATTACTTATATTAACATAATTTCTATTTCTGCCTAACACCTGGTCAAAATAAACAAATTTGAAATAAATATGAACAGAACCTTTAAACACTGTCTCAATTGTTGATTGAAATACAAGTTATTTACATCAAAGTGGCGATATTCCGAAAATCATCCTTTAGCTGAGGTAAATTCTTAAACTCGCCGCAACCTTAATTACATACCATGCAACTGCAATATACAACACGATTTCCGAGAATTTTATACCCCCCCACTCCATTTGTCGACTTATTGAACTACATTATTAGACAACTAATTTTCCACCCAATTTATGCATTGTGGAAATTTATGCCATATCATCATTATGTATCTCCGGAGCGCTAGATTGAGATTTGGTTTGAAATAATTTCAACATAAAAAATTTTCATCATCTGTGAAATGAATTAAAATCATACAATTAATTCGGATTTTTTCTCCAACGCACCGTGTAAAACAAAGAGATGCCTCTAATTGTAACCATTAAAATGCATTAAAATTAAGGGTCCTTTTTCAAGGCTATCTGAATACATTATTTTTCAACGTCCGTGAACTCTGGATGGGAACATGTCATTGAACACAGTCTCGGCGGCAAACGTTTTCTGCAGCTTTCTTTATAACCAGACGACACATTATTTGTATATCTAGACATTAAAAAGGCTTAAAATGGAATAGTTGCAAGCATTTCATATGTATTTAATTTAAGTACATTAGAAATAGTGTCTCCAATTTGCCAACCAATAGCTCTATAACACATCGTTAATCAAAAACGTCTGGACAACCGTGTTGTAGTTAGAATTTCACACCGGTGTATACAGTTTTGGTGCTCGAAAATATTTTTAACGACAAAGGTACCAGTCTGAATCATGGAAATTAAGACATTTAAACCATTGAACATATTAATTCTTAAATAGCGTATTATTATTGTATTCAGCAGAAATGTTTACATATTTTACTTTGTTATATCAGCAGGATGTAGGGCGTAAGGAGACAAAAAGACGGAGTGACTAGGCGGAGATATACTGTAACATTTTGAACATGTAGACATTTGGTGTTAATTTTAAGGGTTGATTTAAATACTGTCAGTGGGACGTTAACCCAAACAAACAAACAAACAACATTAGGAGCACCGTCTATAAGGGGTTAATACTACATTGTATGACTCCTACAAACGCGAAAACGATCACTACTCGAACAAAGTATCGAATGTATGGTCCTTTCCCCGTGTTTACAGCTGTGTTCACTGTGGCTTACAGGCTATCAACTAGCTACACTTGGATAATAGGTAGTCAAGGGTTGAAATTGTTTATACAAAAATAACAGCAAGATTTTATTTGTGAAACTGTGTTGAGCACACTTATGAAAAAGAAAAATGGGCCTAAGTTTTCTCTGCTCAAAGCAGAAAAGGTTTGTTTTTTACTTGATGCATAGAGCTCTACTGTTGAACCTAAAATGACAAAACTTATACAAATTTGGACTAATGTATTCAATAATTAAATGTCGGAAACAGTACCAATGTTGTAAGTATAGCGCCTATTGACTGCCACCATAGTAAAATATTGGTCCTGACAGTCAGCCACGATAAATACAATGAAAAACTACTTTGCAGTCCTTTCATAATCGATTTAAATCCGTAATTCATTGGTTTTAACAAAGGCCATGACAATAATGCAAATGTCAGTCAAAGAAAAGAAAAAAAAATTGGACCAAGCACACAATCCTTAATTGAAGGTCAGAGGGAGTGAAGGATACAAACCGCCTTTTTGTGCATTCAATGAACAACTTGTTAGCTACCGAAAGACCAAAATCAGCTTGTGTAGTTTTTTTTTTTGCTATTGATCAGTATCCTTGAAATTAAACAGTAACTCTGAAAATCCTATCGTATATTTGAATGGTGAAATATCAAACAAGAGGGTGCCAGGGTTCACAGACCCAGGTCCCGAGTTGATCTTCCACTGGAAGCGAAATAATTCCAGAATATTTCAATGTGATAAGTACTGGTACAACCAAGGACCCCACCCACGAGTGAGAGATTAGTGCAAGTCTCAATCGATGGAAAAGAGATGTTTGGACAAACAACAACAACAACAACAACAACAACAACAACAATGCCTACCGATATATGACGAGTGCTATCACAATAACTACCAATGCTATTCCCCCGACCACCCCTCCGATGATTTCCAGGGTGTAAGTCTTGGCTGGGATACATTTCTCTCCCCTGTAGCCACATACAGGCTCATCAACAGGTCGCTCGCCCGATACCCAGTGTATGTGCTTGTCTGAGAACAACCGGAACACCTGTAAACATATATAAAACATTATAAAGAGGCAACTTGCGGTAGGTCGGTTGTTCTACCCGGATGCCTCCGTGCATTCGGGGTCTTCCTCCACCTGTAATTAGCAGGACGTCGCTATATGACTGAAAAACTGTCGAAGCGACGGTAAACTCAAATAGTCAAGTCAAGTCTAGAAAGAGGCAAAGAAAGGAAAACAAGAAATACACGAGAGTAGCTAACATATTGTTATAGAAATTAAGGATTAGCAATTACCATTATCATTTTTAAATCTAAAATATAAATATAGAACGAATAACACAAATTAACGAAAATAATTTATTTTATTTTGAAGGGGGTTTGAACAATTCGTATCTAACCAAAACGTATCTTTTCCTTAAAATTTTAATCATAATGGCATATGTTGGACTTGCGGGTGAAAAGGGCTGGAAGCCGAAGCCCCCTATTGTCCGTCAATGAAGAATAATTGCTTTATTATACTAGTCATATAAATAGTCATATATATATATAACACGGAGGAATCCAGGTTATCCAAACGTATTGCCCTCAGGGCATACAGTGTTAGGCAAATCGGTCATGTAAAAACTAGTTTTATCATGTAAAGCCTGTTTTTTAAAATCATGAATGATTTAAACATATTACATGTGTATATACATGTATATTTACGAAATTGCAGTGCCAGTACTTTAATGGGAATCAGAACTAAGAATGTATAGGTGCAGGGCTGGGAATCAGAACTAAGATGTATAGGTGCAGGGTTGGATCAGAACTAAAAATGTATAGGTGCAGGGCCGGGAATCAGAACTAAGATTATATAACTGCTTCATATTCTTCAATTGTAAACAAAAACCACCATCTTGGAACGCAAAAGGTATATAACTGTTTCTAATGAAAATGCCGGATAACACTATATATATATATATGAACACGCTCCTAATTGTTCTGGTGTATGTAACTTGTAAATCAATTTTGAAAAATAAAAGTTATAGCGAACTAGAAATTAGAAGTGGCATATTTTATCAACCATTTCGAACTTTTTTGTTTTTGATAATAATTGATAAAAATAATAAAATATTATTGTTTACCATATAACTTTTGTGCGCGCGTGTGTTTATGAATTGATTCTAGTTATCTATTATTGCCATAAATGATAAACCAATTTTCTAAAAAATAACACTAATTATGGATTATCAAGCAAATGTTTCAGCGAACTCCACGTGAACTCATAATTAATCTTCGACTCTAATCAAATTTTATATTTAGAATCAGTCGTGCAGGGCATACTGTGTTGCAGTATAGTTTATTTCACCTAACTCTTGCAGTATAGTTATTTCACCTAACTAAACAATACACTATTTTATGCCATATATTTCTAGTTTAATCTTTATTTATTTTACATCGAAAACGAAACAAGTTGGCACAACTTTTATTAATCACTCTCGATGGCGTCTGTGGTCAGTATTGAGGGAGGAAACTAGAGAAAACCCATGTTCCTGGACGGGCGACCATTGTACCCTCTCACGTACGTGACCAGGAATCGAACCGGGACGCATTGGTGAGAAGCGAGGCACCAGAAGTTTTATTATACATATGATAGTGAAAGCTATTCTATGTTTGATGAAATGTAACCATATAGAATCTTATCAGTATCGGGGATAAGGTTACACACTGTTCACCTCGATCACTTTTCCCACTTAGTCTCAAGTAACCATTTGTTAACGAGGTAAATTAGACTTGATTCATACAAGTTTAGTTCTTTTATTAACCACTCTCGATGGCGTCTGTGGTCAGTATTGAGGGAGGAAACTGGAGAACCTGGAGAAAACCCATGTTCCTGGACGGGCGACCACTGTACCCTCTCACGTACGTGACCAGGAATCGAACCGGGACGCCTTGGTGAGAAGCGAGGCACCAGAAGTTTTATTATACATATGATAGTGAAAGCTATTCTATGTTTGATGAAATGTAACCATATAGAATCTTATCAGTATCGGAGATAAGGTTACACACTGTTCACCTCGATCACTTTTCCCACTTAGTCTCAAGTAACCATTTGTTAACGAGGTAAATTAGACTTGATTCATACAAGTTTGGTTCTTTATTAGCTTGTACGTCCATTTAGAAACAAGTTCTCATTTTGACCATCAATGGTGATTCCTCTGTTGGAAAAAAATCTTGCGCCAGGGAATGCAGTGAAATATCCTTGGCCCCCATCCCTCACCAACACCCGAACGTAGCTCGAAGCCACAAACAGATGAATATCTGTAAAACAATACGCATTGTGTGTTTTTTTTTAAAAAAAAGCTTGTATATATCTTCGTAATACTCAAATGTGGAATACGATTTTAATTTTAAGATTGAAAATGAAGTTAAGTTCAAAAACAATGTGATCAGTGCTTATTTCTGTTGGAAACATTCCTACCTAAGGTTAGTAAACGGAAACAGGGGAAAATCTAATTAGAAACAGACTAGAGTAATCTGGTTTTAGATTTTGTAAGCAGATAATTATTGTCTCACAGTTCGTATTCTTGTTACAGATGATAAATCTTGCCTCCAGGAAGACTGGCACGTGGATATACTGTATGAACACGTGACATATCATGACCTCAATATAAATATAAGAACATTATTGTCAGACAACAAAGAAACTAAGGGGCCACAACTGTGTCAATGCATAATTAAATTAAAAAGTAGACTGTACACGTGTTTATCGAAAACATGGTATGGATGTTTGAGGTGTCAATTTACGTGATTGAGTGATTTCTACAAAGCGACTGAAGTCTGCAAAAAACGAGCCTTACCGGTATGTTCTTTTGTCTATCTATCTGAAAATGTCCCACGGGTCTCATGGAATAGTCTGACACGTTAGTATAGTAGGGTTGCCGGGTAAGCAAGGTGTAGTTTCCTTCCGCATCACCGTTCTTGTCGATACGTGACATATAGCCCTGGATACCTGCGCATTTAAAACGGGTTTATAAGTCGTTATGCAGAGACTGCATCCAGTAGCATTCATGAACTGATCAACCAGGAATCGAATCCGGGACCTTTGGAATGCAAATCTGATAGCAAATATACGGTGTGGTCTCACTTTCCCAACTTTTGGATTTTGGGCCAAATTTTAGGTTGGGAAAGTGAGACTCTATTGTTTTGATGAACAATGGTGTTTAGCAGGTTTGAATGTGTGAAAATTGCTATACTGAGTAATAAAAGTTACGCCAATATATTTGTATTTTGTAAAATTTATCTGGCAAACATCTCTCCCTATCTCTCTCTCCCTCCCTCTCTCTCTCTCTCTCTCTCTCTTGTTAAAGCAACACCAAATTTTCTATGAAATTTCATGAAAATACATAAAACATAACGACAGTTTGTCTCCATTATTTTAATATAGAACAGAAAAGTAAGCAATTTAAAAGAACTACATATACACATAAAATAAATTGGTAGCACATTTTAACTTCATACAACTTAAAAGAAAGTTCACTTCAGGTAATGCATTTGATAAATTTGATGCTTTGTCTGATTCTTATCCCAACTTAATAAGGTAAGATGCGGCATCAGTATATGCCAGTAAGTCAACCTCACCACTGTTTAGTTGATTCTTCAGACGAATGAGTCTCTGGTCTTTCTCCCTGCAAATACGTTTTCTTGGGCGCTGCTTTCCACCACTGGCATGTTGTAGCAGTTTCGCTTCATTTGTCGCTTGCTCCTGTTTAATCATGTCAATGAAAACGTAGACATTGGGGTGGCTGTGGCGCAGTTTGGCATTGATTTTGTGATGCCACCCTTCAACATGATTCGTCGTTCTAGGCCCATTGTTGTTGAAGTGGTTCCATGAACTTCTGTCACTTTCAACCCACTGTTCAGTGACATAGTCTTGGAATCTGATCACACGCCGATCATCACTGTCAGACTCCAGCAGGGACTGAAACCACACATCTTCTACATTCTCCAGTGGAACCAAGGGAAGTGCAGCTGCACGATACACCAATTGCTTGATTACAGGATCTTCTTTAAAGTCACTAACCAGTCCACATGATTGAACATTCCTCCATATACACTGAGTATAGTGGAAGAAGCAGCCACGAATTGTGACATCTAGGAAAACACTGCGAACACCCCTCCATGCTGCCTTCTCATAGTCCATCATGATGACCTCTGGGGAGAGTCTGATGTTCATGTCGTTCGCTGTTGATTTAAGGATAGTGAAGAATCTGACATATGTTGGTTGTTGCTTATTTGGAAGCAGTGCGTACACAAGTGGGCACATGTAGCCATCCACCATGGCATGGATAGTGTACAGCTGGTAGAAGTATGTTGGTGATGAATAGAATGTTCCATCCATATACCATGTTTCTGCAGCTGCCAGTTCAGTCAGATTGTTGGTGGTTGCGAATATCAGGAGTCGATCATTGTCGACATTGTCTGCCAGTAAGAATCTCTCCCCGGACAGAGTTTCAGTCCACTTGCCATCTAGGTTGACATCCTCCCTTCTTTTAGGAAGCACTGGTCGGGTTTTGGAGCGGTGCCTGTACAGACTAGCCTTAGTAGAGTAATATGTTGGTAGTTTTACAATGACATCTTCTGTATCCCATTCAACAGACCGAGTATCTGCAAGCATGTCATTGAATATAGATGGTACTGGCTCCGTGGACTGTTTTACTTTATTCCGGACTGTACTCATGATTTCTGCTGCTGTGATAGAGGCTTCATCCCGTGGGTGGTTGTGTTCTCCGGAGATCTTCGATAGTGTATCATTCTTAGTGTTGACTTTGGCATTACAGGTTCTGTTTACGCAGTACCAGTATCTTGATTCATTCTTCTTTGTCTTCAGGCTGAACATGTAACCGTTGTGTACCAAGGTTCGGGTCCCCCTGCTATTTTCTATAAAACGTATATCTACCAGTGCATTTGCCATCTTTGAGGTTATGATTATGTTAAGCAGATCTAGAATATATATACTCTTCGTGTACAATATAAAACAGTTTGTTATAAATTATATGATTCATTGCTGATTATAATTATTGACCAGTGCAATTAAATATAATACTTGCTATCAATATTGCTGGTAATTGCAATCATCTTTGGTCTTAATTACAATTACATGTATATAAAACTAATCAGCATTAATTAGCATTGTTGCTTCAGTTAATTAAAATCATCAGCAATAATATTATCACATAATTAAATAATTAATTTCATTAAAATAACTGGTTATCATTTTTGTTTGCTAAAACTGCGTGACTTGTGTTCATATGTTAATTATGATAATTAAATATCTAAACACCAGTTATATCAAATTAAACTAATGATATTCGTAAACATTTAATGTGGCTTCTGTTACTTTTTTGAACAGTATAGAAAATCCAGGTAAGACAGAGGTGTGAACAGTAGATGAAGAAGGTGTGAAATCTAAAAGTTGGGAAAGTGAGACTAAACCAAATATACTACTTTCATAGTATGGAAGTACATATGTCATTTTATTTTTCTACTACATGGCATTTAGTACAATTACTTTTATGATTGCATACATTCGATTGCGTTAGTTACCAATATGACGGGATATCACTATAGTAAATGCGTTTCAATAGGGTGTCTACAAGCAAGAAACTGTTTTACTTTGAGGAAAGAGGTGAACATTTCGGGAGATTCATATGAGAGTCCTGGCCATTGAACTCGTGGTTAATAAATTCGTGCCCTTACAGACCGTGCCGTCGAGGCATACGACTGTTTTAATTTATTAATGGTCCTATGTATTTCTTTGTTATGATGAACATAAGCATATTTTGACGCAGATATGGTAGATAATAACACTTAAAACGTAAAAATGCCATATGGACGCATTGTTTGACGGCTTAAAATATATCCTTTCGGCGAAGTAAATGTTTATATGTCTGACTGTGTCGAATTAGTAATTCGTGGTAATTCTGTATAATTTACATACCTGTGTAATTGCTACCGCGTATTTGTTCAATTACTGCAGTCCCATTGCTGATGTCGCTATTTTCTTTTAGGATGTTGTCAATTGCGCGTGCGTACAGCATTACTGCATCAAACAGATAGGCCGCATACACAGTTACCTGTTAGATAGAAATAATATTCACAATTTTAATGCGACATTACTTAAATCGTTAAGAATCTCAAATGTGTTATGCTCATCACTATTTAGTATATGTAGTTTAATGCCTGGTTGGCTGGCTCAGTGTCAGGCTAACGTGACCGGGTGTGGTATCAAGGCAGCATTATATCGGCCTCATAAAAATGATTAGAACATTGACGATGAGACATTAAATCTAAACACACACACACACACACACACACACACACAGAGAGAGAGGTGTGTTCGATCTCTGCCTAGGCCTTAGTATATAAAGGTAGTTCATTGGTTTAAAAGTTGGCGTCTGGATATGGTAGTTTGATGGCAAATGTTTTAGAAGTAATATAATGTACATAAACTACATACAAGTTAGAAAAACTCTCCAAACTAAGTAGACACAAAGTAAGACGTAATTTCTTTCACGGAAGTTCCGTTGACATACAGAACTCACATTTTGTGTGTGTGTGTGTTTGTGTGTGTGTGTGTGTGTGTGTGTATGTTTGTATGTACACTTTGAGAATTAACTTCAAAAGAGCCAATCAGACAGTAATCAGACAAAAGACTGATTGTCTAATTTCGAACTTTTATTATATTATATAAGTAAACTGGACATTTGTTTCAGGTTGTGTCAAGAAAGATTTCTTTGTTCGGATGCAAAACAAGGTTTTTGATATTGTGAACATATCAGCATGTGAAGAAATGTAAACACGGAAAGAACGTGCAGGCAAGTAGCAGAGAAGTAAGAATTATTATAATTGATTCCAAGCTAAGGTTGTGGGTTCAAACACCCCTCAGAGTCAGTCAGGGACATCCTAGATGAAAGCCAGCTAGGAACTATCGAATGTTTTCCATTATTTGTACACATGTGTTTTAGTTTATCGTATCTTGATAGCTCGATTTGGGATTGATTTCTATTTATTTATGTATTTATTTATTTCACATTTTTTATTAAATCCCCCCCCTCGACGTCAAAATACGTTGCATCTGGAAAGTCTTGCAAAGGAATCTGATATAATAACTAGTAATTAATTTATATATGTGTCTCGATTTGGGCAAGGAATATATTATGCAGTTATTATTTCATACTTTATTCAGCTTTGGACCCCACAATAGACAACGACTAACAAACAATCAAGTTCTGCTAAACTATTCAGGAAAATATGTATGTAAGTCATCTAAAATAAATTTTAATCGTTGAACGTGGTATTTCTGATTTGACAAAACATTTAAGAAATCTTTTTTTAAAGTTCAATTTTAGAAAATATTATCCCAGTCTGACTGAAATTTGTGTACCCATCTCACTAAAAAGAGTGATGATATAATAAAACAATAGACCATTTCACTCATAAATGAGACGTAAACCTACGTTAGTCAACGAGTTTTTCCCGGATACCTATTCTCCATGCTGGTGTACAGTTTCACACATTATGCAATGGGAAATAAACATACAGTTGAGATTTCTCCCCATCTTCTGATTGTTCAGTATAACAGGTACTGCCGATTCCCTGGTGAAAGGGTCTATTCTAAGTTGCAAACGAAAGCATGTACTCCTTTGATTAAGATATATTTCGGAAAGGAAAATCCCCTTAAACTCGAAACAATACTCAATGTTTATACCAATACTACCAATTTCGGAAGAAAACGTAAGCCTGACCGCCCACTTTCTTTTGCAAGTAAGAATATCAAAGCCTGACCGCCCACTTTATTTGCAAGTAGAATATCAAAGCTTTTTAATAAAATTCAAAGCCTGACCGCCCACTTTCTTTTGCAAGTAAGAATATCAAAGCCTGACCGCCCACTTTATTTTGCAAGTGAGAATATCAAAGCCTGAACTTCCTCTTCTTTTTCAAGTGAAAATGTCAAAGCCTGACCGCCCACTTTCTTTTGCAAGTAAGAATATCAAAGCCTGACCGCCCACTTTATTTTGCAAGTTAGAAAATATCAAAGCATGAACTGCCTCCTCTTTCTCAAATGAAAATGTCAAAGCCTGACCGCCCACTTTCTTTAGCAAGTAAGAATATCAAAGCCTGACCGCCCACTTTACTTTGCAAGTTAGAAAATATCAAAGCCTGAACTTCCTCCTCTTTTTTAAGTGAAAATGTCAAAGCCTGAACGCCAACTTTCATTTGCAAGTGAGTAAATACTACGGTCACCTTTCTCGTCGCATTGAAGGGGTTGGGGAAGTTGAAAGGCGGTCTTTCCCCAAGCAGACTGACAGTCTCTTTGAACTTTTCGTAGCTAGGGTTTGACGGAGGACTTCCGGTGATAACCATCAAGGATCGTACCGCCTCCTCGTTTGTCTTGGTCAGAGGCGGATCGCTGGTTCCTGTGTTAATACAAGCAAATGTTATTTATAAAGATGTTTACGTTATTATGTGATACTCTAGACGTGTAGCGGAAGGTAAATCGTTTAAATTTAACATCCAAGTGTGTCTAATATAGCAGTTATACAAACCTAATTGGATTTTTCTGAAACTGCAATGGGTTTATCTGAAGAGGGGGTTAAGTCACATTGTTGACATAAATGCATTAATCCTTTATTTATATGTTGATATAGGCACTAGTCATCATTAATACATGTATACTGAATTATCTAACATGTAATTAAAATTTACACACATCACCGAAACAAAACAGCAACAAACAAAATTAGCCTAACACACAATGAAATTCAACGTCCAAGCTTTTTTTTATACAGGGCTAGTTATATTTCACATTTCTAAAAGCCATCCAGTCATTTTTATAATCTGTTCTTTTGAAAAAAGATAATTTATGACATTAAATATCATCTTTTAATGTAGAAGATAAGACTGTATAATTTTCATTTTGTTAACAAGTTTTCTTCATGCCTGAGCCTAAGATGGATTCAAAAAGAAATAATGTATTATCAACACGATAATATGGCACCAAGTTGGAAATGAAAACAAAAAAAAACAACATAATATTAATATGATATTTGGTTATTTTCAGATTGGCATAGCAGCCAGTCTTATGAAGCGGGAAATCAAAAATATGCATTGCAGATTTGTATAATAACCACAGTCGTTTTAACCGCACTATACCACTTCGCTCAACTAGTTTTCACTTGAAGTAATAAAAAATCTATGATCTTATAGAAATCAACTGATATTATTCATACCATACACTCATATCTCATCGATGAAACCCATATAAACTGAAAACCTTAAAGTGCTTAATTTGCATTATTTCTTCTCACAATGCTTTTAAAAGAATACGGTTAAAATTTATACCGTAAAGATGCACATCCAGACAATGCTTCCTGCCAACCCTTTTCTGCGTGTGATATTGTCTAACATCCCCTAACTTTTTCCCATATACGTAATAATAAACGTAACGGAACCTAAGCTAAATTGAACATATTCAAGTGAACGGTTTTACATTAGAAAAACGACCTCAATTTCGAGATTAACAAGATCGGCTTAGGTTTCCCTCGCGTCTCCTTGTCAATCGATAGAGCTTTCCAATTCTGAGAAAAGTTTCTTGTGCAAATTATTACGCAAGACCGAATCCTCCACTGCGGTAAATACAGCTAATACCGGCATTTAACAGGATCTGGTAACTTTGACATGGCTCTGTGTTGGAATTAATTGAGGCAATTAACTTGTCAATTTACACACAAGATCATGAGCTGTACAGATATTTTCTTTTCTTTTATTGAATGTATATGATATGTTTTGACAAATGAGTTAAATTCATTGAAGTAATACTTTTAACAATACATAAATCTGATAATTGGATCTGGTTTGATACCATGTTGTATATTCTGGCCTAGTTCTGGATTGATACACTATTGTTAATGTGCAATCAAATTGGTTGATTAGTAGATATCTATCTTGCTTTAGGCAGATAACTTTCAAATATCCAAAATCTTATATTGTTATATACTCGACATTTATTACGCAATCATCGTTGATAAACTGCCAGGTTTTGTATGTACCAGGACTAGCTGGCCGTGAAGGCTTAACACTGCGTTATCTATAAAAACAGTACAGAACAGAACATAACAAACTTTTCATTAATACATACACATGAAAAATAATTATATATAAATATATCAATACTGACAATATAAATCTGAACATCACTGTTTATGAGAGGATGAGCTAGTAACTTAATATAATATCATCTATTTATCAAAACATTTCTACAATTAAAGGCTATTTTAATGAATTTGCACAACAAACATGTTGGGTCTAATATATATATATATATATATATATATATATATATATATATATATATATATATATACAAAGTTAAATTTGTTTTTGGTCCAGTGGTTATGGGTTCGAGTGCTATTCTAATCGTCCTGAATTTCAGGTGAAAAATCCTTCAAACTGGCTGAAAGTAGGTCGGTGGTTCTCCCGAGGTACCTCAGGCAATTGCCCGTATTCGCTTGATATTGTATATGATTGAACTTATGTTCTATAAAACAATAATAACGACCACAGCAGCATGGAAATACAACAATAAGCAAACATCAGATACTTACTTCTGTAGTATTTCAATGGGTGTATCGTGTCGAGAGTCTCATGGTCAAAGTAGATGACTACATACTCTCCAGTGTCCAGCAGGCCTCGATCATACATATTGGTCATCAAGTCCACCATGCCGTTATATTCGCCAATAATCACGTACACTAGAATAGAAATATAGTGCGGTAAACATTATAAAGGCCTAGAAACATTAACAGAGACATAGTGCGGTCAACATTATATAAGCCAAATAACACCAACAAAGACATGAAGACCTAGAAACGCCAACAGAGACATTATGAAGGCCTAGTAACGCCAACAGAGACACTATGAAGGCCTAGTAACGCTAACAGAGACATTATGAAGGCATAGTAACGCCAACAGAGACATTATGAAGGCCTAGTAACGCCAACAGAGACATAAAACGGTCATCATTATATAGGCCTAGTAATACCAACGTCAACATTGTGAAAGACTAGTAACGCTAACAGAAACATAGTACGGGCCTAGTAACGCTAACAGTAACATAGTACGGGCCTAGTAACGTCAACAAAGACATAGTACGGCCAACATTATATAGGCTTAGTAACACCAACGTCAACATTGTGAAGGCCTAGTAACGCTAACAGAAACATAGTACGGGCCTAGTAACGCCAACAGCGTGCAATCTGTTTAAAGTACAACAATTGTGTAACGTAGCGTATAAAGAGGCGGTGTACTTCAGTCAGTGTATAGATTTGAACTTAAGTTAAACGGCGCCTTGGTCTAGAGGCAGCGAGCGTCATGGCGGTGCATTCGATGATTCAAAGCCATTTGTGTAATAATCTCTGATGGTATTCTTAGGCACAAAGTACTTGTCCAACACAGGAGCCATCGAGTGGGGTAATTGTAATTTGCAAAAACTTTTTTTTAACGTTTTAATTAGAAGTTTTAAGTGATAACAGCTTGGTGTTGCATTTCCCAATTCATTTAAAAAATAACGAAGCAAAATCCCCCTCCCGAAAAAACAAAGTAAGTAATTTAAGTAAATGTTTGTTTGAAGGTAAAATATGAACATAATATTTTACTGAATTTGCTCAAATCTTTATAAATTAAGAATTGTTTTGCGTGTTTCTGTCTCATTTTAGATAGCACCATGAATTGAGGGTGGAATTCGAGCCTGTTTTTGACATATACAACGCTATCACAACTGATACATATGAAGTTTCATCGTAGATTTCATAACGTAGATTTCATATACATAACGTTATCTTAAGGGCGTATGTAACAGTTTACTACATTTTCTATATAGACAAAGAAGGAAAAAATTTCCATAGATTTTTTTCGGCCGTAGGCCGTTTATTTTTACCCTGACTTCCTGTAAAACACACAGTAATGAAGCGGAATAAAATTAGGCTTTTCATTGGTAAATATATACTTTGCTAAACTCCCATTGGTCATTGTAAAATAAGTCAAAAGAAAAGAAAGGTGTTGCGGAAACGAGTTCTTTAGATCTCTGTTTGTTTTAAAATTTAAAGTTTTCTTCCCCTGCGAACGATTTGGCCCGAATAGCAAGACACTGTACTGATATTTTAGCACTTTTATGCCATATTCAAGGGCAGATAACTCAAAATAAATCTTACTGATACCTTATATTATTCTTTGTTTAATGTTTGTGATTTCATTTCAAGTCATTATGCAAAATTTGAAACCAATTGATCTTATAGAAGTTCTGTTATGTTTAAAACGTTAAATATATTGCATCTTTCTTTATATTTGGGGAGATAATTTGAGAAAATTGATATATATTTGCATGAGTTATTAAAATATAAAAACTGTCGCATAGAATTTCTCCAAATTTTGTACAGAGACAGGGTATAAAGTACTGAACATTACGAAACCTTATGAGGTGTTGTTTGCCATTATTTTGAGTTATTTGCTCTTGAATATGGTCTAAAACTGCTAAAATATCACATTCAGGGGCAGATAACTCAGAAAGTAGGATGGTGACCCCGATTTTTTCCAGATAAATGTTTCTGTTATGATTCTGTTATGATTCTCTTTAATCATGCAAATTTTAAAAAAATCTATAGAAAGTTTAGATTTTCCTTCCTTGTCTATATAGAAAATGTAGCAAACTGTAACATACGCCCTTAACAACTGATATTAGTCTTATGATTTTATGTTGTAGATCGAGACTACACCCCGATTCGCTAAAAACTGAAATCATCACATCCATTCTTTGTTGTAAGATAAACCAGCAATTACTGTCATTTAAATGATAATATCGTATCATTTAACAATACGTTCCACGCATAAGTGCGGTATCAGGCTGTCGCCTTTAGCCGAAGTCTTTCGCAATTTTAATTAAAAGCAGGCATCGTCAGATTGCCGTCAGTTTAACTGTATCATCCCACGGTCAGTAACGAATGCGCGCATAGAGAATCGACGTTAACGAATACGCGTGAAATATGTTACAAAGAATTTTAAATCAAAACCATTAATGCTGTTAAGGTAATCTGTCTATCATTAAATTATAGTCATGGTCCTTCAACTGCTTTAAAAGACTTCAGTGCAGATGCAAGCATCTATGACTTGGAGTTAAAGGCTATTATGCTCAAAGCCAATAAAGGCTTGCATTTACTATAAAATTCCAACTCTCATGATCACAGTTTAATGATGGAGGGATTACCTGAATGTAATATCTTTTACATTTTTTTACGCTGGAGATAGAACATTAACACATGATCAACTCCAGGAAAAATGTAGTATTTTTCTTAAGAAACTCTGACGTACGATATTTACACGAAATTGTACACAAGTATTTTGGCATGATGATATCCCAGAATATTTCTAACCTTTGCAATAGAATAGCAATGCTACTAATATTTTAAATTTTCGAATAAATTCTCAGAGTCATTCAGGTAATCAACAACAAATAGATGCATGTTAGTAATTACCTCCATAGGTATGCAAGTTAAGACTGGAATCAATGTCATGACACTCCATCCGAAGCAAGTTAAGCTGATTTACTAGAGTTACCTAAACACGTTGCAGGAAAACTTGTGAATATTTTGATGTCATATGACCTTTGCCCTTTAATCGAGTTCAACTCTGCTCAAACCTTGGTTGATGAAGTCAGGTTTAGAATTAACATGACGCCAAAACAGGTATCTGTTTGATGGAGGTTGTTGAAAAAAGGCAACAAGGTTCACGAGCATTTTGTACAGCTTTTCACTGGTTACACCGATATGCATATTTATTTTGAGGCGGTTTGACGTCAGGTTTATCATAGCTAGTTCATTTTAATCCCACTGACACTCTCTCAATACATTGAGAGCTTTGATATTTCTATTTAAAGGCAGCAACGAATAACAAAGAATAGCGAAATAAAAGTCTTTATGCTACCCATGGTCATCATTTCTTCTCAATCTTCTCCTTATTCGAGCCATTTTACATTATGGTTAACATAGAAAAACAGTTCAAACTTAAATCAATAAATTCACTATACACAGGTTTAACAGTTTTTATTCTCGCCTCTCTGTATAAAATCAAACCAGTCTACGAATATCCTCCCGGTGATCGGGGTTTATAAATGTCACATATAGGCCATCATTCCGTAACAGCTCTCACATGGTAAAAGGTCAAAGTGTGCTTGTTCAGCCTGCTTGAAATGTTTTATCCGGCTTTTTTAGTTACAGAAAATAAAATGAATAGTCCAAAATAAATAAATAAATAAATAAATAAATAAATAATAAATAAATAAATAAACTTAGTAATTAGTAATACTCAAATTCTAAAAATAGGTAGAAACCCAATCGACCTTCCTGTTTTACGAAATATTCAATTGCATTACGAAGTTTACGTAACTTATTTCCTTAGTAAGTAGCCATATTTGTCTATGAAAAATAATTAGGGAAAAATAATAATGAAATTGTCAGTACGCATTAAAGTATTACTGATCGCTAAGTATAACTGGCGGAATTACTGAAAATACTAGACACTTAAGCCTATTACGAATAGACATTGGTTATCAATCTTACAAGCCTTATGAATCGTAATTTTATCTAACATTGTCAAAGGATGACGTCCACTTCTTCATCGGAAAGCCATCATAGTACGGCGCTATTTGCATCTATTACAACGCAGAAGATGTATTACATGTATATATATGTACATTGTTATCGACATTTTTGAGTATCTTTCAGGCAAACAAGTTAATGACCATTCTAGCGGAATCAGAGCTAAGCAACTACATTATAATGAGGATTTCTTAAAAAAAAGTTTGAAACGACAAATGCTTGTAGGAAAACGTATTACTCTAAAAAAGTTTGAAAGATTTTTAAAGTATTGTTTACATTTTAAGCAAGTGCTATCAAATCTGTATCATGTTTGCGATCGCAAAATTAATGCAAAACGTATTTTAGATAAATTTTGGCATGGTAAGCCACTAATTGTAAATAAAGATATGAAAATGACTTTCGCATATCTTAATATGCATTCTTTTAAGTGGAATGGAAAATGTAATGTTCGTGAAAAGATAAAGAGGATGTTATCTACATTTTTTTATAAGGATTAATTTCTTTCATGAGAAATCATACAGAACAATATTTTCAAAAGTGTCGAAGTGGATATTCCGTTCAATATCTAATTCTTGACGTTACACGCATTTCGGTATATAAATTATAGAGAATACATGCTTGATGTCGGAATGGAGAAGGTTTATCCGGTGAGCGAGAAAGTGTATCTTGGTGAGCTTTAGCGAGACAAGATTCATTTTCGCAGCGAACCGTATTATCCTTCTCCCATCCCGACATCAACCATGTATTCGATTTATCCTGATTTTGTCTAGTTTCATAATGTCTTTAGATTACTAAAATGATTTCATTCTTACTTTTTTTTCTTTCTTTTTTCATACTGACTATATGACGTAATGACTGAAGATAGTTAATGACGTAATTACTGGATGTTATGTATGACGTAATGACTGAAGAAAGTTATTGACGTAATTACTGGATGTTATGTATGACGTAATGACTGGAGTTAGTTAAGTTTATCCGGCAAGGCTTTATCCAGCTTATAATAGAGACAGTAGCAGGATAAATCAATTTCTAAGTCTTGACATTACACGCAATATCAATTTCTGATTCTTGATATTACACGCAATATCAATTTCTGATTCTTGACGTTACACGCAATATCAATTTCTGATTCTTGACGTTACACGCAATATCAATTTCTGATTCTTGATATTACACGCAATATCAATTTCTGATTCTTGATATTACACGCAATATCAATTTCTGATTCTTAACGTTACACGCAATATCAATTTCTGATTCTTGACGTTACACGCAATATCAATTTCTGATTCTTAACGTTACACGCAATATCAATTTCTGATTCTTGACGTTACACGCAATATCAATTTCTGATTCTTGACGTTACACGCAATATCAATTTCTGATTCTTGACGTTACACGCAATATCAATTTCTGATTCTTGACGTTACACGCAATATCAATTTCTGATTCTTAACGTTACACGCAATATCAATTTCTGATTCTTAACGTTACACGCAATATCAATTTCTGATTCTTAACGTTACACGCAATATCAATTTCTGATTCTTAACGTTACACGCAATATCAATTTCTGATTCTTGACGTTACACGCAATATCAATTTCTGATTCTTGACGTTACACGCAATATCAATTTCTGATTTTTGACGTAACACGTATTTCAGTATCAAGGGAATATCTATTTACATGAAGGAAATACATCCTACTTATCCAGTTAAGACATTCTATTTATGACGCACATTAAATTAGTTTAATTATGTTTCTAAAAAGGTGACGGATAAACTCCCCTTCGCCTGATCCTTCTTATAAAACAGACAGAAATAAACATGGGACAATGACTGTCGATCTAACTGAATCGTTTCGTTTTTTTAATTCAAAACTGTTCAAATATATCAAAAGAGAGTCATGACAAAATTAGAATTCCTTATACCTTATAATTTTACCCACAGTTACTAAGAATTCTAATCACTGATAGAAAAAAACAACATATATGAGGCAGCAAACATTGGTGGTTTGAGACACGATCACATTTAAAGTGACGTGTCATGTACACATTAGCGTCTTTAATTCTTGTAATGAAAATTTCTTCCATCAACTCCTTTTTATTCTTTTTTTTTTCTTTCTTTCAAACTCTTAGTTAAAATAGATACATGGAGGGCATGTGTTCGATTCCGGTCGTAACACACCAAAATTAAAATGGCACTTGAATGTACAATATATTTCATATCTACCTTAACTGGCTCTCAGAATAAAGAGGAAGTGCCAGGACTAGTTGGCCCAATATATCGCAGTGACACAGCACATTATCTCTAGACATAGGCCTATATAATCAGAAAATCAATTAAATATGATGGCTAAATTAATCTACAATCTTTTATGTACATATATATGTATATGAGGAAACGCCTGCTCCGCTTAGAACACACACACGACCCTTTATCAATCCACTATACCATATGTTAATTACTTATGAATAATGCTTTCTTATGATTTGAATATTGTGACTGACTGATGTTTATTTACATCTGTCAGAAGCCGAGTGATTTTGCTGTAATTGCCCGAGGGAGTAGTTTATTGATATGTCTGCCATGCCAACCAACATCTTGTCATCGCATGATGTAAGTCTGGGACATAAGACACAGAGGTAGACAAAATGGCCACTGGGTTGGCTAATATGGCAACATTACATATAATAACCGGTTAGGGGAACAAATTACCAGCAAGGAAAGAGCAATATAATTATAGTTACATCAGACGTCTGATGTTATGGAAGGCTTTACAGACGACATTTGTAGAGAGTTCTTTTTATCTCATTATTGACCTTATTGGACTTGATGTGCCCATTTTTATTATCATGTTATTTTTTGATTGAGAGAAAGAAAAACAAGAATCGACAATAATAGATTTAAATATGGAAATCGATACCCCCCCGTAAAAAACATTCATATGTCGATCGCTAGATCCCCTAACTTATTCGCACCTACGCTTACAGTGCAATTCAATTTATCAGAGAAATGTTTCTCCAAGGTTTAAAGCTCATTTCAGTGTCGGAATGTATCGTCTGACAAACCATCGATTCTGTTGATTTAAATTCTACATCTTTCAATCCTTTTAATCAAGGTGTCATTTTTAATATAACATTATTAATTTAAACTCTTGCATTCATTCTATATAACTAGGTTTCTTTATTATAAAAATGCACTGATTTGTGTAGAATTTGAATTATCGTTTGATTATTATAGATAAAAGCCTTCGGTTTTGAGAATCATATTAAAATCCGATACAGGAAATGTTCTGTTAGGACATAATTTATATCTCTTTCATAGCATTCAATGTTTTAAACAAAGACAAACGTGTCCAGATGACATCGCTCGCATAAACAATGTCTTAGTTTCCATGTACGTGTGAGTGATTTAAGCGGCATAACTCCAGTTATATTTAACCGACTTCGCTCTTTATTGTACTTGGCAAGGGTAGGAACATTAATTAAAGCTTAATCATAAACCATCTCGTGCGGTAAGAATCGTAAACAATAGCAATAATCATAGTTATGATCAAAATAGGATCGGATATGTGTTACAAATGATGTACTCTATTGTTGTTAGGAAGTAATGAAACGTATGTCTAGACGTGGAAAAATACGACTAGACGATCGTTTCATTAGTCGATACTATACACGGTTAAAAAGATTTCTTTTTGAGATTACCGACGCTGAGACAGTATTTCAGTCACATAGTCCGAAAATATGAAAGTTGTTATGAAAATGGTGTAGACGTGTTTAGCAGATTATATACATTGAAACGTAAGCCTTTTATTTATCTAAATATCTTCAACAATGTTGGTACTGATTTGGGTGAGAGGTTTCAATAAGTTCATCATGGCATAGTTCCCTCCTTCACGCTAACTTCAACGGTTTGTAATGAATGTGTAAAAAAATTTCAACTAAATTCGCTAGAAACGGACAATATCTTGTATTATAATTGACACGAAACGCTTGATTAATCCTGCCGAATGGAAGCTACCTATACAGTCATTAAACTCTTATTTACATACCAATTTAAATTTATCGGTGTCCTGAAATGTTCAAATGTAGCATCACGTTACAATTAAATGCAATAGGCTGTAATCAACGCCCTATACGCTGACAGTTAGAACGAATTATTGGCCCGTGGCTGGTTGTTAAATTGTTCACTTAAAATTAGGGAAAGATAGATAATCTTACACCAAGTACCAGCCTAACGATTTTTTTATAGTAAATAACAACAGACATGTTTCTGGTGGTAGCGAAGGACCTTGAGCCTTGATAGCATACACTTTGGGGATATGCGACACCATTTAAATGAATTTGGGAAATAAAAATCCTGGGGGGTAAAAAATGCATTAATTTAAAGACATGTTCAGAGTGGAAACCAATCCCTAATAAAATGGGGAAAAACAACCTGAATACTTTGAAATTCTCAATATTACACATTCATGCCTCTGTGTGGATTCGTGTGTGCTTTCGATTTGTATTCTATATTTAGGTTAGGACAGGGTTGGCTTTACGATGAAAGAAGTCCAAAATATATACAGTCGAACTTCGGTGACTCGAACAGGCTGGGGGAGCAGCAAAAAGTTCTAGTTATCAGTGGTTCGACCCAACCGTGGTTATAATAATGTACATACATGTATTAAAAAGATATTATTTATTATAAAGCCTTCTTTTAGCACTGATCGATTAAAGTAAATAATTGTGTTTGCAATTTTTTTATTCGAGCATCGGCGTAATAATATTAAAGGTCCCATTAAGTAAAATTAACTTATCTATTCTTAAAATAAAATATAAAGCCATATAACAGCAGCTGACAAAATCAATTATGAAAGCACAAACCTCAACGATGGTATTTATTTCGTTTACGTACATGTACACAAACATTGGCCAACGTGCAAGTCGTAACATTTTCTGCATACTCCGTTTACTTTTTTCTTTTGCAGAAAAAAAACCTATTGCGAATAATTCACAAATATAGCACAATCAGATAACATAAATGTCAGTTCAGCATTTTTTCTAAGATATTCTCCTGTATATTAAATAAGAGGTTAACTAAATAGGCAGATGAAAACAGTATTTTAAATGATTGTCAGTAGCGGCTTTAGAAAGAATCGTTGTACAGTTGATTGTATATTCTTGTTGAATAGTATTATAGACAAGGTTGTTAACTATGAAAAAAAATGTATTGCTGTTTCATTGATTTTAAGAAAGCTTTTGATATGGTCTATAGAAATGCTATATGGGTTAAATTAATACGTAGCAATTGTTCTTCTAAAGTTATCAAAATGTTGCAGTCAATGTATAAGACTATCAAAACTTGTGTAAAGTCTAGGGGTGAATATTCTGATTTTTTTTGACAGTTTTACTGAAGTAAAACAGGGTGAAACATTATCTCCTCTGTTGTTTTTATTTTTTTATTAATGACTTGCCTTCATATTTATCTTCATGTAATATGCTTGATTCAGTAAATATTGACGGTATAGATATATTTACATTATTTTTTGCAGATGATGCTGTATTATTTTTAAAATCGCGCAAAGGCTTATAGCATCTCATTAACAAATTATCTGATTACTGAAAGCTTTGGGGCATTCATGTTAATATTATTAAAACTTTGGTAATGTTATTTAAGAAAGGTAATAAAGCTGAAAAGTTTGATATTTATTATGAAAATTGTAGACTTAATTGTGTTAATCATTTTACTTATTTAGGTGTAACACTATCGTCAAATTGTTGTTTTTATAAATCACAAAAACGGTTATCAGAACTTGCTCGTAAAGCCGTTTTTTCCTTATACATGTATATTCGCAGTTTTAAAATATTTCTCTGACACTTAATGAAAAAATAAAATTGTTTAATTCAATGGTAGCACATTTTTTATGTTATGGTTCAGAAACTTGGGGATTTCATAAAGCACCTGATATCGAGCGAACACTTTTGAAATTTATGAAAAAAATATTATCTGTGAGACAACCAACTGCTAACGCTGCTGTGTATGGTGAATTGGATAGATTTTCCATGACAGTTTATAGGAATATTAGACTTATAAAATATTCACTTAAATTGTCACAGTTACCTCAATCTCTTGCTTTTAAGTTAGTTTCTTTAACTGATGAGAATGATAATTTTGTCTTAAAATGGATTAAAGATATTAAAACTCTTATAGATGACCTAGGTTTTTCATTTATATTCGATGACTTAAATAGTCTAAATGGACAGCTTAAAAATATTGTTATTCTTATATATGACCAGTATGTTCAGAGATGGATCTATTCTATTGAGACTTACAGCAAATTGGATAGTTACAATTATATAAAAATGTTTTGAACCTGAGCCTTATTTAATGCAAATTGATAATCATTCTCATGTGATAGCATTAACTCGAATAAGAGTTTCTTCCCATAGATTAGCTATAGAAGAATGGCGTATTAGAAACATTGAAAGAGAAAATAGAATTTGTCCTTTTTGTAATATAAACGTTGTTGAAAATGAGTATCACTTTGTTTTAGTGTGTCCATTTTATAGGGAATTACACAATCAGATTTTACCACGTTACTATCGTTCTTGGCCAACGTTACATTAATGCAGAATAAACAGTCAGGTATCATAAAAAATTAGCTAAATTTGTATATCTTGCAAATTACAGAAGAGAATCAGCGAAAAATACAAATGTCCACTAGATTAATGGTATTATATAAGATCATGTGATATGTTTCCTCATTTCAAATAATAAATTTACATATTTTCTCATGTTTGATATTTAAAGTATGAATGCATGCCATGATTGCACTATTTATTGTGTTTGTATGACGATAAACATATGTGTTTATGCTAATAAAATAATTGAATTGAATTGAGTTCAAAATGAAACCAAGTAACATTTAGCAAATTACTTTAAAAAGAATAATTAATAAATGCCTGTGCAAATCTCACAATGTATGAAAAACACGTTGCACCGCCGGTTGCAATTAAATCGACAGCGAACATCGTATGTAGGGTGTTAAGACCGATATGTGTGAAATACATATAGCACTTTAAACCTGTGGCCGGAAATTAAGTTCGAGAGTTCCAGCCATCCCAGGTCGAACAATAAAAATCAAACAAATATTTTGCCGGGACCTTGAAATGTGTTCGAGTAAAGTATGGTGTTCCAGTTTCCAGTGTTCGAGTCACCAAAGTTTGACTGTACATGTTGTTCATCTATGTGTTTGTCTATTAAGTTTGACGTCCTATCGGTCGTACTTACTTATCTCACTTTCCTCTACATTTGATAGATAAAATGATGTCTATAGAGCTTTACCTGAGGCATGATTTAAAATTCAAACTTTGTTTCTTTTAACAAGTTATCACAAATTATATTAATCACTCTCAATGGCTCTGCCATTTTTGTGGGAGGAAACCGAAGAAAACATACATTCATTCGTGGATGTAGAATAGTTAATTTTATGACGTGTGAATAAAATAAACACGCTCGATACTAAGCCCCGCCCAAAGGCGTCAGACTACAGTTTCGTATCATACTGCAGAAAACAACAACAACAACAACAAACAACAAAAAACGGCGATTTTCACACTGGCACTAGAACGACATAATCTGGCCGTGTACTATATACCAATGTATCTAAGCACTTTGCCCTGTTGCTCCCCTTTATATTGAAACATTTGCTTCGGTCAGTTGTATACCAACATAGCAGTTTTTACTATTTAGACAAAGAAGGGAAATCAAACCTAGTGAACAGATTTTTTTAAAACTTTGCCTGATGATAGAGAATCACACTAGAAACAAATTAGTGGGATAAAAATGAGGGTCTCCATGCTACTTTGTTTTAGTTATCTGCCACTGAAAGTGAGTTTTTAGCATTTTTTCTGTCATTTTCATGGGCAGATAGCTCAATATTATGGGCTAGCAACACCTCATTTAATTTCAACTCGGTGTTTGGTACTATAATTTTTGTCTCTATGTAAAAGTTGTAGAAATGCTATGCAACATTTTATACTATTTTAAACGCAGTTTGTCTATTTTCTGAAACATCGTGAAGAATTTTTTAAAACTTTGCATAATGACTAGAAGTGAAAAAACTAAATATAATGTGAAATAAATCGATAGGTTTGGTTTTGAGTTATCTGCCCTTGGAAATGACAGAAAATAACAAAAACTAACATTCAGGGCAGATAACTCAAAAAGTAGCGTGGAGACTCCCATTTTTTTTCATCCCATAATTTTGTGTCTAATGTAATTCTCTATAACCA
The DNA here is from genome assembly GCA_021229015.1 of Solen grandis. Lineage (NCBI taxonomy): Eukaryota > Metazoa > Mollusca > Bivalvia > Adapedonta > Solenidae > Solen > Solen grandis. The sequence goes on from CM037778.1 coordinate 73,416,413, forward strand.
TGCCAACTATTAAAACATTCTGTTCGCTAGTTTTGATTTTCATTCTTTGTCTTTATAGTAAAATACTGTTATTGTGAAATACGCCCTTAAAGGAAGTTTCGCATGTTCTGATATTCATAATGACACAACGAATCCTTTACAAAGCATTTGTGAGTATATATTTCCACATATGTATGTCAACATAAAACATTTGGCTAATAATTTAAGTGTAAAATCAAATTCTCAGATAGAAGTATTTTTTCGATGATCCGCTTCTATGAATTGTTGATGTTGAAGAAGTTGTTCATTTTATCATTTAGCACAAGTTCGTCGATATTCTCATGAAAATACAAAATGTTCACCAAAAAATAATAGTGCCAAATTAAAAAACAAAAAACAAAACAATTCCGCCCCCAGACTTTCAAGGTCTGAATTGCGCTTTATACACATAATTTTCCTGGACCATATTTATAGGCGATGGAAGACTCTTGGTGCAGCAAGGCTTTCACCCTTAACCGTTACAGTATTAGTTCTGCATGTATGTGTAACCATCAGAAGAATAACAATATTGTCGATCTAATTCCTACATATAAATAGTTTGCACTTTAAAACTTTATCCGAATCCCCGAAATGGAAACAACAACAACAACAACAACAAGCAAAACAAAACAACAACGACACTTACACAATGTTTAAAACCATATTGATGCTGAGTGGGTATATTGAGTTTTTTAACTGTTCAAATAAGCAGACTACCTCATTGTTAAAATCATGCTTAACCCTTTCCCTCATATAGACTCATTTTGACGCACTCAATAGGTACCACATAAAGCCTGATCTGCAGAAAACCACAGTTAAACCTTACCAAATTTAATTACAAAATCCTCATTTCCAGACCACTGAGGAGCAGCGAACAGCATAAAACCTGATCAGCCTGCGAGTTACTCGCAGGCTGATCTGGTTTTATGTTGTTCGCATAAGTCTTTTCATGGTTTCCTCTATGAGGGAAAGGGTTAAAACATACGTGCCCAATTAGCTCTCCTTTTTATGAAACAGTTTGAACGACGTAAAAGTGAGCTTTATATAACTAAACTGGTCCACTGGTAACGTACATTACATAACTGTAGATCCAAAGGATGTGGGTGTGAACCCCAGTGGGAGCATGGAATTGTCATGGCCTTCCTGAGCTTAAATTATCGCTCCAATAAAGGGACCACTGAGTAGGATAAGTTAAGCTTTTAAAAATTGCTTCCTAATCGAAATAAGATATATGAGTAAAACTTTGTAAAATTTTAGATTTAATTACCTTAATGACTTATTTCATAACAACACTTTTCATTCGCTTGTATAACGTGAACAACAACATTATTACCAACGCATTTTTATCTAAGGAAAGACAATTCAAGATATAAATGTCAGAAGTAAGTCTAATTCCATTTTTTGGGGAAACCATTTTAAACCCCATTAACTGAAAACTCTCTGATATTTAAATATGGGCTAATATTATCTGCGACTGTAAGAGCCGATGGCAACTTCTTATGGAAAGCAATTCTTTTTGATAAGGAGAACACAATTAACCGGGAGATCACCAATGCATTTCAAGAAGTTTCCAAAAGACTTTTGTGTTACATCGATTTATATCGGCGATACATTTGACTCCGAACGTGACCGCTGGCAGCTCCTCAGTAATTTAGATTAAACCGCATCAGTTGACAAGAAAGTGTTCTTCTCTGATTAAGTATTTCTTAAGACAGATGTTCTCTGAAATTCGGCACAGGAATCGTCGGCAACAAACAATAAACGATATTTTGTCATACGAATAAATACAATTCAAGAAAGAAGGAGAAAAGAATATTGAAAGCATTTGGTTGTTTAAACATAATTATAATGTTTTGACAATACAGAAATTTCCTGGTAGAATTATGAAAGAATAAAATGATAATTGTATTTTTATGTAATAAGAATACACACATTATCACTAAAGTTTAACTTTCAGTTCCATCAAAAATAATACTTGTGCTCATCTGATTGGTCTAATAAAAAAAAGAAAGAAAGAAAGAAAAAAGAAAAAGATCGGCATGAGCATAGATTTTAAAAATAACTTTTAGTAAGGAATGTCGACGGCGTTCGGTTACTTAAAAGAACCATATTTTAATTGCAAGGGAAAAGAGACAGGTTTGAATGATGAACTTTCTGATATAGTTCATGGAAAAAGTTTCGATCCATCTGTTTATAAAGTCGATAAAGAAGCTGGCTTTATGGTATAGTAGACTAGTGATGTAAATACTTCATTTAAGTTTAATTACCTTAATGCTACATTAACAATGATGTAGTCTTCTACATGTGCATCTACAACGGTGATGAAAAGAAAGATGGTTCATATTTAATGATGTAACACTAAGTTACACTCTTTTAAGAAAGGTTCGAGAGTGGCTTTATTTGCGGTGTCTTTACTTTGGTTGCCTTAGCCAAGAAATCTATGGTAAACACTTATACTCGTATATTATTGAATGACGTTCATTCTTCTTCTCCATTCCTAGACCTACATTTGCGATTCATACATCATGTGCACGTCGCCTTAATGGGCAGAAAGTATAATACGAGAAGACGAAGTGGAGGTAGAAGAAGAATATAATGGTAGCGCTGGACTGAATTGTGCTTCAGTTTTATTCTTATGTTATTACACACCTGCAGGACATTCACTATGTACAACCTTAATTGTGCTTCAGTTTTATTCTTATGTTATTACACACCTGCAGGACATTCACTATGTACAACCTTAATTGTGCTTCAGTTTTATTCCTATGGTATTACCACCTGCAGGAATTCACTATGACACTAATTGTGCTTCTTTTATTCTATGCTATTACACACTCAGGACATTCACTGTACAACTTAATGTGCTCAGTTTTATCTAGTTATTACACACGCAGGACATTCACTATGTACAACTTAATTGGCTTCATTTTTCTTATGTTATACACACCTGCAGGACATTCACTATGTAAACTTAATTGTGCTTCAGTTTTTCTTATGTTATTACACACCTGCGGACATTCACTATGTACACTATGTGCTTCAGTTTTTTCCTATGTTATTCACACCTGCGACATTCACTATGTACAACCTTAATGTGGTTCAGTTTTCTATGTATTCCACTGCAGACATTCACTATGTACAACTAATTGTGGTTCAGTTTTATTCTAGTTATTACACCGCAGGACATTCATATGTACAACCTTAATGTGCTTCAGTTTATTCTATGCTTTTACACACCTGCAGGAATGCTATGCAACCTTAATTGTGCTTAGTTTTATCTTATTTTACACTGAGGACATTCACTATGTACAACTTATTTGCTTCAGTTTATTCTATGTATTCAACTGCAGACATGCACTATGACAACCTTATGTGCTTCATTTTTCTATGCTATTACACCCTGCAGACATTCACTATGTAAACCTTAATTGTGCTTCGTTTTATTCTATGTATTAACACCTCAGACATTCACTTGCAAACCTTATTGTGCTTCAGTTTTTTCTATGTATTCCACCTGCAGGACATTATGTACACTATTGTGCTCTTTATTCTTATGTTATTACACATCGCAGACATTCCTATGTACAACCTTATTGTGCTTCAGTTTATTTTGTTATACACACTGCAGGACATTACTAGCACACCTTATTGTGCTCAGTTTTATTCTTATGTATTACACACTGCAGGAATTCACTATGTACAACTTAATTGTGCTTCAGTTTATTCTTATGTTATTACACACTGCAGGACATTCACTATGTACAACTTAATTGTGGTTCTTTTATTCTTATGTTATTACACGCCTGCAGGACATTCATATGTACAACTTAATTGTGCTTCAGTTTTATTCTATGTTATTACACACCTGCAGGACATTCACTATGTACAACTTAATTGTGTTCAGTTTTATTCTATGTTATTACACACTCGGACATTCACTATGTACAACCTTAATTGTGTTCAGTTTTATTCTATGTTATTACACACTGCAGGACATTCACTATGTACAACCTTAATTGTGCTTCAGTTTATTCTATGCTTTTACACACCTGCAGGACTCACTATGACAACCTTAATTGTGTTCAGTTTTATTCTTATGTATTACACACCTGCAGGACATTCACTATGTACAACCTTAATTGTGCTTCAGTTTTATTCTATGTATTACACACCTGCAGGACATTCACTATGCACAACCTTAATTGTGCTTCAGTTTTATTCTATGTATTACACACTGCAGGACATTATGTACAACTTAATTGGTTCAGTTTTATTTATTATTAACATCTGCAGCATTATATTACAACCTTAATTGTGCTTCAGTTTTATTCTTATGTTTACACACTGCAGGACATTCACTATGTACAACTTAATTGTGCTTCAGTTTTATTTTATTATTACCACTGCAGGACTTATATGTACACCTTAATTGTGCTTCAGTTTATTCTTTGTTTACACACCTGAGGACATTCACTATGTAACCTTAATTGGTTCATTTTATTCTATGTTATTACACACCTGCAGGACATTCACTATGACAACTTAATTGTGTTCAGTTTTATTCTATGTTTACACACTGCAGGACATATGACAACTTAATTGTGCTTCAGTTTTATTCTTATGTATTACACTGCAGACATTATGTACACCTTAATTGTGCTTCAGTTTTATTCTTATGTTATTACAATCTGCAGGACATTCATATGACAACTTAATTGTGCTTCAGTTTTATTCTATGTATTACACACTGCAGGACATTCACTATCAACCTATGGCATTTTATCTTTGTAACGCAGATTCACTTCCCTTATGTGCTTCATTTTTAGTTATTCACACTGCAGGAATCACTATGTACAACCTTAATTGTGCTTCAGTTTTATTCTTATGTTTTACACACTGCAGGACATTCACTATGTACAACTAATTGTGTCAGTTTTATTCTTATGTTATTACACCTGCAGACATTCACTATGTACAACCTTAATTGTGTTCAGTTTTATTCTATGTTATTAACCTGCAGGACATTCACTATGTACAACTTAATTGTGGTTCAGTTTATTCCTATGTTATTACAACCTGAGGACATTCACTATGTAAACTTAATTGTGGTTAGTTTTATTCCTATGTTATTACACCTGCAGGACATTATATGTACAACCTTAATTGTGTTCGTTTTATCCTATGTTTTACACACCTGCAGGACATCACTATGACAACTTAATTGTGTTCAGTTTTTCTTATGCTTTACACACTGCAGGAATCACTATGACACTTAATTGTGCTTCAGTTTTATTCTTGGTATACAACTGCAGGACTTTCACTATGACAACTTAATTGTGCTTCAGTTTATTCTATGTATTACACCTGCAGGACATTATGACAACTAATTGTGCTTCAGTTTTATTCTTATTATTACACACTGCAGGACATTTGTACAACCTTAATGTGCTTCAGTTTTATTTTATGTTATTACACACTGCAGGACATTCACTATGTACACTTAATTGTGCTTCAGTTTATTCTTATGTTATTACACACTGCAGGACATTACTATGTAACTTATGTGCTCAGTTTTATTCTTATGTTATTACACACTGCAGGACATTACTATGTACAACCTTATTGTGCTTCAGTTTATTTATGGTTATTACACACTGCAGGACATTCACTATGTACAACCTTAATTGTGCTTCAGTTTATTCTTATGTTATTACACACCTGCAGGACATGCACTTCACAACCTTAATTGTGTTCATTTTATTCTTATGTATTACACACTGCAGACATTCATTGTACAACCTTAATTGTGCTTCAGTTTTATCTTTGTTATTACACTCTGCAGGACATTCACTATGTACAACCTTAATTGTGCTTCAGTTTAATCTTATGTTATTACACACCTGCAAATTCACTATGTACAACCTATGTGCTTCAGTTTTATTCTTATGTATACACACCTGCAGACTTCACTTGTACAACTTAATTTGTTCGTTTTATTCTTATGTTATTACACGCCTGAGACATTCATATGTACAACCTTAATTGTCTTCAGTTTTATTCCAGTTATACACACTGCAGGACATTCATTGTACAATCTTAATTGTGGTTCATTTTATTCCTATGTATTACACACTCAGGACATTACTATGTACAACCTTAATTGTGGTCATTTATTCTATTTATTACACACTGCAGGATTCATATGTACAACCTAATGGCTTCATTTTATTCCTATGCTTTTACAACCTGCAGGACATCACTATGCACAACCTTAATTGTGTTCAGTTTATTCTTATGCTATTAACACCTAGGACATTCACATGTAAACCTTAATTGTGCTTCAGTTTTATCTTATGTTATTACACACCTGCGGACTTCACTATGTACAACCTTAATGTGTTCTTTTATTTTATGTATTACACACTGCAGGACATTATGTACAACCTTAATGTGTTCAGTTTATCTTATGTTATTAACACCTGCAGGACATTCATATGACAACCTTAATGTGCTTCGTTTTATTCTTATGTATAACCCTGCAGACATTATGTACAACCTTAATTGTGTTCATTTTTCTATTATTACCGCAGACATTATTACACTTAATTTGCTTCAGTTATTCTATTTATTACCGAGGACTCATTGACAACCTTAATTGGCTCTTTTATTCATTCAACTGCGACATCCTTTCACTTATTGTGTTATTTATTCTTAACACACTGCAGACATCACTATTACAACCTTATTGTGTTCAGTTATTTTATTTTTAACACCTGCAGCATTCATAGTACACCTATTGTCTCGTTTTATTCTATGTTTCCACTGCAGACATCATATGCAACTTATTGTTATTATTCTATGTTATTACACCCTGCGAATTCACTATGTACACTTAATGTCTTCTTATTCATGTTATTACACACCTGCAGACATCACTAGACACTTAATTGTGTCATTTTATTATTATTACACACCGCAGACATCACTTTCACCTATGTGTCATTTCTTATTACACCGCGGAATTTATGACACTAATGTGTCAGTTTTCTATTCACTAGGCAATATGAAACTAATTTCTTCATTTTATCTTTGTATACACCGCGGACATCTATGACAACTATTGTCTATTATTCTATGTATTAACCCTGCACATCACTACACACCTTAATTTGCTCAGTTATTCTTGTATTACACTA
>CM037778.1:73423726-73473726 GCA_021229015.1 Solen grandis
GCCCCATTTTTTTAAAAAAACCTTAATAGAGCCCCAAGGGGGCCCAAAAATACATACCCAATATTTTAAAAAACCAGGCCATGGGTTTTCTTTTTAAAAAAAATTTTTTTTTAAGGTTTTCCCTAAAAAATTTTATGAAAAAAAAAGTGCCCCCGGGGGGAAAGGGCAAATTTTCCCCTGGGCCCCTTTGGGTTTTTGAAAATTTTTTTTTGGTAAAGGGGTTTAAAAAAGGACAATTCCGGCCTTGTTGGGCCACGTTTTGCAAAAAAAGATTTTCAAATTTTAAAAATTTTAAAATTTTTTTTTACCCCCTGTGACCTATTTTTTAAACCAATAAAAAATAATTTGAAAAATTTTGTTAGAGGACACCCCCCAAATAAGGATTTTCCTGTGAAAAATTTTGTAAAATTTCCCCCTTCAGCGGTTGGGGGAAAAGTTTTTTTGGGGGGGAAAAATTTTGGATGAAGGGGAACCACAAAAACCGCGGGGAAAAAATTGGCCCCAAAACCCCCCCCAGACGCCGGACAAAAGGCAATTTTAAAAACTCACCATGAGCCGTTGTGCTCAGGTTGGAAATGAAAAAGCCTAAGGCCTTATGGATTCAAAAAGAAGTTTTAAAAAAATTTTTTCCCCCCCTTTTAAATTTTTTTTAAAACAATAACCCCTGGGCGGAGTCTTTTTTCAAAAAAGGGTTTAAAGATTTGAAAAATTTTGGAATTTTAACCATAATGATGTAAATCCAAAAAAATTTTAACCTGGGGCCCTTAAAGGGGGTTTTTTTTTAGGAAAAATTTTTTTTTTTAATTTTTTTCCCATATAAGCCCCCCCCCCCCTTTTTAAAAAAAAAAAAAAGGGGCCCCCCGGGGGAGGGCCAAAAAATTTTAACCCCAGGGTCAAAAAAATTTTAAAAAACTTTTGTAGAGATTCACTAGACAATGCTACACGCCAAAAAATTTTTTTCCCCCAGGGCCCTTTTTTTATTAGAAAAAAAGATTTTTAAAGTTTTTAAAATATAAAAAACCTTGAAAAAAAAAGGGGCCCCGGGTTTTGGGGGCCCAAATTTTTTCCCCCCGGGGGCATGATTTTGAACAATTTTTTTTGGGGTGTTCATAAAACAATTTTACATCCAAAAAATTTTTAAACTAAAAAGGCCCCACATTTTTTCAGGGGAAGATTTTCTAAGACTGCTTTTTTAAAAATTTTTTTAGTCCTGTACCTATTACCCAATAAAATTTTAATTTTAAAAATTTTTTTTAGGGGGCTGAAAAGATGTTTTCCCTTAAAATTTGGGGGAAAAAAAAAATCCAGGGTTTTTGGAGGAGAATTTTTTTAAAGGGAAAAATTGACGAAAAGGAAAAAAGGCGATCACAAAGCTCCCCCATGAGAAAATTTTTTAGGTGAGCAAAAAAAAAAAATTGTAAAAAATTTTAAACCAAATATTCAATTGTTTTTAAACATTTAAAACCCCGAGGTGAATTTTTTTGAAACAAAAGTCACATTCATTTTTATAACTGAAAAAAGTTTACGGGCACTGCAAACAACTGTTTCCCTATACACATAGAAATAATTAAAAAATTTATTTATTTATTTTAACAAAAAAAATTAAAAAAAAGTTTCCCCTTTTTTTAAAATAACTTACTCATTTAATCGGGGGTAAAATTTTTCTTCCCAAAACAAGGGGTTTTCTTTAAAAAATTAATTTGTTATTTTTTTTATAGGCTTTGACAAAAAACCCAAACAAAAGGTTTTTTTTACAAAAACAAAACAGCATGTTTTTTTTTAAACTAAAAGGAGTGCAAAATCTAAACATAAAATTTTGCCACATAAATTTTTTTTAACAACTTGTTTTAGGGGGAATTTATTCCCCTAAAAAAATTCTTAAAAAGCCCCCCTGTCTAAAGTGGACCGCAAAATTTTGGGGTTTTGTTTTTTGGGGTTTAAAGGGGTTTCCACCACAGTATTCCCTTTAAAATTTGGTGACTAACCCAAAATTTAAAAAAAGAAAAATTGTGCCCCCAACCCCTGCAGTATCATTCGGGGGCATGTGGTTATCCCAAAAACCCCAGTCACTTAAAAACCCCAACCCCCCGGGGGCCAACCCCCACCCCGGGAATACCCTTTTTTTGCTTTTTTTCCCAAAAACATGTTATTTTGTTTTTTTTAACCCTTTTACCTCAAAAATACAATGTTTTGGTGCCAGGGAAAAAACAATACAATATTGTATGGTATTTTTCTAGTTTTATACAGCAAAAAAAAAATTTTTGTTTTTCCCCAATAAAAGGGGTCAAAAAATTTAAAAAATATCCAACCATAAATTTGTACATGAATTTTAAAAGGGTTTTAAGGTTAAGCAAGCAAACTTTATGAAAAACATACAATGGGATAAGGGGGAAAAAATCAAAAAGGAATAACGAGCCCCCTCATTTTTCCCCAGCCAAAAAGAAACTTGGTTAATTAGGGTTTTGTAGACATTGTCTCCAAATTGAAAATTTTTTTTTATATAAAGATCCTAGTATTTAAATCCTGAAGATTAAATTTTGTTTTTTTGGACATTTAAGGGAAAAAACCCCAAACACATTATAAAATAAAAATCAAAATCACTTTTGGACAAAAAATCAGGACATTTATATTGTTAAAGGGGTTGACGGTTTTAAAACAGAAAGCTAGCAAGAAAAATTAAATTTTGGAAATTTTCCCCATTAATAAGGGTTTTTTTATCCTCCCCTATTTTTTTTAATCCACCAATAGAATAAAACAATGTAAACAAATAAAAAATTCATATATTTTTCGGAAAAAAGAAAACAAAAAACTTAAAATTTCTTTTTCATTATTGGGGTTTTGAATGTTAATCAGAAAATAAGTTTTTAAAATTCCAAATTAAAAACATTTTAATTCAAACCTAGGAAATTTTGTCCTTTAAACCATACAAAAAATTTCAAGACTAAAAATTTTTGTGTTCGGGGGGGAAAACAACATTTGCCCTTAAATCTGGAAAGAAAATTGGGAAAATTTCCCCAAAAAAATATTTTTGAAAAAAAGTTTCCCCCATGTCTCTTTAAAAAATAAACCCAAAACCCCCCAAAAGATTTTTTTCCCCTGTGGCCATGGCCGAAAAATTTTAAAACGCAATGTACGGGGTTAAGACGAAGCTACCATTACCAAAACTTTTCCAGGACAAAGCGTCCAAAATTTTGGGGTCGAAGCGTCCCTTTTTAAAAAAATTTTATCGGGAAATTGCTTTTTTGGGAAATAATTTTTTTTTGTAAATTTTTTAAAAACATCCATAACTTAATTTTTTTTAAATTTTTATTTATGTACTTTTTGGGGAAAAAAAAAGGGCATCGATTTTTGTAAAAAAAAAATAAAAAGCGGAAGCTACGGGGCAAAAAGGAAAATAAACTTAAAAGGGGGAATGTCATTTAATTTCAAATTCAATTTTGTTTTCATAAGTTTTCCCTTTTAACCCCCCATTTATTTTAAAAGAAAACTTTTGTTTAAAAATTTTAAAGAAAAATGCCAACGCAAAAATTAAAATTTTTTTTTAAAGTTCCCCAAACCCCATACTTTTCAAGCATGAGCCAACCTTTTTAAATCAAAAAAGGGGGAATTTTAAATTTTGTACAAACATAAAAGGGCCACTTTAATTTTTCAAATTTAAAAAACCCCTTTTAATTGTTAAAAGCTTTAATTAGCAATCATCATGGTTAGGTCATTTTCCCCAAAAACCCCAAAAAATTTAAAGACATCGGGTTTGTTTTTTTCGGTTTTCCACCAAAAAAAAAATCATACCGACCAAAAATTTCTCAATTGGAAACTTTTTAAAATGGTGCCCCATAAAATTTTGAATGAAAATCATCATGCCGGGGCTACCCTTTTATCAAAAATTTTTAAAAAATTATGGAGGAAAATCAACCATTCAAATGTCCGGGGCTTGAAAAGATGGAAAAAAAAACCGAATCCTTTAACCATATACAACCCGATTCCCCCTATTACACGCGTTTTTAACACCTGGCTTTGCCAAACCCCAAAATTTCTCACGGGGGGATGGGGGGCGGGGCGAGTAACATTTCACAATTAAATCAGCAATTTCTCACGTGGGGATTTGGGGAAGCACGATTTTTTTTTGTGATTTTTTTTTTTTAAAGGGGCATCATTTTCCCTTTTTAATCGCATACTAAAATTTGGTCCATAATGAATAAGAACATGGATTTCTTAATGCCAAAATTTCATTTTTTTAAAATCGTGCTGGTATTTTTAATAATTAATCCTCTTCCGGGGAAATTTATCAAAGTATTTTTCAGAAACCCTTTTTTAAGTAAACAAACCCCATTGATTTTAAAAAAACGTCTTTAAAAACAAAAAAAAAAAAAAAGATTATCTGAAAATTTAAACCCCGACATTATCGGGGTTTTAAAATCGTTTTTTTCTAAAAAGTCTTTTTTTTTTTATTATTAAATATTGCTTTTTTGACAAAATTTTTTTCCTTCTGTCAATACCCCCCTTTTAAAAAATTTTAAAATTTTTTAAATAACAAAACATAAAATATTGCGAAAAATTTACCTATTTTGAAAAGTGGTACCTTAACCCCAAAAATGGTATGTTCGGTAATGGTACCTTCAAAAAGGGGGTACCTTCCCCCCATTACCCAATGAAAATTAAGTTAAGTAAAAAATTTAAAAGGTAGGTTTCCCATCCGAAGTAAAAAATTAAAATTCCCCCCAAATATTTTTTTTTCCAAATTTTCCAAACCCCTTGGGGGTTTTTAGGAAAAACCTTTGTTAACTTAGAAATTTTGTTAAAAGGGGGAACCGGAAAAAATTTTTAAAAATTTTTTTTTCCCCACGGGGGAAAAAACCCAGCAGGGCCCCAAAAATTTGGGGTTTCAGGTGAGCATTTTTTGTAAGGATAATGTTTTTTTTTGGGGATGTGTTAAGATAAAATTTTAAAATTTCCGGGGAAACTAAAAAAATTTTAAGCAAAAAAAAAAGTCTAAGGGGAAAACCCAAAATTGCTGGTTTTTATTTAAAAGGGTGGTCACTGGTAAATAAAAAAAAAGCCCCCTTTTTATGGGATTAATTTATAATTAAAAATTTTGGGGGGGGGGTTTTTTTTGGCCCCGTTTAAAAAAAAAATTTGTTTAAAGGAGTTTGCATGTACGATGTTGACTGTATGGGTTTTTGGCATGAAATATTAATATAAAAAAATTGTTTTCAAATTTTACAAAATTATTTGACCATGTGAGAAAACAACTTACTTATTCCCCCAAAAAATCTCAAGCCCAAAATGTAACTTTTAACTTAATAAAAAAATTTGCGACAAAAATTAACCCCTCAATTTAGGTTGTGTTTTAAAAACAACTTATTATACATGAACAGGGGAAAAGGTGGGCTAAAAAAACCCTTTTTTGACTTGGGGTAAAAATTTATTTTTAGGGGAAACCCCTAAATAACAATAACTGGTGAAAACGCCACACATACCCCCTACCGTTAGGTGAAAAAAATTTTTACTTAAAACCATCCAAAACCAAAATTTTGGGTTGGGGAAAAAAATAAAAAGGGGACTGCAGAATCTCCCCCTCTGCCACTTTCCCCATATACCAAGTTTTTTAAATTTTTTAAAATGGTTTTAAAATTATTGCGGGTTTTAAAATTGGGGCATGGGGTTTGGATGGAAGGACGGGGGGGAAACCCCAATGCAAGAAATTTATTGCTGCATCCCCAAAAAGGGTTCCTACAAAAAAATAATTTTTTCCACGTGTTTGGGGTTTTTGAGTCTTAAGACTTATTTGGGGTTTTTGCCAAAATAAGGATAGTTTAAAAATCCTACAAAAAATTTTTTAAATTTTTGGAATACACCTTTACCTGAATTTTTTTCATCCTTACCAATACTGGAACTGAATGTAGAACCGGAAAATTCATAAAAAAAACCCATTTCAAATGGAAGTATGTCTTTGTGTAAAAGGGGGTGGGGCATAATTATAAAAACAAAATAAAATAAAATTTAAAATTTTAAATAATCTTAAATTTAAAAAAACATTTTTGGAACCCCCCTTTCCCAAAATGAAAAAATAAAATTTTCTATGCTACACAAAATGACAAATACAACACTTACATTGCATACACATTTAAAATTTCAAATTAAAAGCATAAAAAAACAGAAAAACCCGATGCCAAGGCAACCCGCTTGCTGTAACAGCATGAATAAACCAACTGAAAAATTTTTCCAATATCTAATGTGCAATTTTTTAAATTTTTTCATCCCCTCTTAAAAAGTCATTAATTTGAGGTGTCAGGGTTCCCGCTTTAAGCAGGGCAAAACTTTGGTGTTTTAAAAGAAAAAGGCCACATTTGAAAAGTTTTAAGTTTTTTCAAAAATTTTTTTTTCTTTTTGGGGGGTTTCAAAATCAAATCAAAATGTTTTACACCAAATTCATGTAATTTTTTTTGTTTTCCAAAATTTTTTAAAAGTTCCCAAAAGTTGGACGCGTGGGGCTAGTGCTTGGCTGCATTTGCCAGATTTTTAATTTTTTAAATTTTTATTAGCATGGGGGAAACTCTTTCAATTTCCCCACTTAGTCAAAATCAAAAAAACTAATCCCCCTGCATTTTTAAACTGAGGTCAGCGTCGCCCCCAAAAAAACGGGGTGTAAAAATTCCCCCTTTCCTTGAGTCAAATTTTTCAGTTTTCCAAAAATTATGCAAATTTTTTCTAGCTTTTAGGAACATTTAAAACCCCAAACACAACTTAAAACCCAAAAAATTTCAAATTTTTTTTTCATTTTTAAAAAATTTCCCAAAAAAACCCCTGTTAGCCAGTTTTTGGGTTTTGACATTTACCCAAATTTTATATGTTGGTCCAAACTTTTTGGGGTTTTTAACCCAGCTATAATTATGTCCTTTGTTACTTTTCTCTTCTTTTTTCCTAGTATTTTTTATTTTTTTTATTTTTTTTTTTTTAAAAAGGCCCCCAACCCTTTTTCCCAAAAAATTTTTTTTTTTAATAAAACATTCACCCCAAAAACTTTTGGGGAAAAAAAATTTTTTTTTTCATCCCCCAAAATTTAAAAAGTCCCCTGGGAATATTTTTTTTCATCAAACAAAATTTTTTGTTTAGTATTGACCGCCCCCCCTCGAAAAAGTGTCACAAAGTATTCCAGTGTGAACAATCTGTAAATTTTTCGGGGGATGATCTAGAAACAAATTTACCCCACGGAAAGCCGGGCCCCCCATAATAAACCCCCAGGGGTATTTCCCCTTCTGTCGTGGGTGACTGCCCACCCATTAGCCATGACGGGAAAACCCCAAAAACAATGGTCCAAAACTTAAAACAAATATTGGCTAAAATTCTCTATTAAAAAAAAAATTTACAAATTTACAATTTTTTTATCCCCAAAAAGATAAAAAAAACCCCTATTTTTTTTATTCACATTGAGGTTTTCTTGATTTTTAATTTTTAAAAAATTTTTTTTGGGGCAAAAATTTTAAAAAAGTCTTCACTAACCCCTTCTCAACGGGGAATCTAATTATAATTTTCTTTTAAAAATTTAAAAAAAAATTGGGCTGTCTTCTCAAAAAGGTTTAAAAAAAATAACATAATGGGGTTTTTCAATTCATTTCCCATTATGGTTTCTATTCTTCCCCCAAAAATTTAACTTCAAGATACAAACTCTAGCGGGGGGTTTTGGGTTTTCCCTTTTTGGAAAGAACCTTTCCCCACCGGGTTTTTGGGAATCCCCGGTTTTTCTACCCGGGGATGCCTCCGTGCATTCAGGGTTTTTTCCTCCGCCTAAAATTTGCTGGCGTTCTTTTTGATTGAACCCCCTGTCGAAACGACATTTTTCTCAAATATCAAGTCAACCCCAAGTCAAATACAAATTTTTTTACCGCCATGGTAAAAACCCCCTCTAAAAAATTAAAGATTTCAATTAAGCTATTGTTTTTTTCCCGGGAAAACGCATTTGTTCCTTTTTCGTGACACATCCCCCCAACATTTAAAAATTCCCATATGCAAAAAACAAAACTTTTAACTTAACCCCAACTTAAATATTTAAAATCCAACTTTAAGTTAAAAAATGACTACCCAAAAGCCCCCTTAAGGGGTCCAAAAATGAAAATTTTTCATGGGAGACAAATTGAAGCACATAGGGCCAATGTGTTTTTTTCTATAAATTTTTTTTCAATTTTTGGGCATTTCCAAAAAAAAAACATTTAACCTTTTTAAAATCCAAATTACGCCACTAAACAAACCTAAAAATTGGAAAATTTTTCACGCTTTCCTTTTTTAATGGGGGGGTGAAATTTTTCCAAAAAAAATAGCTTATTTAAGGAGAGGGGGCCAAAATAAAAAGAACAAGCAATGTTTTATACCAAAATTTTCGCCAATGTCTTTACTAAATAAAATTTCCCCGGAAAAAATTCCAACCCGGGGCGGACTCAAAAAAAAACTTCCCCAAAATATAATTACAGAACACGAGTCATGAAAATTAAGGGGGTGAAAAAGCATAATTCCAGTATAGCAAAAACTGACATTAAGATTTTAAAAAGCCGGGATAAAAACCCGATTTCCAATGTTATATCTAAAATTTTCAAAAATAAGGGCCCCCTTTCCCCTGAATTTTTTTCCCCTTTTAACCTTTTAAGGGGGTTTTAACCCTTTTCTTTTTGCAGCCCCGTTTTGAAATTGTAAACTAGCATTTTTTATATTTTAACCAACCCTTTTTAAAGGGGGCCCCTTTCCCCTTTTTCCCGGGTGACCCCCTTAGACGGTTTTGACTGTTTTTGATCTTGAGAAAACCAAAAAAATGTTTAAAAAAATTTTTTTCGCCCCAACCTTTTAAAAATAAAAAAGAAATTTTGGGAAAGACAAAGATAAAAAAAATAAACGGGGAATTTTGGGAGGATATAACCATGAGGAAACAAATTTCTAAAGACGAAAGAATCTTAAGATAAACTTAATATGTAAATTTTCCATTTGAAAAAAAACAAAAAAAGGGGGGCCAAAAAGGGGCCCCAAAAAAGCTCACTTGAAAAATTGTCTTCATTGCCTTTTAAAAAGTTACATATAAAGTATATTTTTACTGAAACTAAACCATAAAAAATACAGCAAAACATTTAAAACCCCCAAAAAAACCCAAAAAGAAAAATGTGGTAAAAATTTAAGGTTGTAGAAAAAAAACTCCTACGTAAAAATTAAAAAAACAAAAAACTCCTACCTAAATGGCTAAAAAAAACTGCCAAAAAGGGGAAATTTAGACCAAAAAGTAGGTATAAACATAAAATGTATTAAATCGAAATAATTGCTGAAGAAATAAAGATACCAGAAAAATTTAAATCTGGCATTTTTTTTTAATTTTAAATAGGGCCATAACTCCTCCCCTGATATCGATATCTCCAAATTTAAAATTTGGTCAAGTTTTTATAGAAAAAAACTTTTTTCAAATTTTTTAAAAAAAGACAGCTAAAAATAAAAACTAATTAAAAAATAGAAATGGGGGATTTTTTTTATTTTAAAAAGGGGCCCAAAAAATTAACCTTATTAGGCTTTTAAAAAGCCATAAAAAAATTTTGGCCTGAGAGATTAGGGGAAAATTTTTAAATATTGTCATAAAGTTTGAAGATGGTTTTTTAGAGGAAAGGGGAACTAAGAATGGTTTTTGAGTGAAAAGGGGAACAAAATTTTTGGACACAATAGACAAAACGACGGACATTCATTGATCCAAAAAATTTTTTCCTGACATATGTTTTTGGTGAGCTAAAAACTACAATTTTTAAATAAAAAAAAAAACCCCACAAAAAAACAAGTTATTTGTTTTTTAAAAAAAATTTTCAAAAAAGGTTTTTTGAAAAAAATTTTTAAACGAATACAAAAGGGGTTTGGGGTAATCAGAAATTAACAAAAAGGGGGAAATAAAACCCAATCTTTACCCTTTTTAAACTTTTCAAAAATTTAACTGAATTTTTTAATTCCTTTTCTTTTTAAAATTTTTTGAAATTTTAAAACAGCGGCCCCTGACCTCGATTATTTCCCCAAAAAAAAAAAAAACCCACTTGATGACAATACAATTTTTTTCCCCTTTTAAAAAAACAAAAAACAAAAACAAGAGGGCCAAGAGGCCCCCTTTGGGGTCGCTCCCCTGTTTAAGGGGGCTGGGGAAATAAGGCCCCAAATTTTGGACAAAAAATGGGGCATCAAAGTGTCTTTCTTAAATTTTTTCCCCTAAGGGGCCCCCCCTTTTTGATCCTACCTGAATTTACCTGGTGACCAATTTTTTTCCCCCAAAACATGACCCTTTTAAACCCCAAAATCCGGGATATTTTGTGAAAAACATCCTGAAAATTTCATAATTTTGGGCCAAAAGGGGGGCCTCAAGTGTTCAAAGGGGTTTTTTTTAAAATTTTCGACCTGGAAAACCTAGTTTTTGACCCCACAGACCCAAATTTTTAAAAACTCATCCTAGATCCCCATGAGACAAACAACTTGACCAATTTTAAAATCAATTGGCCAAAAAACGTGGCCTTTTAGAGTTTCAAAGGGTTTTTTTAAAATTTTTTACCTGGGGACCTAGATTTTTACCCCACATCCCCCTTTTTAAAAAACCCATCCGAGATATCATGTAGACAAACATCCTGCCCAAATTTTTTCGGGAATTTTGGGCTAAACTGTGGCCTCTAGAGTGTTCAAAGGGGTTTTTCTAAGATCTGACCTGGTGACCATTTTTTCCCCCAAAGGGAACCCCAATTTCAACTCAAAAATATTTTTAGAAAAACATCCTGCCAAAAATTTTAAATAAAAAAAGGGGCCAAAACTAGGCCCCCTCAAAGGTGTTAAAAAAGGTTTTTCAAGATTTGCCTTTTGGTTTTAACCTAATTTTCCCCCCACATAAACCCTTTTTTCAAACCCACCAAAAAAAAATCATTAGACAAACCACTTGACAAATTTTTAAATGAAGTTGGGGTCCAAAACTGTGGCCTCTGAGTGTTCACAAGGTTTTTCTAAGATTTCCCCGGTTTTGCCCAAAAGATTTTACCCCCCCCCCATGCCCCTTTTTTTAAAAACCCCCCCCGAGATATCATGTGACAAACATCCTGCCCAAATTTTTTCATAAGTTGGGGACCAAACTGGGGCCTCTTGAGGGTTTTCACAAGGTTTTTTTTCCAAAAATTTTTGACCTGGTGACCAATTTTTTGGACCCCACATGACCCATTTTCAAACCCCCCCGAGTAAAAATAAAAGAAAAAAAAACCTGACCAAGTTTCTTTTTAGTTGGGGTTCCAAAACGGGCCTCTTAGTGTTAAAAAGGGTTTTTTTTCTAAAATTTCCCCCGGAAACCAAATTTTCCCCCCAAATCCCCCCAATTTTAAAACACATCTGGATATCATGTAGACAAAATCCCCCCAATTTCCCCAAAAATTTTGGGCCCAAAACGTGGCCTCTATTTTTGTTCACAAGGTTTTTCTAAATTTGACCTGGTGACCTGGGGGGAAAACAAAAAAAATGGGGTTTTTTTAAAATTTTAAAAAGGGGCGTAACTCCTGCCAAAAGGGCCCCCAATTTCACCATAACCAAAAACTTACCAAAAAATTTTGGGGGGTTTAAAAAAAATTTTAAAAAAATTTAAAAAGACAATCCCCCTAAAAAATAAAGATCTAAGTGCAAAAAAAGTGCAATCTGACTTTTTTAAATAATAAAGGGGGGTGTAATCCTGACCTAATGGCCCCGATATCGGGGCCAAAAAAGGGGAAATTGGGAGTTTTTTTTTTTTTAAAAAATTTTCAAAATTTTTTTGAAAATTTCTAAAAAATTTTACGATGCTAAGTGCAACAATGTAAAATTTGGTTTTTTTTAATTTTAAAAGGGGGGGTAACTCCGGGGCCTAATGGTAGATATAAAACATAAACAATTGGCCCAAAAATTTTATGGTTTAAACATTTTTTTCAAGTTTAAAAAAAATTGCTCATAAATTTTAAGATGCTAGAGTGCAAACAATGTGAAATCGGCTTTTTTAATTTAAAAAAAGGGGGATAACTCCTGACCAATTTTTACGATACAGCCATAAAGAACTTTGCCGTGATTTTATGGTTATAAACTTTTATATAAAGTTTGAAGATAATTTTTAAAAAAGAAGTGCTAGAGTGAAAAAAAGGAAAAACTGGCTTTTTTAATTTAAAAAAAGGGGGAAACTCCGCCCAAAAGTTCCGTTTTTCGCCATAATCGAATTGGGGCCGGGAATTTTATTTAAAAAAATTGTTTTAAAGTTTGAAAAATAATTGCTCATAAATGAAGATGCGGGGGAAAAAACCGAACAAAAGGGGGATGAGGAGGGGGGGAAAAACGGACATTCATAAAACCTTTTAAAAAAGCTTTTTCCTGAAAAAACCCCGTCCCCCGGTGAGAAAAAAAAAAAGACAAGCTAATACAACAAACTCTCATGCTTTTAAAAAATCATGTGTCAACAAATGCCGGGGCCAAAGAGAAATTTTAATTTCCCCATGGTATATTTCTAAAACCCCAATTGCCTTTTAAAAATTAAATTAAAATAAAAGCATTTTTTTTTTTGGGGGGATTTTAATTTTAAAAAATTTTAAAAAAAAAAAAATCAAATACACATAAATGTAAATTTTTTAAAAAAAAATGTTTCATGAAAAATTTAGAAATTACTCCCTTTTTAAAATTAAATTTAAAAAACCAAAGCTCTAAGTAAAAAAGGGGTTTTTTTAAAACCAGGAATAAAACAAAATTAATAAAAAAACTGAATTTCAAGTAAGAGCTTTGTTTTACATAACCCAAAAACAAATCAAAACAAAAAAAAAGGGGTTATTTTAAAAAAAAGGTACCAAAATTTTAATGAAAACGGGGAAAAAATTTCCCCCAAAACAATTTTTTAGCTCTAAAGTAAAATTTAAATAAAAAAGGGTGAATTTTTTTTTTCTCGTTTTCTTAATAAAAACCCCCCAAAATTTTCCCCTTTTCTTCCCCAATTACTGTTTTTTTTAAAAACCCTTTTTTCCCCTTCTTTTTGAATTTTTTGACGCCCAAGGGGTATCATAAAAACCCCTTGATCTGCACAAACCCCCCTTTAAAAACCTTCCAAAAATTTTAAAATTAAAAAAACCCCTTTTTTCCCAAAACCCACTGAGGAACGGGCGAACAGCAAAAACCCCTTTATGGGGCCTGGGGTTTTAACCGGGGGAAGGGGTTTTAAAAGGGTTTGGGGCAAGGTCTTTCGGGGTTTTAAAAAAGGGGAAAAAGGGTTAAAAGGAAAAAATTTTTTCGATCTTGGGAAAATTTTTTAAACCCCTTTAAAAAAAATAAAAAAGGTAAATGTGTACTACCTAGTTGAAGTTTTTAAATTTTTAAAACTTAGCAAAGTTTGGGGTGGGGGGAAATTTTTCGGGGGGGGCTAAAAAAGGAATAATATGTGTTTTTTTACCTAAAATTTTACTTTCAAAAGGAATTTGAATAAGACAAGGAATTTTAAATTATAAAAAAAAAAGGAAGAAGAAGAAGAAAAAAAAGGGGTTTAAAAAACACACTCTTTTAAAATTTTCATTTTTTATTGTTTAAAAACATTTAAAATTTTAAAAAGCCAATGAAACTTAAAAACAAAATTAGTCTAAAAAATTTTTCATTTTTTAGGAAAAAAAGTTGGGTTTTTTAAAAAAAACAAGCCCACAAACCCCCCTTGGCCCTCCCCTAAGACTGAAAGGAAAAGGGAAAAAAATATGTTTTTTAAAAAAAGAACAATAAATAAAATTAAAAAAAAAATTAAAAAAATGCCCCAAAAATTTTTAAAAAAATAAAAATATTTTTTTTTCTGAAAAAAGAAAAAGAGCCCCCCAAGAAAAGGGGCTACCCCAAAAGTGAGATAGAAACTCTTAGGGGAGGAAGGGGGCCCTTTAAAATTTTTAAGGAAAAGACCCCTCCAGTCTTGGGTTTGGGGCTCCCAAGGGGCTACCCCTTATGGGGAAGGAAAAAGGAACTCCCCACATCCCGGGGGACACCATTTTTCCATGTTCAGAAACTCATCTTTTTTTTTCAGGGGGGTCGGGACGGGGCGGGGCGTAGCGTTCTGAAAAAAAACACCTTTTGTATCTTTCCTTTTTAAAGCTATTCAATAACAAAAAATTTCCAATGGGGGAAATTTTTTTTTTTTCATTTTTTTTTTAAAACATACTTGGAAAGTCATTTTCATCTGACTAAATTTATAACATTTGGGGGAAAAAAATTTTACATAAAAAAAAAATTCCCCTGTCTTTCCCCATTTAAATTTTAAGCTAAAATGAAAAAAATTCCATAATTAAAATAAAACCTTACCCTGACCCCTCTAAAACCCCTTTTGGGAAAAAAAAAAGGAAAATTTGGAAAAAAAGGAAAAAAAAAAAAATTTTTAAAAGGAAAAAAAAAGTTTTTTTTTTTAAAAAAAATTTTGGAAAAAGGTTTTTTTTTTTTTTTTTTTTTAAAATTTAAAAAAAAAAAAAAAAAAAAAAAAAAAAAAAAAAAAAAAATTTTAAAAAAAAAATTTTTTTTTTGATTTTTTTTTTTAAAAAAAAAAAAAAAAAAACCCCAAGGTAAAAGGAAAAATTTGGGGAGAACAAAAAGGGTTTTTTCTAAAAAAAGACATTGTGACCAATTTTGTATAGTATACATTATCTTGTTTTAAAAATTTTAAAATACATGATTTTTTTTCCATGTATAATGTGAGGAAAAAGAACAATTTCATGAAAACCCAAAAATTTGTTCTTTTAAAAAATTTTAAAAATTTATCACTTTTCCCCTTACAGTATAACTCCTCAAATATATCTACAATAAGGGGACTTCCCCTTTTTTTTGTACAAAATTGGCAAAAAATTTTTTAAATTTTTAAAAAAACTCTTTTGATGCTTTTAAAGGGGTTTCCCTTGGGGAAAAGGACGAAAAACCCCCCCAAAAGCCGCCCCAAAAAACGACAACAGAGAAGTATCCTTTTTTGCCACCTATCTTTAAAACGGTTTAAAAAAAAACTCAGATTAAAGGGGTTTTTAGAGAAAAAATGTTAAGTTGAAAAAAGCCCTTACCTCTAAAGGGGTAAGGTTGAACCCCCCCAAAAACATGGGGCCATAGTATTTGTTCATCCAATAAACCCCCGTAGAAGGAAATTACACTAAAAATTTTAACCCCAAAAAAAACCCCTTTTTACATTCAAGCCCATACCTTTTTTCCTTTTTTACGTTTCTTTTTTTTTTTTTATTATCAACAAAGTAAGGGAAAAAGGGGCAGGGCACCATTTAACCCAAAAAATTTTAAAGGAAAAAACGAGAAAAAAACGCAGCTAAACTTCAAAACTTTATTTTCCCCCTTTTGATCTCACATTTAAATCATGTGAAAAAAAAAAACTCACATTCGTTGTATATAAAAAAAAATTTATTAAACTCATTCAAGAAACGGTTTTTTAAAAACCCCAAACCTCTAAAAAAAAAAGGTTTTAAAAAGTTTGCCAAGGAAAAACCTTTTCCCCTTTTTCCATTTTCTTGCCCCAATTAAAAAAAATTTTATATTAATAAAAAGCTTTGGGGGCCCATAAAAATTTCCCTGTAAAAAATTTTTAATACACTAAAGTTTTTTAAAAAATTTTTATTTTTTTTACAAGTTTTTTCATTGTTTTTTAAAAAAAATCAAACTGAGGGGGAATTTTGAAAAGTTTTTATTTTTTTTCCCCTATTATATAAAATTTTATATTTATTTATATTTTTTATATAATATATATATTTTTAAATAATAATTTATATTTTTCTTAAGTTTGAATAAAAAAATAAGCCTTTTTATAAAATATTTTTCTTTCTAGCCCCTTTTCCGTATAAATTTTTTCCCGCTGAAATTACACTGATGGAGGGGGTTTTGGGGAAAGGAGAAAATTTCCTTATATCGGCTATTAAAATTTTTTTCCCCCAAAATTTGGGGGGAAATTTCTTGATTTTGAACAAAAAAGAATTTTTTTTTAAACCTAAAATATTACTACTTTTAAAAAAAATTAAAAAGCTTCAATTTAATTGTATTTTTTATAAAAATTTTAAAAGTATGGATTCTTTTTTTTTGCCCTTTCCCTTTATAAAACTAAAAAAAAATTTCTAAACCCCCCAAAAAAACCCTTTCCCTTTTTAAAAATATTACAACATAAAAAACTCAGATTTTACACAAACTGTGCACACAAAAAAAATCTATTGCTTCAAAACCAAATTAAAGTTTATCTTTAACTCATGAAAAAATTATGTATAATTAATAAATTTTTATGAAAAATTTTAAAAAAGGGCTGAACTTAAAAAAGTTTATGAAAAATGTTTTTTTTAAGGGGCCTGCCCCCGGGGAAAATCTTTTTTAAAAAACTTGTTTGAGCAAAAAAGAGGGGGGCCCCGTTTTCCGAGGAGCATTGTTTGGGGGCTCCCCCCGTTTGCCGATCGTAAAAAAGTGTCCAATGAAGTAAAGGGAAAAGTCAATTGAAATTCTTTTAAGTCATAAATTTTTTCATGAATTTTCAGAGGTAAAGATTAAAAATTTAGTATCTGCAGAAAAAGTTTTTCTGAAAAAAAAACAAAAGGTAAAAGCAATTTTTTAATGAAAAACCCAAAAAATTTTTTTAATGAAAAAAAAGAGATCTTTTTCCCCAAAAATGATGTTTTCCCTTACCCCCCCTTCCCCCACACCCACATTTATACACTAAGGCACACAGTGACATAAAACAAAGTTAAAGTTAAAGGGGGGCCCCTACTGTAAATTTCCAAAAATTATGGACCCCTTTGTGGGGGACTTTCTCTCTTCAATTTTTTTTTTCCCCAAAAAAAAAAATTTTTTTTCAATTTCTTTTAATAAAAAGATTTTTTTTGGTCAAGAAATTTTTTAAAAAGGGGGGAAAACTCCAAATATCCCCAGGCCACTGTAAAAGGAACCTTTACATGACCTTTCCCCCCATTAATTCCCCCAAAAACTGAAATTTTTTAAATTTAATACATGAGTTGAACGGGTTATTTAAAGACCCGAA
Organism: Solen grandis; assembly: GCA_021229015.1. Classification (NCBI taxonomy): domain Eukaryota; kingdom Metazoa; phylum Mollusca; class Bivalvia; order Adapedonta; family Solenidae; genus Solen; species Solen grandis. The sequence continues at coordinate 73,440,738 of CM037778.1, forward strand.
ATTGAATAAAAGGGGGGAAAAAAACCAACCAAAAAAAACCTTTTTTAAAAGGATTATACTCTTGTGGGGGCAACTCCGGTCCAAAAAATCAAAACCCCCTTTTTTAAATTAAGGTTTTTTTGTCCCCCTAGTGTATGGTTTTAATCAAGAACAGAAATTTAAAAAAAATGAAATTAAAAAAATGCAATAACATCAAAAATAAAAATTTGCCCCAATTAAAAAGGGTTTTCTCCACCCCGCAATTCTCCTTTTTTTGGTTTTTTCCCCCCGTGAAAATTTCAAGGGGTTTATTTCCCCAAAGAGTAATGTTAAACCTTTAAAAAGGGGAAGGAAGAAAAAATTAACAAAAGCAGTTATCCAAAAAAAATTTTGCAAGAATTATTATGGGCTTCTTTGTGCATGACAAAATTTTCTTTTCCTGAATCTTTCCAAAACCGTGAGGTTTTTTAATTAATACTTTTACTTTTTTTTAATTTTTTCCCTTTTGGAAAAAACATAAGCCTGAAATTTAAAAAAGGGAAATAAAAAAAACAAGGGCTAAGATGGCCCTTGGTCGTTACCTGAGAAAGATGATTGCTTAAGAAAAAAAAGATGCTTGAGTTGTAAAAGTGAAATCGGCTTTTTTTATGGTGAAATGGGCAAATCCTAAATTTTACAATCAATTTTGTTAAAATTGAACCCGATTGTGAGATCAGGGCATAAACATTGCCTTAAATTTTTAAAAATGATTGTTAAAAAAAGAAGTTGGTAAGAATAAACAAAGTGAAATCTTGCAGTTTTTTGTATTAAAAAGGGATAACTCCTGACCTAAATGACCCATCTCAGCCACAATTGAACTAAAACGAGACATTTGGTCATTAACTGTCATAAATTTTGAAGTTTATTGCTAAAAAAAGGAAATGCTAAGTGTAAACAACGTGAAATATGGCTTTTTTTTTATATTAAAAGGGGCATAACTCCTGACCAAATTGAGGGAAACTCAGCCATAATCGAACTCAATCGAGACCTTATGGTCATAACATTGTCATAAAGTTTGAAGATGATTGCTCAAAAGATGAAACTAGACTGAAACAAAGTAAATTTCTGGCTTTTTTTATATTAAAAGGGCTTAACCCAACCTAATCAACCGATCTCAGTCTAATCAAATCAAATCGAGACCTTATGGTAATAAGCTTGCCATAAAGTTTTGAAGATGATTCCCAAAAAATGAAGATGGCTAGAGAAAACAATGAAAAATGGCATTTTTTGAATATAAAAGGGGCATTACTTTACCTAATTGATGAAATGCCCAGCCTAATCGAACCAATCAAAACCCGGGAATGGCATAAGCATTGCCATTAAAATTTGAAGTCGATTGCTCAAAAATAAGATGCTAAGGTAAAAACTTAAAAAAAAATTGTGCATTTTTTGAATATTAAAAGGGGCTTAAATGCTGACCTAATGGTACGATATCAGCCCAACGAACTTGGGTGATTTTTGGTTTATAAACATTGATAAAAGTTTGAAATAATTGCTCTTTAAATGAAGATGAATGCAAACAATGTGAAACTGGCTTTTTTTAAAAAATTAAAAGGGGGCAAAAATCCTGACCTAATGTTCCGATATCAGCCATAATCGAACTTGGCCGAGATTTTATGGTCATAAACATTGATATAAATTTTGAAGATAATTGCTCATGAAATGAAGATGCTAGAGTGCAAACAATGTGAAATCTGGCTTTTTGAATTTTTAAAAGGGGCATAACTCCTGACCTAATGTTCCGATATCAGCCATAATCGAACTTGGCCGAGATTTTATGGTCATAAACATTGATATAAGTTTGAAGATAATTGCTCATGAAATGAAGATGGTAGAGTGCAAACAATGTGAAATCTGGTATTTTTTAATTTTTAAAAGGGGCATAACTCCTGTCCTAATGTTTCCGATATCAGCCATATATCGAACTTGGGCCGAGATTTTATGGTCATAAACATTGATATAAAAGTTTTGAAGATAATTTGCTCATGAAATGAAGATGCTAGAGTGCAAACAAATGTGAAATCTGGCTTTTTTGTGAATTTTAAAGGGGGCCCAACTCCTGACCTAATTGGCCGGTATCAGCCATTATCGAACTTGGCTGAGATTTTATGGCCATAAACATTGTTTTAAAGTTTGAAGATAATTGCTCATAAAATGAAGATGCTAGAGTGCAAACGAACAAATTGTGGACGACGGACGACGGACGGACGGACGTACCAACATTTAATATTTAAGTCTAACCCTAACCCTTAAACCTTCCCTGGGCCAAAGTCCGTATGCAAAAATAGCTCCTAAAATGGCAAAAATAGCTCCTAAAATAAATTTTAAGAGGTTTTGTTCTTTTTTCAACTACAAAATGAAGCTCATAACTCTTGTATGTTGGCTCGGACAGACGGACGGACGGACGGACGACTGACATTCATCGATCCTAAAAGCTCATCCTGAGCACACGTGCTCAGGTGAGCTAAAAAATGATGTGCATAGTTATGGTTCTTGTGCATGACACTTCTCCTAAATGAGATCTATCCACCTGTGAAATTTCAAGTTAATAGCTTTGATACTTTCTGAGTGTGACAGACAGACTGACAGACAACTCTGACAAAAACAATATGTTGTCCCATATAAATATGGGGGGAGACATAACAAACAGGAAGTTTTTACAAATGATTTAAATCACCCAACTCACTACTTTTGAGTGATGGGGAAATGGTTGTTATGAGTTTATCTGTAAAGGATGAAACAAACTTGTACCAGTGCAAAAGTTCAATGAGTGTGTCGCTGCTTTGCAATCAGGAGGTCTGGGGTTTGAATCCCTGCCAGGGAACTTTCCTCCTGTGACCATGTCAAACCAAAGATGTATGAAATTGGCACCAGATCATGAGATGCACCCTTGCCTGGCACTCTGCACAAAAAGGTTGCTATGGGAACTTGGGGTTCTCAGTACTGGTTCTACCTAAGAAACTTGTCTCCCGTGTATTGGCATTATACAATGGACCAAGGGTCTGTTCATAAAATGAACTGGGGTATTGAACTCGGACTCCTTTGTATCCAGCCACTGTCTCTTCTAGATGCTGTCTCTTCAGCAAAAAACAGGACCCAAGTGAAAATAAGTGCTTGCACTTTCGTGCATTATCCTTGGCCACAAGGGTTAAATAAATACAACTACCCTGAGTAAATGTGCGTGTGGCAAGGAGACCACAGGACAAGTGATGGGAACCAGTTTCAACAAATGTCATACTTTATTCGCCAATACTAATTACATAATCAATTTACCCTTTACATCATGCATATTCTTATACAAATTTATGACTTCATGATTATGATGAACTTTATAGGGTAAATGAAACAATTGATTTTTTCTTTGCCAAGCAGACTGGGTAAAAACTGAGCTGCTGTGCAATATTGTATGAGCAAACAGAGGAGACTCTGATCAGACAACTCCTAGATCTACGTCTGCTAATAACAAATCCATATAAGGTAAGGGAATAATAATTGGTTGAATCCATTTTATTCTTAATAGAAGATACTATGCTATTCTTCAAATGGCAACTGCATACCTTTGAGAATTCTACTGTTTCATAATTGGTAAAATTGAGAAATAAAACAATAATATCAAACAGTTTAGATCCAAGCTGTGGGACTCAGTATTGTTCTTAACATTTTGCAATGACATCAGAACAGCTATTTAGTATGGTAGATATTAGAATAAAATGGTTGTAATAAAAATAACACTTCATCTTACTTGCAAATAGCAGCATGACGTTACCTATCTCAAATTAGGAAACAGACTGCTGCCAATAAGTTTTTGTTTCTTGGGTTTATTATCCCACCGATAGTATTTCAGTCATTATATAACTATAGTGCTGCCTCACCAAGGTTGGCATAGTATTTCCCAGTGTGGTCTTTACCACTGTATTTACCGGTGTTTCCCATCCCAGGAAATACTCCTAAATTTCAATAAAGTGGGAAATACTGGGAAATACTCAAAATTCCATTTAAAAAAACAACTTTATTTTAATAAATTAGAGGGCCATGATGGCCCTATATCGCTCACCTGAGTACCACTGCTCTAAAGGCAATCTTAAGTATTATATACCAATAACTCCTATACAAGGCATAACAGTCCTTGGTTTATTAACGTTACGTATACATCTGATCAAGGTTGCTTTATAAATGTGGATGCTAGAATGCGAACAAAGTTAAATATGACATTTATTATACTTTAAGGGCCATAATTGGAGATAGTGATCCAATACCAAGTCAGCCTAGATCGCAAGATAATAGTCATTAACATTACAATCAGGTCTGTGTAAGTTTACTTTTTAAATAATCCATAGGAAGATGAATTTTCAAGGGATCAGCTTTCTTTGAGCAGTTTTCGTAGAGGGTAATGATGTGAAATTTTTGTTAAATGAAATTAAATTCTTAAAAATGGTAATATTAATGGCAACCAAAGTTCTACATGGATCAAGTTTATTTTAGCATCATTTGTAAAGAGTTCATGTACCAAAGGAACACCTGTGCCAAAAAATTCTAACATTCAACCTGCAATTTTGGAGAACAGGTCTCTATAGTTTTCACTATATACATATAAAGTAAATTGGCCCTGCACATGGGAGCCATTTTTTTTACCAATCAAAATAATTTTAGCAATCCTGATAGGGGGTTACCCAAGGAACATCTGTACTAAAACATTTTGAAATCTGGCCAGTATTTTTGAAGATGATTTTTAAAGTTTCCATATTTTTTTTCTTTCTGTTGCCATGGCAACAAGAGTTCTACATGGATAAAGTTTATTTTAGAAACTTTTGTGAAAGTTCACCCAAGGGTCATCCCTGCCAAGTTTAATCAAATTCTGTCCAGCAGTTTCAGAGAAGATGTTGTTTAAAGCAAATTGTTGACAATGGACGACACATGACACACGACAACGGATGCAGGTTAATCCTAATAGCTCACCTTGAGCTAAAAACTGCACAGAAACTCTGGGAAAGAGCCTCAGTGTGAAATCATGCCAAAGACAAGTAAGCAACTGATCACCGCCAATAAAGTGATAATCAGTTTATCACTACAGGGGACCTATCACATACATAATGCAATAGCTGTTCAAAGACAGAGTGCTTCACTTTTCTCAGTGCTGGATAGTTTAAAGTTTGCAATAACTATCTAAAGTGTAAACATAACAAGTAACTGGTGTTGCAACACCTGAGTCCCCTACCGGTGAGGTGCATAATTTTTTTCCATTACCACAGTAACCAGAATTTTGGTCCCAGAAAAAAAACAAAGTGACGTGCAGAATCTCCATACTGCCATCTATTCATATACCATATTCATGATATTATCTTAAATGGTTTTTAAGTTATAACGGGATCCAGATTTCTGGACATATGGACAGACAGATGGAGAGCAAACCTATAGTCCCCTACAGTGTAAACACAGATTGGGGACTAAAAATATGTATTGTACACATGTATATATTTTTTTAGGACCTTAAAAAATAACAATAATAACCAACACCCATCCAGGGGTCATGACAATAGCTCCACTTATTTAATAACAGGAGATGAAACCAAGGACAAACTGGTGAGAAGCACAGCACTTTTACCACTGTGTGATCACAACAGTAAAACACATATCAAGGGTTTGGTGCAAAGCTATTGTAACTGGGCAGCACTCAATTTGCAATACTAGGGTTTGGTGCAAAACTATTGTAACTGGGCAGCATCAATTTGCAATACGAGGGTTTGGTGCAAAACTATTGTAACTGGGCAGCACTCAATTTGCAAAAAGTACACTTATATTAAATATACACACCTCTGTGAAGTCCTTTACAAAGAACTCTGCCTGAGATTCCCAGGATGGATTTCTGTTTTGCGAAACATATGGTGATGTCAGGACCTGAAACAATAGAATGGATTTACAAAACACACAGATGATTACTCAAGTATTTCAAACAATCAATAATGTACACAAAACACAAAGACAATTACTTGAATTCCTCAAACAGTCAACAATTCAATTCAAAGTTTACTGGCATAAGTCAGCAATACATTGCCTTTGGCCAAATACATTCAAACATTACAAACATGGCAAACACTATAAATGCAAATATTCATATAATTGGCATAAATAACCAATATTGTAAATTACACAATAAATGTTTTTTATGAGGTCAACTAGCTAGATGAAACAAAACATATTGTTCATAATATCAGACATGATGCCAACAGAAACAGTTATGTTGTTGTCATATGTGCAAGGGTTTCATTTCTGAGTTGAAAAGCACTATGAATATATTTTGCCAGACTTATAATTACTCTCTTATTTTTTGAAAACATAATACTTTAAAATTTTTGCAGCATGGGCTCATCTAATATTTCTTAGAAACTGATTTCCGATACAACAGATGGCATAAAAGAAAATGAAATTCAGTTTCGGGTTCATTCATGTTACAAGCTTTACATAATCTATATCTTCTCGATTTATTCGGTTGTACCTTCCTATCTCAATTTCTAAATCATGAGAACTAATTCTAAAGCAGGTTAACTGTTTCTCTGTGTTCCATTTGAAATGTATCTAAAGCAGTTTTCAAATTCAAAATCAGATTTAAACTTAGAATAATAGAACAATTTTGGACTACAAATTACTCTTGAGTACCAATCCTGTTTAACCCTTTCCCTCATAGAGGACACCATGAAAAAAGACCTATGCGAACAGCATAAAACCAGATCAGCCTGCGAGTAACTCGCAGGCTGATCAGGTTTTATGCTGTTCGCTGCTCCTCAGTGGTCTGGAAATGAGGATTTTGTAATTGAATTTGGTAAGGTTTAACTGTGGTTTTCTGCAGATCAGGCTTTATGTGATACCTATTGAGTGCGTCAAAATGAGTCTATATGAGGGAAAGGGTTAAATTGGTCTCTCAATGTGTTTTTCATCAAAACATGTGTATGATTAATATTAAATGGTTGATGAAATAAATGTATGTGTGAATATCCTAAATGGTCAACAACAGAGTAAATTTCTGATACCCAACAGGAAACATTTAGATTACATTGTTCAAGATATATGGTATATAATGCGTGGGCTCAGCACAAAACGGTTGTAACTTATATGTATTAAAGAACACTGTACGACCGTTTTGCACTGAGCCCTGGAAATTTATTATGGTGAATGAACATTACTCAAGACCTTGAGATCTTTCTTTTGCTAATATATTTAGAGGGACACGACCTATTTCACCTGCATCTGTCATTGTTGTTTTTTTTGACACCAAGTAGGGATTTACAGAAACAAATATGCAATTTATCAATTTCTTTGCAGTTGTACACACCCCAAACCTCAGAAGAATAGGAACAACCATTGTTTCGAAAATTTTAAGTTTAGTTTTAATATCAAAACTGACTCTATGAAACAGGTAAAGAATATTGTGGTAAGCTTTAACCCTTTCCCTCATATAGACTCATTTTGACGCACTCAATAGGTACCACATAAAGCCTGATCTGCACAAAACCACAGTTAAACCTTACCAAATTTAATTATAAAGTCCTCATTTCCAGACCACTGAGGAGCACGAACAGCATAAAACCTGATCAGCCTGCGAGTTACTCGCAGGCTGATCTGGTTTTATGTTGTTTGCATAGGTCTTTTCATGGTTTCCTCTAAGAGGGAAAGGGTTAAGAGCCTGATCTGAGAATGACTTAATAGTTAGAATCATAGAACCAGTATAAGTAACAATGTAAGCATTACTCAAGTTACACAGTCAACAACATAAGTTGCTGGTAAAACTTGGATGAATTTTTATTCTAATTAAGATGAAAATTTGGAATTTGTGAAATTGAACGCAATATTAAAACATGTATTGAGCAAATCCTTTCAGAATAACTTTAACAAGAGGGCCAAGATGGCCCTTGGTCGCTCACCTGAGAAAGATGATTGCTTAAGAAATAAAGATGCTTGAGTGTAAAAGTGAAATCTGGCTTTTTTTATGGTGAAATGGGCATAACTCCTAAATTTACAAGTCATATCAGTTATAATTGAAACCCGATTGTGATGATTATGGGCATTAAACATTGTCTTAAAGTTTAAAAATGATTGTTAAAAAAATGAAGTTGGTAGAGAATAAACAAAGTGAAATCTTGCATTTTTTGTATTAAAAGGGGCATAACTCCTGACCTAAATGACCCATCTCAGTCACAAATGAACTCAATCGAGACATTATGATCATTAACAATGTCATAAAGTTTGAAGATGATTGCTAATAAAAGGAAGATTGCTAGAGTGTAAACAACAGTGAAATATGGCTTTTTTTTATATTAAAAGGGGCATAACTCCTGACCTAATTGACGGATCTCAGCCATAATCGAAACTCAAACAAGACCTTATGGTCATAAGCATTGTCATAAAGTTTGAAGATGATTGCTCAAAAGATAGAAGATGCTAGAGTGTAAACAAAGTGATTTCTGATTTTTTGAATATTAAAAGGGGCATAAAAATTCTTGAACTAATTGACGGATTCAGCATTAATTGAACTCAATCGAGACCTAATGGTCATAAACATTGTAATAATGTTTGAAGATGATTGCTCAAAAGATGAAGATGCTAGAGTGTAAACAACGTGTAATCTGGCATTTTTTATATTAAAAGGGGCTTAACTCCTGACCTAATTGACGGATCTCAGCCATAATCAAACTCAATCGAGATATTATGGTCATAAGCATTGCCATAAAGTTTGAAGATGATTGCTCAAAAGATGAAGATGCTAGAGTGTAAACAATGTGAAATATGGCATTTTTTGAATATTAAAAGGGGCATAACCCCTGACCTAATTGATGAATCTCAGCCTTAATCGAACTCAATCGAAACCTTATGGTCATAAGCATTGCCATAAAGTTTGAAGAGGATTGCTCAAAAGATGAAGATGCTAGAGTGTAAACAACTTGAAATATGGCATTTTTTGAATATTAAAAGGGGCATAACTCCTGACCTAATGGTACGATATCAGCCATAATCGAACTTGGCCGTGATTTTATGGTTATAAACATTGACATAAAGTTTGAAGATAATTGCTCATGAAATGAAGATGCTAGAGTGCAAACAATGTGAAATCTGGCTTTTTTGAATTTTAAAAGGGGCATAACTCCTGACCTAATGTTCCGATATCAGCCATAATCGAACTTGGTCGAGATTTTATGGTCATAAACATTGCTTTAAAGTTTGAAGATAATTGCTCATAAAATGAAGATGCTAGAGTGCAAACGAACAAATTGCGGACGACGGACGGACGGACGGACATTCATCGATCCTAAAAGCTCATCCTGAGCACACATGCTCAGGTGAGCTAAAAAGAGCAACTTCCCAAACCAAGATACTTAAATCCACTGTTGCAGTTGTCATTTTACTGCAATATTATATCACAGTGACAAGTAACTGAAACATAAACTGAACTTTATCTGAACAATAAGAACTTTAAATATCCAAAGAGCTTTTTTTCATTAATGATCTACTTGCTAAAAATATAGGGTGTAGAGAACAGAATTCTCAAAATAAAATAAAATAACTCTCCGAAGATATATCAACTTCAGAGAAAGTTCTTACGATCTATTTAGGGCATTTAATTTTCCAACTAAAGTTAAACCATTCTTTAAATTGCATGCAAAAGTTGAAAACATTTATTACACAATATAATTCAAAACAGGAGTAGACTGAGTCACAAGCAAATAACAATGGTCCATGAACCCCCTAAGCATTCTATAACAGTTAAATGAATACCAGTCTAGACCTACAAAATCTTCTAATACAGTGTTTAGGCTAGGACATGCCCTTGCGGAATTGGCGCAGAATTTTCACAGTTGGTGCACATTTCTTTATTGAATGGGTCAATTTGGCGCAGGTAAAAAATCAGATTGTACTGAAAAAAAAACAAGAAAACCAAAAAAAAATCATATCTTGCTTCTCTATCTCATCAACACAACTTGCATTGAAACCCAAAGTAAAAAAGCTGTGGTGAGTACACACATCCATCACCTAGCAACAGGAGTAATCGCAGTCTCTTGAACCAGCTTTTAGTTAGGCACAAACAGCAACTCAGTTTGATTTTGGGCGTACCGGACAGAAGCTTTGTGATCAACTGTTTATGTTTATCGGTAAAGCACCTCATATAACTTGAGAAACATGCCTGGTTTTCTTTACGAAAAGATGTCTTCTAAAATAAAACAAGCAACAATCTGTTTGTTCTTCACTGCAGAGTGACAAGAATAACATAGTCATCATCGCCGATGAAGAGAAAAACCCGACTGTAGTATGAATCTGCCCAAGTCGTCCTAAACTCCCGGAGACAAAGATAAGTCTAAGTCCGGCGAAAGTTCTGCAAATTTTCAGCAGAAATAGCTCTTGTTGCACGCATCTTTGATTATGTATGACAAAGGGAAAAATGAAATTTTGAAGTAAAATTAATTTTAATTAGTAAATACTTCCTGTTATTACTTCAGGTATGTGTCTATTTGTGCACAGCTTCCAAAACAGAGTCCGCAAAATAAACCATTCCCTAAAACCCCCTAGTAACCGGAAGTGTAACCCCCGTTCTCCAATTGTATATGAAAGCCATCGAGGGATACAACCGCCCCGCAAGCGGGGAGGGAGGTGGGACTCTGTAATAACAGGTAAGTATTTACTAATTAAAATTTAAATTTTACTTCAAAATTCATTTTAATAGCATAAAATACGTTACCTGTTATTACTTCAGGTATTGACTCGTTCGCTAAGGAGGGAGGGTTGCTAACGAAGAACCTTGATTGCAGCGACACCCGAAGTAGGAAACGACCAAAGCCGCCGAGGCGTCAGACATGATGATTAAACTATAGTCTGAGCCACTACAAGTGGACCCAAATCCACAAGGTTTTGTGATTGGTTAGCCATGAGCGGAGATAAAAGGAAGAAAACGTAGTAGAAGACTTCCAAGAGGCCGCTTTGAGAATATCATCCATGGGAGATTTATTCAAGAAAGCCCAAGAAGCAGACAAAGCACGGGAGCTCATGTGGTCTAATTCTTAAAAGGATAGATCCCTGTCCGAAAGATCCGAATAGGCAAACTTGATAGTTTGAGGCTAACCCAACGAGATATTGATGCTGCCGAAACTTCGCCCCCCCCTTTATTGGGAGGAAAAGTCGAAGACGACGACCCCGTAAAGATTTAACCTTCTGGAGGTAAAACTTCAAGGCTCTAACTGGGCAAAGAAGCCGATCAGGATCTCCCTGGCGCAAGACCTAGCAAGGCTCGGAATAACTACCGGAGGGGGACAGACCGAAGGGAGCTGGGTTTTCGCAAGGAAAACCAGGTTGAAAAGCTCAAAGATACAGAGCCATCAGATTTGTTAAAGCGTAAATAGCCTTCCTCAGTAGAAAAGGCATGAATTTCGCAACGACGTTTAGAAGAACGCCATTGCTATGAGAAAGACCGTCTTCCATGTTACGTGCAGTAGAGAAGCCTCAGAAAGAGGTTCAAAAGGTGCCTTAGTAAGAGCCAGTAAAACACAAGAAAGATCCCACTTTGGAGTTAACGAACGAGAAACTGGCCTAGACAGTTCAAACGAACGAATAATTTCCGAAAGATAAGGATCCGAACCAAGGGAAGAGGATCTGTGAAACCATAAGAGTGTTCGATTAACATTAGACCTATAACCCTTGATAGAACTGACCGCAAGTTTTTTCTCGTTAAAAAGAAAAACTAGAAAGTTAGCGATTTCTCTGACAGGAGCTTTGACCGGATTAATCTGCCGTGCGATACACCAATCACGGAAGACCTTCCACTTTGCCTGGTAGACAGATCGAGTAGATTGTCTCCTGGCTTTAGAGATAATAGAGGCAACTGTTGCGGAAAATTTCTTCTGTCTAACTCGCTGTTGGATAACATCCAAGCGTGAAGACGAAGAGCGCAAGGATTGTCGTGAAGGACCCTGTTCCGACCTTGTGACAGAAGGTCCGGAACCTGGGGAAGTTCTACAGGATCGTCTATCAGAAGATCCAGAAGATCCACGAACCAAGATCTCGTTGGCCAAAGTGGAGCTACAAGGAGGATTCCGGCACTGAGATCGCAGGATTTTCCTTAGAACTAAGGGAATCAGAGAAAACGGTGGAAACGCATAAGCAAATAGATGATCCCAGTTTACAGACAGAGCATCTATCGCCCAAGCCTGGTGATCCGACACCGGTGACACAAACAGCGGAAGCTGGTTGTTCAGCCTGGTAGCAAATAGATCGACAGACGGAGACCCGAAAATCGCAAACAGAGTTGTCGCGATCCGAGGAAGTAACTTCCATTCCGAGGGGAGAAGAGAATGTCTGCGGGACAGTTGGTCCGCTAGAACATTTAGACGACCCGGAAGATGTCTGACTTGAATGAGTACCGAAGACACCTGACACCAATGAAGAAGGTGCCATGCTTCCATGCACAGAGAAGGCGAGTGCGTCCCCCCTTGTCTGCGGATGTAAGAGACAACAGTCGTGTTGTCTGTAGATACTAGAACAGATTTGCCTCGAATGAGAGGAGAAAACTGTCGTAAGGCTAGTAGAACCGCTTTGAGTTCGAGGTTGTTGATATGAAGAGAACTGTCCTGAGGGGACCAAAGACCCGAGGGTCGTGGAGACCCAGAGGTTCCAGATGAGCACCCCAGCCTGACAGACTGGCATCCGAGAAGAGGAACAGTTCCGGTTGAGGAGGAGAAAGAGGAACACCCTCTCGGAAGAAACGAGGGGGAATTCCACCAACTGAGATGATGAACCAATTCCGGAGAAACCGGAAGAATGGTCTGTAAATGGTCTCGACTGGGACGCCAGATCGAGAGTAGGATAAATTGAAGAGGTCGCATGTGAAGGCGCCCAGCGGAACAAGATCCGCTGCTGCATTGAGTACTCTGAGAAGCGATAGGAATTCGCGGGCTGAGATCGATTGCCGACGCGAAAACCCCCGAACCAGAGACATAATTCTGGGTTCCGGAATTCTGATCCTGTTTAGGTCGGTCAGAAAACTGCATCCCGACAAACGTGAAGTTCTGGATGGGATCAACTCCCGATTTCTCGGAGTTGAGGATGAAGCCTAGCCGGAGAGCTAGGTCTGTCACCCATCGAAGTTCGTCGAGAAGAGCGACTGGGTCCATGTGAAGAAGAAGCCAGTCGTCGAAATACGCCAGGAGGCGTGAGCCCGCGAAAATGAACCCTGGCGACCAGAACCGAAACTATTTTGGTGAAGATTCTGGGGGCCGAAGACAGGCCGAACGGAAGGGCCTTGAACTGGTAGACAGTTTGGCCATCCGTAAAACGAAGGTATTTCCTGGAATGAGGATGGATAGATACATGGAAGTAGGCATCCGATAAATCCAGGGAAACAGCCCAGTGACCGGGGAGGACGGCTGCCCTGATTGACGAAGTTGTTTCCATTTTGAAGTGTTCCTTCGGAATGAAGGAGTTTAGATGAGACAGGTCTATGACCGGTCGAAACCCGCCGTCCTTCTTGGGAACCAGAAAGAGACGGCTGTAAAACCCCGGAGAGGTTGGAATCGAGACCCCTTTCTACCGCTCCTTTTTTCAGAAGATCTGAAATGGCGAGTCCCAGACGAGGATGATTGGAGGAGAGATGAATGGGAGAGCGTGATAGTGGAGGGGGACGACTGAACGGAACCCGATACCCGTGTCTCACGATAGACAGGACCCATTGGTCGTCGGTGATTGTCTCCCAATGATGAATGAAATGAGTGAGTCTGCCGCCTACTGGAAGGGGCAGAAACACTCTTCCTCCTAATCGAACGTCTGGAAGAGGAAGCGGAAGAAAGGACGTACCCCTAGGGCTTACTCCTACCCCTTTGACTGGTAGAGGTAGAAGAAGGGGTGGGGGGCGATGAAGGAGGAAATCGTGGTCGCTGCGGACCAGATTGGCGAGCGCCCCTGGAAGAGGGATTGCCTCTGAAAGGAGATTGAGGCTTGCCCTTTTCCGAGTCCTTTGGGGATTTACCGGAAGAAGCCGAAGGTTTCTTCGGTATCCGGAATTTAGGGGGAGCCGAAGTAGGAGTGCTGGGCTGGAAGGCCACCGCGCCGTGCATTTGCTCCTCCCTGGAGGCATCCGCTACTTCCTTGATTCGGCCCCCAAAGAGGGACGAAGAAGAAAGAGGGGCCGACCTAAGCTTTTCTCGAGAAGAAGAGAGAAGTAGCTTGTTGGGGCCGTCCAGGATGGCATCCCGCCTGCAGCGAGTCATCTCGGAAGAGAGAGAGAGATAGCAAAATCGAATGTTTTGCCGTCGCTGCTAAGGCCTCTAAAAGAAGCCTGACGGAAGCAGATAAGGCATCCTTTTGTTGTAGCTTGACCGAAAGAGCGGCCACGAAGGAGTCAGTATGCGACGAGATGCCGGAAAGAAAGCGGGAGCGTTGCTCCCAGCGATCCAGGACCTTCTGCTGAAGCGGTAAAGAGGAGGGGACCTTGAGCCGGAGCCGACTCGCATCTAGGTCCAGTTTCGGAGGGTGGATAGAAAAATCACCCTCCGGAAACTTGTAGGTCTTGGGGTTAAAACCCAAAGGCCGAAGGTCTGAAGTTGGAATAAACCAGCCCGGTCCTGGCTTAGAGGAGGATGAAGATTCGAAATCCTCCAGAGCCGAACGGACGACCGGAGAGAAAGGGAGCAACTCCGGTTCGACTGATTTGGATTCCTTAGGCTTACCGACGAGGTCAAGGTAACCTTCGCACCTCTTCCGGGAGGGAGGAGGGGCCGGTTTGCATACTGATGCAGGTAAGGTAGCAAAGACCTCCTGAACAGCCCTGTCCATGGAAAACCGACTGTCGTCTGACTCCTCGTCCTCGTCAGAGAGAGGATTGTCAGTACAAGGTTCGGAATGAGCGCTGGATCGGCGCGAGGTGGACGAAAGAGGCACGTCCTCAGCAAATAAGGAGTCCTCCTCCGGAGCATGAAGGGAGATTTCATCCTCCAATTGTCCGCTCAGAGCAGTCCCACTAGTAGGGGGATTGCGAGTAGAGGGAGGAGACCCAGCCTCAGGGCGAGATGGGGGAGCATCCTGAGGGGGAAAGCCCATAAAGGGAAATGGAGGGAAAAAGGGCCACATAGGGAGCTGTGCGGAAGAAGCGCCCTGTGGACCCGAGGAGGGAGGAGACTGAAGGAACAGTCTGTGATCAAGGGTCTCTGGTGGAAGAGAAACCCGATCCCTCCTAGAAGAAGAAGGCTCACCCGGCATGATGGGGGAGGAGGCAGAACTGAAATGCCTGGCGTATTCCCCCATCATGTGGGACCACCATGTGGAAGGGTCAAAGGTCTGAGGTTGCGCTGAAACATCCGCACCTTGAACCTTCGAAGACGTGGTGGAGCGTAAAGGGGACCGGTCCCGAGTAGCAGAGCTAGGGGACCGGTGACCGGAAAAACCCGGGGAACGGTTGTGGGACCGTTTCTTGGGCACCCTTGAACATGGAGGAGGAGGTGGCCGAAGCGGAGAAACCGCAGGGCTACCTGAGGAAAAACTCGAGTCCGAATTCTCAGACAAAATCGGCAAAGACCGGTGACCCACACGTCTAGCGTGATGAGCCGACCTGGCCGTTGATCGGTGGCGATCTCTTGCCGATGACCGGTGATGACCGGTCTTGGGTCTCTGAGACCGGTGATGACCCGTGATTGATGACCGGTGCCCGGTGATTGATGACCGGTGACCGGTGCCCGGTGACCGGTGACTGGTCGGAGTAGTCTCCTTGACTGCTCCCCTGGGGCTGACACAAGGAGAGCCGGGCAGGGAGCCAGGAGATGAAGGCGGCCTCTCCGGAGAGGGGCGGGAAGCCTTCTTCCTGGGAGGGGGAGAGGGACTCCGACCCCCAGCAGCGCTGAACCCAGAGAAGGAGGAGGAAGATGAGGCCTTCCTTTTCCGGGAAGAGTAAGACCGACGGGAGGAGGCTTTCTTCCATATCTCGTCTGTCCACGAAGCGCAAACGGTGCAGGTGTCGACCCTAGAGCACCCTGAACATGATAGGCAGGACTGATGGGAATCCCAGGACGCCTTGACATGTCCGCAGGAACCCCGAGACTGCGACATAGTAAAAAGCAATACAAAAGAACAATGTAAAAAAAAAACGGGAAGACCGAAGAAAACCCGTACAAAGAAAATCTCGAAACGAGACAACAGTATATACAAAATCAAAATAATAAAACCAGTGTCACGGGAGCCGAAGCACGGAAACCCGTGACACAAGGCAAAAGGTCCCGATACGGGACGGAGATTGGGAATTCTACACGTATATAGAATAAAACCAATAAGAACAATATAAACAACACAGCCGAGGCTATGAAAAGATAAGAAAGGAGAGCTGTAGCGCACAGAAGCTATCAAGAAAGGGACACGCAAGGTTACCCACTGAAACTCGATGGCTTCCAAAACACAATTGGAGAACGGGGGTTACACTTCCGGTAACTAGGGGGTTTAGGGAATGGTTTATTTTGCGGACTCTGTTTTGGAAGCTGTGCACAAATAGACACATACCTGAAGTAATAACAGGTAACGTATTTATGCTATTAAAAAGTACATGTAATGTTCTTTAAATTGAGTCAGAGAGCAAACAAATGCGATGCATTTACAGTTGGTACAAACAACTTTTGTACAAGTACTTTTAACAGACAAGAAGGTTCAAATGATCACATGCTGTCTGTTTGTTCCATTGACCAGGCTGGCAATTTAAAGAGATTAAAAACAGTTGTCTAACAAGGAGAAGGCCATAATTTCACCTTTGAAATGTGTCCATTTCGAGGTTAAGCGAGGCTTGTGGAATTTATGCAGTTCATGAATGGCCCTGATACTGACATTTTGGTAAGTTCTCCACACTTTTATGAATGTGGCCCACTGATTTTAAAATTGGCCCTTAGTTTCCAAAGGCAATGGGTCAAATTGGCCCACTGTTTTCAAGTTCTAGCCTAAACACTGCTAATATCAATGTATATAAAGTTAAATCAATATTTTTTACTTGACATCAAATATATGAAGTCTTTTTTAAAGTCAATTTGGTATAGGTACATATATTTGTGAATTTATGGTCCGAAAAGATGTAAATTACATTCTTTTATACTGTCAACTTGGCTCAACTTCAATCAGTGCTAAGAAATACTTTGAAACATATTTCACTGTCCTTGATTTCCTGTTGATACAATACTTCCAGTTTTGTCAAATATTGTTGATCAGTATGACAACTTTTTTATGTTAAATTAGTCATTTACTTATATTTTTTTTTTAAATTGATACTGTTTAGAGCTAAATATGTTAACTTGGTAGATATGCAACCTGATTTTTTCAAAAAAAAATTCCCATTTACATTTTCTCACAAAGCAGATATTATTTATCAATTCCAATGGTCGAGTATAGAGAAAACATAATCAAGTAAGTTCACACAGAATGTAGGACTCATATTAGTGGAACTTAAAAAGTACAGAGTAAAAAAAATTTGTAATAAACATTTTTTTACTGAAGAATTATACTATATATTAGACAATTATTTTTATATTTCTGTTGAAAAAGTCTTGTGTAAACCAAAATGATTTTGTAAAAGATTCCTAGACACAAAAGAACCTGAAATACTATTTCTCCAGACACATAAAACATCTCTCTGAATAAAGGTACAACAACAGCCATTAAAAGATAAATGTTTTTGTGAATGATAAAAAAACAACACGCAGGATTTAAAACAATTCCGAGGGGGAAATAAGATCATAAAAACACCAGAGATATGACTAGCAGAGAAAGTTCGCACTATACATGGAAAATAACATTAAATATGCAAGTCTATAGCAATAGGAAAGCTAAATATACAAATCATTGCTGTGTTAGGACTTAAATATCAAAAGTTGTATTGTTGTAGTATTTGCCTTAAAACCAGCATCAAAAATACAACAAGAGTTTTCTGTAAAAATGTGCTCGATTATTTTAGCGCATGCTAATGAAAACAAGTAACTGGTGTTGCAAGCAACACATGAGTCCCTTACTGGTGAGGTGCATAATTTTTCTGTTACCATAGCAACTAGAATTTTGGTCCGAGAAAAAAAAACAAAAAAAAGTGATGTGCAGAATCTCCATACTGCCATCTATTCATATACCAATTTTCATATTATCTAAAATGGATTTTAAGTTATTGAGGGATCCAGATTTCCGGACGGACGGATGGAGAGGAAACCTATAGTCATCTCTGGTGTAAACACCAGTAGGGGACTAAAAAAAAGTGTGAGTATTTATGCAAGATACATGACAGCAAGGTTTCTTGAGACTGTCTATCATCATCCTCACCATTATGCAAAGGGAAATGACTGTGAATTGAATCTAAGATTTACCTGCCCTTTTGAAATTGTTTACCACTTGAAAGGGAACAAATATGAAAGATACACACATGTTGACAATGGTAAGGTGACAATTTGTACCAAAAGAAATTAAATTCTAACCATTGATTTCATGGAAGAATAATTTTGAAATTTTCTATATAGAGTATCTAAGGAAATTAGCCATCACCCTAGAATAATTTTGAAATTTTCTATACAGAGTATCTAAGGAAATAAGCCATCCCCCTAGAGGCCTCATTTTTAAAAGGATCAAATTCATTTTAGCATTGTGGTAGACAGACATGAGGTGACTATTTGTGCTAAACAAAATTAAATTCTGGCCATTGGTTTCATAGAAGAAGAATTTTGAAATCTTCCATATGGAGTATAAAATGAAACAAGCTAACCACCTAGGGGCCTCATTTTTCAAGGGATCAACTTTGTTTAAGCAATTAAGTTAGACAGTAATGAGGTAACCATTTGAGCTAAATCAAATTAAATTCTGACCATTGGCTTCATAGAAGAATATTGAGATTTTCTAAATAGAGTATATAAGGAAATTATCTGACCCATTAGGAGCCTCGTTTTTCAAGGGATTAACTTTATTTTAGCAATTATGGTAGACAGCCATGAGGTGATCATTTGTGTAAAATGAAATTAAATTCTGACCATGAATTCAGAGAAGATTTTTGCAGGTTTTAAATCAAAATTATTTTGGGTGCCAGGGCAACCAGAGTTTTAACAACTTTTGTGAAGGACCACCCAAGAATCATTCATGCCAAGTTTCATCAATTTCTACCCGGTGGTTTCAGAGGCGATGTCGTTTAAAGCAAATTATTGAAGACGGATGCAGTGTGACCACAATAGCTACCCTGAGCAGGACGTGCTCTGGTAAGCTAAGGCCAACACTGATGCTCGGGTGAGTAGAATAGCTCCCCTTACTCTTAAAACAGTCAAGTTAAATTTATCCACAACTTTGATTATATTTGTTACTAAGAGCAATTACCATATTCAATAGCATTTACTTTGTGAGGACATTGACCTTTTTAAAATCTAAGACCCTTAGACTGGGCGTAAACCATAGATTGGGACCATAAACTTAGATATATGATATGATTGAAACGAGAACCACACGAGACTAGTAACATTTGGCATCCACACAGGAATCAATGCATGAGTGCTGATCTAGTCTAGTGACACCTGCACATGGTTAAATACTCCTCATTATTTCTTGACACTGGGGACTAACTCCATTAAGGAGGGGGATTATATCAAGCTTGGAATTACTGCTCTGAGAGTATAAATTGTGTGTATGAAGTCCATTAGCCAAGCTGGTAGAGCACTCTTAAATAGAGCACTCTTTAATACTGTAGTTCAAGAACCCAGAGAGAATGTTTCACTAGACAGCATTTTTGTCTTCGTAATACATGAAGAGTATGTGGAGTAATGTCTGAGACTTACCCGTCTTCTATCACAGAACACAACACAGTAGGGGTCTGAGGACCCGGTCTTGTCTGAGGCCATGACATTGGTAGCACAGTGGACACACACATATACCACTCCAGCACCTGCAACATCATCATCATCATCATCACCACCAACATCAAGCACCTCCTCATCATCATCTACATATAATTGATGCTGTCTTCCATCATCATCATTTACTGTTAGCTATTGCAATAATTAAATCAATGCTATCCTTAACTTTCATACATACAAGCTGGATGGTCTCTCTGAGACAATACCACAGTTTCCTATTGCAAGTTTAAACATGATTAGATAGCTTTTATCAATCATCTGATATGGAGACCAGAACCTGACACTTAAACACACACGTGGATGCACTTCTAGATGATTGCCTCCTTCACATGCAGCTATGTATGATATCTGATGCTCTTTTTTACAGGCATATTGCATTCAATCTATGGCAGATGTGGTATGTTCTTTGGCTTCAAGTTTTATATTCAGCATACATTACTTACTTTTTTATAAATTAAAGCACATCATTGTTTCATCTCTTACTTTTGAGAGAGTTCCATGTTCAGTTCTATAAACACAGTAACATTCTTACCATACAATAACTAAATAAATGGATAACAAGAGTTGTCAGAATGACACATAAGTCCCCTACACTTCACCCACTCCTATCGAGGTCATTGTGACCTTGACCTTTGAGCAAGTGACCCCAAAATCTACTTTTTGACCCCACATGACCCAAATTTGAACTTGTCCAAGATTTTATGGAAACAAACAGTCTGACCAAGTTTCATGAAGATTGGGCCAATAATGTGGCCTCTAGAGTGTTAACAAGGTTTTTCTACTATTTGCCCCAAAATCTACTTTTTGACCCCACATGACCCAAATTCGAACTTGTCCAAGATTTTATGAAAACAAACATTCTTACGAAGTTTCATGAAGATTGGGCCAAAAATGTGGCCTCTAGAGTGTTAAAAGGTTTTTATAATATTTGACCTCATGACCTACTTTTTGACCCCACATGACCCAAATTCGAACCTGTCCAAGATTTTATGAAAACAAACATTTTTATGAAGTTTCATAAAGATTGGGCCAAAAATGTGACCTCTAGAGTGTTAACAAGGTTTTTCTAAGATGTGACCTCATGACCTACATTTTGACCCCACATGACCCAAATTCAAACTTGTCCAAGACATAATGGAAATTTCATGAAGATTGGGCCAAAAATGTGGCCTCTAGAGTGTTAACAAGGTTTTACTAAGATTTGACCTTGTGACCTACTTTTTGACCCCACAAGACCCAATTTCGAACTTGTCCAAGATTTTATAGAGACAAACATTCTGACCAAGTTTCATGAAGATTGGCCTAAAAATATGGCCTCAAGAGTTTTAACGAGCCAAATCGTTGACGATGCACGACGACAAAAGCTCACCTTGAGCACGTTGTGCTCAGGTGAGCTAAAAACTGAGAGAGATTGGAACATAATTTTGAAATGAAAGTAATAGAAAAAAGTTTCATATTGATAAAATTCAGAGTAACTTAAATCTATACAGGGATTAAAGGAGAGACGGTTGGAGAAAAATCAAAGGGAGGGTAGGACTGACAAGGCAGTAGATGTAACCCATAATTCTTTCAAAGAGCATAAAATGAAATGGAAAAAATCTGACTTTATCCCAGACTTGCAGGAGATGATACTAGCAAGTATACTGACGCTGGAGAACATTGACTGGTTCCTCGTCCAAGAGGTTGATGGGAGAGAGCGGTGAGTAGTCCATCTGGAGACTCAGTCTGCTGCCGTCCAAGCACTCCATCTCGTGTGTCACCCTGCACGTACAACATACACAACACACTTTTTAAATAGTCTCAACTGTTGATGTTTCTCTATTGTATGCAATGTCCTGTCTCCATGTTTTTTGGTCCATTTCATCTCCTTCTGAGGTAATTCATTTTTAATATTCTGGTATATGATGAAAATTTTTCAAAGGATCTTTTTCTGTTTTGTCTGTCATACTTTCTCTTCAATATCAAAGGTACAAACTTTGATACTGCTTGAGAAATTTAGTGCAAGACAAGTACAACAAGAGTTATCAATGAAGGTGATGAATACCCTTCTTAAAGCTTTTATGAAACAGAACAGAAAAAGACTGATAGGTGTCAAACTTAAATTACCATCATTTCTTTCTGTGAAGCAAGGATACAAACAAGATTTTTTTTGTTTAAATATTTGATTTATTTTTTTCCCAGTTACTATGAGAGACATCAAAGATATAAACTATGCAGTCAGTATAAAACCAGATTAACCTGCAATTTTCTAGCAGGCTGATCAGATTTTTAACTATATGTGTGTATTAAGTCTGCCAATACCCATCTTAACACTTACGTTCACTCAATGCATCCACTCATGACTAGGGTTGGATACCGTTAAGAACGAAACGATACGATACCATACCGGTACCAACGAAATGAGTACGGTATTTTAACGATACCGATACCGATACTTTAACAAGCATTTTCATGTATTACTTGAAATGACTAATGTACAGGTGAGTCTTGTTTCATGATTTTTATTAACAATAAACATGTTAAGTAAAATGAATGAGTAATGACTAGAAATATCAGGCAGGCACATTCCAATTTCCAACTAATATCTCACATCTGCTAGTCTGCTACCAAAACATTAACATGATAACAACTTAAGATATTGACTGGCAATGACATTATTTTCTGACATATTGATCCATCAAACACTGAATTAACTGATGAATATCAATTTCAAATAAAATATTTTTCAACAAGAGCAATTATAAGCTCGTGTTACCGCCTTTCCCTTGGCAGAAAACGTTACAGAGGTTGCAGATTCCCCCATCATTTTTCCGGGAAAAGTGTGCCCAGACAGGCGATCGTTTAGCACCATTACCGACCATGTTAGCTTCCTAGGTTACGAAGTCAGACTAACTACGCAGTTTCGTAAAACGAGTGATTTCAAGTGAAAAACCGCACATGGGAATGTAACAGTTTTTTTTAATTGTTAGATTTATTTGTACTGATTCATTATTATTAAGAGCTTCGAATTTGTTCAAAAGCATGCTTGTTGAATAAAATTTTCAGATGTACGAAACTATTGTTATCACGTTATTTCTAGGTGTACTCGATTCGCAATTTGAAATAGACTATAGTTGTTATAATTGTTGAAGATCAATAGCAAATGCTAATTTGTAGTTAATGTGGAATTAGTTGCATACGGTTGAAAAAGCGATCCATTTTGTCTTGTGGGCGAATTTTAAGGAATCACTAAAGCAGACAATCTAAGACAGGTGATACTTGATTTTAGCGGAACAAGGTTGTTACACAGCTGAACCAGAATCAAGTACGCCCGTACAGTGTTCTGCGCGTTTACCCGAGTAAAGAAGCCGATTTTTTCGACTTTTTACGTTGAGATGTGTCAAATTTCAGCAGAAATATGCAGGATTAGGTGTGGCAATACCGATAACGGTACCGGTAATTTCCGAAACGGTATATACCGGTATATTTCAAAGTAAGTTTCGATACGGTCTCAGTACCGTGTACCGGTGTCCAACCCTACTCATGACCATGAAAAAATGGGTGGTTTCCCCATCACAGGCAATACCATCACAGATGGTATTGAAAACATATTTAGAATTATAAAACTATATTTAGATTTCTATCTTCATTTGCTGTTACATGGCTGTTCACATTCACATTTTGGCACATGCATAACAGTTTGAACTTACAACAAGAGCTGTCAGAGGACAGCACGCTCGACTATTCAAAATGCTTGTTGGTAAATCAAATGAAATCTATTTCAATTCTTGCCCTTCACATACCCTGTACATAATACTAGTCAAAAATGATATACCTTGATAGTCTGATACTCCTTAATATTTTTATGATGTCTAAAATCAATCCCATGCCTAGTTACTGAGAGATAAGCACAA
This sequence comes from Solen grandis, assembly GCA_021229015.1. Classification (NCBI taxonomy): domain Eukaryota; kingdom Metazoa; phylum Mollusca; class Bivalvia; order Adapedonta; family Solenidae; genus Solen; species Solen grandis. The sequence continues at coordinate 73,464,520 of CM037778.1, forward strand.
TAACACTGTGCATGCAAAACTTTAACCAAAAATCCAAGTTAGAAAAGGGCCATAATTTGCATCAGTCCAAAAGTTATCCTCCTATTTTCTGATGCCCTTGAAGACACTCCTTAACTTTCTAGTCAATTCCACAAGCAATTTCTGAGATACTACTGGATAGTAGCTTGCATGCAAAACTTTAACCAAAATTTCTAAGTTAAAAAAGGGGCCATAACTTGTAATATATTCCATCAAAATTTATCTACCTTGATAGTATGATACTCTTAAACATATTAAAGATGTTTCAAATCAATCCCATGCCTGGATACTGAGATATAAGCATGAAAGTAACTTGCATGCAAAACTTTAACCAAAATTTCTAAGTTAAAAAGGGGCCATAATTCATATTAAATTCAGTCAAGATTATCTACCTTGGTTGTCTGATGCCCCTAAACATATGTATAAGCTTTCAAGTCAATACCATAAATGGTTATTGAGCTATAAGGTTATAAGCTGCTTTAAAACTAGTCTTCCCAATTTTAAGTCCCAATACAGTTAATCACAACAAGGTTTGCATATTTATCTAGGACCTGATATTCATTATCACAATATATCGACATCTAATTATTCCTCATCTGTATGTTGAGTCATGCTCAAACATTAAAATATCAACTGTAGTGCAGCCAGCCCAGACAATCCACCCACATAAAACAAACATGTGTGTGGGGTCAGACACTGCATGCAGACACTGTCAATCCTGTATCTAAATGTCAACTTAACATTTCTGGCTTTCAAGAAAGTCTGTCTTAAGTCCCTCAGGTACTTAATATGCTTTTAATTTGTTGAGAGATACAAAACTTACATTGAAAAAGCTGGAACTATCACTAAGGGGGTAATGAGCGTAATTTCCATATAGCACCAATTTCCGTAAAATGAAGGTATGAAGCTTATGGTGGTTTTGTACTTTGCTATGAGCAGCGTAGCAAAACTGATATGTCAAATTTTCCTACGTAGTGAGTAGAAAAATACAAAGCAACGAAAAGCTATTACTACAAAATTTTCTGTTTAAGCCTATAACTTTTCAAGCCACAAGAAATTGACTTACACAGAATTCAATTAGCTTACTAAGTTTTCTCAAGAAATCATATATCTACCAATGGCAGATTAATTTTATTACTTTTAATCTGTCGAGTTGTATTTTCGCCTCAAGTTTTCAAATGTATTGGGCCAGAAAATGTATACAACAGAAAAAATCCTTACAAATTACATTCATTATTTTAAAGTCATAGTTGTTGTAACAAGACATAGCATTTGGGTAAGGAAAAACGCCCATTTGGAGAGAAAAACGAAAATGATTGACTGATTGATTTATTTAGCTTACCATACCATTGCTGTGACAGTATTTCAGTCATATAGCAAAATCCAGCTAATTACAGTTGGAGGAAGACCCCAAATGCACTGAGGTATATATAAAGAACCACTGACCTACCGCAAGCCAGCTGGAAGGCTTCCTCATATGAAAATCCGAATGACCCTGCTAGGATTCGAACACACACGGTGAGGGGATGAGTGAGTGTTAAACGAAAATGAAACAAAGCTGTGAACATTTTTACAATATTCTGGATACTCACAGTTTTGTACATTGGAATGGGAATGAGTTCAGGTCAAGGTCATGCTGTTGCAAGGTCACTGTGGTCAGAAGGCGTTTACATTTGTTTTTCACGTTCAACTGAAAAAAAAAAAAAAAAATTACAATGAAGGTACAAATGAATGTTTTACAGTGAGTGTGAAAATACAACATGATAAGTTCATAACATTTCAGTATGTTATGCTGATTATTACATTGACAACACAAATGGAATCAAATTTAAGACCTGCTTAGATGCAGAGAGTTGATTCATGTGGAACCCTCAAATATTATTGTCATGTGACATTTTAAAAGTTGCACTTTGGCAGAAAGTTCCACAAGTACTGCAGAAAAAAAAAATCTTACTGATAATTTCTAAACTGCATTTATCTACTTTGCACCAGACTGAGTCTACATAAGATGGCAGTTGTGACTTTATTCCAATTCCTGTCCTTCCCTTACAGCTGCAAGGCCACCTGATATTGATCTGGCTAATTAAGGCGAAATACGCTAAGTCAGCCAAGAACAGCATACAATCCTAGGTGGTGTCAATTCCTGCAGTATAGAACAACCATGGGCTATGTCTGGGGCTAATTCCAAAGTTCAACAGTACCCACCTTTTCCCTGGCTAGGTCATATATAAAGAAGGAGCAGCAGTCCTCCCAGGCCTGGGTGGCCGGCACCTCCACTGTCTGTCTCTTTCTACTGCCCACCCGCAGTCTGGTGTAGCAAATATCCTCACCTGCAATCAACACACAATATTCACACATGATAATAATACACCCAACATAGTGCTTTGACAATGATGCCTTATCGATTGGATAAGGTATTTTAAGAAATTAAAAGGGGCCATAACTGTGTAAAAAAATTACTGATTTGCCCAAGACAAACTTGGCTGACTGAGATGAACAGGTGTACATATGTGTACCAAAAGGGATTAGTTATCAATTGGACAATGTATTTTGGTAAATTCTATGTCAAAAAGGGCCCATACTGTGTCAACCTGTCAGAAGTTATTGACCATGCCCTAAAATACACAATAAATCACCTTGAAGGAAAAATTACAATATCAATCAAACATGTCCCTGTGACTATTTTCATGATAAACAAAGTGTCTGGCATTTGACAAGAACTCTTCCAGCTTTCCGCATTACGCTATAATCCAGGTCGATCACATGGCCAATCTATAAATGGAGACTGTGACATTACTTGCTTGCACTAGTATGATTCAGACCGGTGTTGACACACTGATCACACATGAAAATCCGAATGACCCTGCCGGGATATCGAACCCAGGCGGTGAGGGGCTGAGTGAGTGTTAAAGTCAGCGACCTCTTGGCCACGGAGGCCCCAAACAAAATTTGAACCAAATTGGTAAAGAAATATAGAAGGAGTTCACGTCACAAGATATTTAGAGTTAAATCAGGGGCAATAACTCTGCAATCCTTCAGGCAACTCAAGTGAAATCTATGTCACGCACATCTGCACCTGAATATCATTGCACACACAAAATTTGAACCAAATTGTTTAAAAAATGTAGAAGTGTAGAAGTAGTTGGCATCACAAGATATTGAGATGAACGGACAGGCTGACAGACCAACGGACCAACAGACTGACTCCAATATAGCCCCTCTTATACTTCATTTGCGGGGGTATAAATAATTTCCTTATCAATGAAAAAATGAGTAAGTTACTAGAAATGTATCCATAGGATGCCCCTGCCATTTTGTTAATTAGATATTTTTGTCAGTGAATATGATGAAAAACTGGAAATATAAGAGATTTTAAGATCAAATGAGTGCTGTGAACCTGACCAAGTGATGCTACCTTGACCTTTATGCTAGCAACCTCGTTCTTTTGCGACACATTGTTTTGTCCCTTATGCCAAGTTATTTCAAAACTTGACTATACACAACAAAGATACAGCTCGGACAGGACTGCTTACATTTTAAACTCAACTTACTGCTGTGACCTTGACCATGAAGCAACTTGGTTTTTGTTTGTGTTACATCATATCTTAGGGAACTTTTTCCCCCCATTTATTTCAAAACACCACCATTCACAACAAAGCTACAGCTGGGACAAGATTTTAAGGTTAACTGAGTACTGTGACCTTGACCTTCAGCTAGCAACCTGGTTCTTGTTCGAGATACATCGTCTTGTCCTAAGGATCATTTGTTATTTTAAAAAGCGACCAAACATAACAACGTTACAGCTGGGACACATATTCTTGCACACACACACACATGGACAGGTGTAACAATATATGCCCATCACCATGTCATGGCGGGGGCATAATATTAATTTACCATCCTTAAAATGTAATATTATGAAAGAATGGATTTTTGCATATTTTGCAGACTGTGTAGAATCGAAGCTACAAATATTATATAAGCAAACAGTGGAGACCCTAATCAGACCGATCCTGGAAGGAGCTGTCTGAATCTGAGTCTGCTCTGTATGCCGAGGCATTACTAGAGCTCTGCAGAGTGGCGCCAATGCTCGTCTGTTTTATATGTCAACAATGGGGGGTCATATTTGAGATTTCAAGTTTGAACACCACAAGGTATAAAGAGTAACTGTTTCGTAAATATGTAAAAGAAAAAATATCTTACATAGTGTAGAAGAAATGTAACTGCTTTGAATAAAAACAATACTAACAAAAATTTTAAGTTAATAAGGAGCATAAATCAGAAAATATTGCTCTCAGAATAATGTCCCTTGTCTTACTACTGCACCTTGTCATGATAATAAGTATTCCAAGTTTCGTGTTGATACCTTTCATAGTTTTTAAGACATTCTTCTTATTAAGAAATATTGATCAAAATATAAGTTAAAAAGGAGCATAATTCTCAAAATATAGCCTTCAGGATTATGCCCCTTGTCTTACAACTGCGCCTTGTCATGATTATCAAGTATTCCAAGTTTCATGTTGATTCTTTTAAAAGTATTTGAATAATGGACTACATTGAAGTTTTTGCATGACGACAATAACAACCCAGCAATCATAATAGCTTAATTTTTACTTCAAAACAGATGAGCTAAAAATGGGTCTAATTAGATATGAAATAAAGGGTTAAATTGTATAAACCCTTGTCATCCTGTGAGTCACTTGCAGGATGGTCACATCTTATATAATTATGATGGTTACATATCTTACATATAGATACAGCCATACTCTGTCTTCTGTATTTATAAACTAGACATGACCTATCCATCATCAGCCTCAATACAAATTAACATTCACATCAACAGGGGTTTTCTTAAGTGGACGCTCGCTTGCCCATGCCGGGTTAAAATCACCATAGGCAAGTGATTTTTCCAAGGAGGTAGCCCGTCGGGTAAGTTTATTTTCATAAATGAAATTTTTCGGGTTTTTTTTATATTTTATTTTCTACATTATATAGGGGATGAGTTTCTTACAAATTGTGTTAACTAAAATTCATCTTAATACTACACATATTTAGTTTTAAACATTAACAAACACTAAGTAACTACTTAAAGATCGGACAAGCTGTTTTCACTGGGGGCAAGTAGATGTTCAAAGTAACTTGCCCCCTGGGCAAGTGAAAGTCAAATCCTTAAGGAAACCCCTGCATCAATATCTAATGCTTTTTCATTATACAGCAATGGGTTTCTATCATGACAATGTTATCTTTTAGTTTACTCTGGATACCATTTATATATTAATAGGAATACTAAGAAATAAGACAAACGAGAAGGCTACAGCAGTCCTAGATTGCTCACCTGACTACCACCAGCCTTAATAAAACAAAAAATGTGAAGTGTCCAAAATAGCATCTGGCTACAACTATTTTATCATATAACCCTTTACTTCATCAGTATTCATTTACAAATTTTAGAGTTTATGAAGATTAACTGACTGAACTGAAAAATTAATGGTATATAAAATAACGATTTTTTTTTTATGTAATTATGCATCATATTGTTTTGCAAATGTCGGTCGACCTATGGGTTCTTCAGTCCCTCCATCGCTAGATCACTTTGTCTTATCAATAATTGGAGAACGCTTGGGCCCACATTCCTCAAACTTCATAGGATGATTGGTCATGACAAGTAGATGAACCCTATTGATTTTGGGATCACTTGGTCAAAGGTCATGGTCACAGTCACCTCGATTTGGGGGGGGGGGGGGCATATGTGTCGTTCCAACAATTCTTTTTTGCTACAAAGACTGTGTATAAACTGGGCTACAATAGAGGAGATTGTGTGTATATGGAGTTAAGGGTTAATGATAATCAAGTATGACAATCCTAACTCCAAGTAAGAAGCATCCTTTTTCAGGAATTCTATTATGAGAAGCAATTTTTATTATGAGCTCTGGGGTGGTTTTTTTTGTGTTTTTTTTTTAAAATAAAAATCTTATATATTTAGAGTAGAATAACTTTTTAATGTCTACACAGATTGCAGTTAGACATTAAGTCCAACCCTAGATCCCAATATTAAATGGGATCATTTTTGTTATAGCACTTTTGGTAGATTGCCACAAAGAAATAATTTGTGCAAATTTGCAATTCAGTTCTGATCAGTGGTCTCAGGAAGGAATTTCTTAAACATTCTACTACAAAGATTATGATAATTCAAGGAAGCCAGCCAAGACCCCACTCCTGAAATTCAGAAAAATTCCTGAACACTTTTACCCATGGTATTCACAAAATATAAAATTTATTAAGTATTCTGACTGAATTCAAGTTTCTTTGATGTATATAAAGTTGTTTTATCAAAATGAATCTCTTAGATGCACATTGAGACCTACATGTATTTCAAAACAAACGCTATAAACATCTGCACGCAACCTTACAGAATATCTCCTGATCCACAGTAAAGTATAGTCTTCTTTATGGTTTCTACAGTATGCCTTCTTACAATAATGTTTACTCAGCTAATTGCCATGGTGGGGAAGCTTTACGTTATATAACTGTTCTAGTCATTCTCCATTTCTTTAATCCCCATCAACACTAATTATCCTTATTAAACCTATTTTTTGTTAACCCTTTCCCTCATATAGACTCATTTTGACGCACTCAATAGGTACCACATAAAACCTGATCTGCAGAAAGCCAAACTCAAACCTTACCAAATTTAATTGTAAAATCCTCATCACCAGACCACTGAGGAGCAGCGAACAGCATAAAACCTGATCAGCCTGCTAGTTACTCGCAGGCTGATCTGGTTTTATGCTGTTCGCATAGGTCTTTTCATGGTATCCTCTATGAGGGAAAGGGTTAAAAGATAAACTTTACTTTGGCAATTCTTGTGCAAAAACAAAATGAAAGCCTGGCAATCAATTTCAGAGATTTATTTTGATTACCGTATACACGGTCAGATTAGGCGCAGCTACATATAAGGCGCATCCTAAATTTCAGGGTAACTTAATTGAAAAAAAAATCACTTATCGTATCGTATGCGGCGAAATCTTGTTTTGAAATTTGCGCCGTCGTACATTTTGACAGACCGAAAGCTATCCGTACGTCACCGGGCTAATCATACGGTGAACCGTTTTATTTACACATGGCATAAGATTACTGTTAGACCGTTACATTAACGACGGGTTGGATAAAGGTGACACATTTTCATAACATGACATTACTCAACCGTGTCCCCGCATTCTAACACTGGGGACCATTGTCACCTGTCACAATTCTCCCAACTAACACACATTACGTAACAATTGCCACCTGTCAAGTTTCTCCTATACATCTTGAGGTCCCGTAAAATAAACTTATTTGTTTATATTGAAAATGGCTTCCATCAAGTTGTTTCAGATTCTCACGATCATTTTATCATGAAATATACCTGTAGGATAACTAATAAGAACAAAAGCAATAATCTGGTATTGTTTATCATGGTTTCGTATACACTTTGCGTCATATTATCGTATTCATTGGCTTTCAGTATATCCATTTTATGACATCGTATACCGGTAATTTTCACTTCTTGGTGATTGAAAAAAGAAACCTGAAAAGCTGTATATCATCATATAAGGCGCACCCCCTCTATAAACTTGAATTATCTGGAAAAAAAGTGTGCCTATTCTGTCGGTGTATACGGTATCTTTTTTTTTTTTTAATTTAAAATAGAAAACCAGCCCAACCCACATGCATTAGCATTTTTAAAAATCAATATTGGTGGTGGTTTGTTTGGTCAGAAGACGATTTCTGCCATGTATTTCTATATTTTTTTAAGAAAATACTTTCTTTTCTTTTTTTACTCTCCTGGCAACCACAAATCAGCATGAATCAAGTTTATTTCTGAAAATGACAAGAGTGTTCTCTGGAGCATAACATATGTGTTACCTGCTGAAGCATGACGGAAAAAGCATGACGGACAGACAGATGGATGGACAGACGACGGAAAAGTGATCCCTATTGTGTCGCCTTTGCTTACTGCAGGTGATACAATAAGTGTTAATGGCAACAATGGACAACCGGCAGCAAGCACAGCATAATCAACAAGCGCTATGTTCAAATGAACTCCATGCTCAGGGTTTTCGATGACGCACAAAATTGTGCGTTTTGACGCAAAATAATCTGAAATGACCCCCATGTTGAATGCTAGTGCGCCGTCCGTGACGCATTTTCAAAACCAGGTTCTAAATATAAGACACATTCGATTGATATCAAATAGCGGTCAGTTTAAACCTACTATATGTGTTTCCTTGATTCTATGTGACCTTCCAGATGCATGTTCATTTTATTTTTTCTGCTTAGCTATGAATAACAGATTAAGATATTGGACTTTCCGTTTCTTTGAATAGAACCTGGACTGCCGGCAATACATACAACGATGACCTCACGTCGTTGTCGTCCCGAATATTAGGCTGTCTGTTTACGTGCATGGAAGCATGTTTTTATTTATGAAAACTAGACTTACTTTGATTTTTTTCTCACCATATATGGCCCTTTTATATATTTGGATAAATTTTATCACAGAAAAATTCTCCCTTTATAAATTAGTCTGATGTTCCGATACGTTCTGTATAACTTAGTCCCAACCAATGATAGAGAGCTGTTGCATAGCAACGTCATTCGGATCATCGCAAATGCTGTAACAATGGTACAAGTTTTTCTTTTCAAAAGAGAACTCGGAAAAGGACAATGCCGATCGTCCTGAACTAAACAGTTATATTACTTTATTTTATTTTCCAATGTTTCCATGTAAACAGGTTTTATATAATTATTATTACCTAGCTGCAAGCTTGTCCCCCTAAAATTTCAAATGACCCCTAAATCAAATATTCGAGGGGACACATGTCCCCAAAATGAAACTGTTTATATTAAACCCTGCATGCTCCCCTTTGAGTTTGTCGGGCATATACAGCTCATATCAAGGTTCATGCTAATGTGAGGTTTGGAGGCTCTAAGTAGAAGGACCTCAGTATTATGGTCAAGGTTAAAGTTTTATGACAGAAAAACAGACAGATAGGCCAAAAACAATATGCCCCCAGGTCTATCGATGCGGGGGCATAAAAATATGAACAGAAAAGATACCAGGAATCAAGAAAAGAACAATTTGTTAAGCACTGGCTTTAAGTAATAAACTTAAAAACTTTAATATTGTATTGTGTTAAATGAAATAAT